>CM021105.1:657249878-657539176 GCA_007115665.2 Sequoiadendron giganteum | reverse complement strand
TCTCCATTTTTGATGAATGTCTCATCAAAAACTATGGTAACAATCCTCTCCCCTTCAGCTCTACTGGAAAATGAGGAATCCTTCCAAGCATCGGACACAAACATTTGCTTGAGATGACCAATGGCACCAAGAATGCTTTGCAATGTGAGGAAGTGGCTAGCAAATCGTGTTACTCCAGGCCGCACAAGGTCCTTGCCATTTGTGAATTTCCTTATCAAAGAAAGCACCCAAGTATGGTTGTAGATAAATTTTGTAACAATTTTTGCATCTTCAACCACTCTTTTGACCCATGAAATCTTCCCAATATCCTCTAACAATAGGTCCAAGCAATGTGCAGCACATGGAGACCATGCAATTGTGGGATACCTCTCCATAAGTAGCCTACCTGCAGCTACATATGCAGCTGCGCTGTCCGTGATAATTTGGACAACATTATCAACTCCAACCTCCTGGACCACCCCATCCAATAGACTGCATAAAGTCTCAGCATTTTTAACTTCATGGGAGGCATCTATTGATTTTAGGAACACCAATCCACCATTTGAGGCCACTAAAAAGTTCAAGAGAGTTCTATTTCGTCCATCTGTCCACCCATCAGATAAAATGCTGCAACCTTTTCTTCGCCAAAATTTCTTTTGCTCATCAACTACAAGCCGTGTATTCTTTACGGATTCCTCTAGCAATGGCCCACTCAAATCTTTAGCTGATGGGGTCTTAAACCCCTTTCCTGCAACTGTAAGGGCGTTCACTAGACCTTCCCAATATGGGTTGCTTGCAACATTGAAAGGTAGATTATTGTAGTACCAAAAGTTTGCAGCAGCCATCCTAGCTTCATGATGCTTTTCCTTATTCCAACCGGTACCTTCAAGTGAAGGTTGTGCTCCCGGAACATTACGTGGAATAAAATAATTTGGTCCTGATGAAGGACCGTGGCCAGCACTAGCAGTAGAATAGGAACCCTCAGGACTCTCACCAAAAGATGAATGTGGAGCACGAACACTTGGACTTGCAGCAGTAGCACCATGAGGCATAGTTGGTGTAGAAGGGGATCCACTCATCATTGATGATAGGGCATTCTTTGTTTTTTGTCTTTCATCTTTTTTTAGCTCATAGTCAGCAAGAAGGGCCTTTATCTCTCTAATAATCTCAGGAGTAGTTTTAGGGCATCTCTCCACATTTTGCCCAGGTATCCTTGCAAGGTGGTATTTTAACCTGTTTATTCCTCTTGTCATCCATTTCTGACATTCAGTACATGTCACTTCACCTTTTTTGGTTCCTGGTATTCCATACTTCCATGCAGGGTCTTTTCTCATTCCCTTTGGATTTGAAGACGACATTGCTGTTTCAAGTTCAACGTGGAAAAAAATAAATCAGCAAGGGTTTGCAAAAAAATCAGCAAAAAAATGTGATTCAAAGTTTCATTTATTTGCAAAAAAAAAGAATGCAAAACCAAGCTAGAAATAATAGGAATTAGGCTATAATGGCTATTAAGGAAAATAGAAAAAAAATTTGGCAGCATATCCCCTTATTTTTCTTGATTTTTTTAAAATTTGAAAGCAAAAAAACAAAAAAAAAGAAATGTTAGATCACTTACCTGGCTCTATTTTGATCTTTTTAGCTCCTCCCCCTGCCTTCTTTCAAGCTAAAACCAATTTGCAGACCTTGAAAACACCAATCTTCAAGTTAGAAATAACAAAAAATTAAAAAAATGTATGGGTTTTAACCCAGTTTGACGCCCCAGCCGCGGACGAAAGTCCTGGGTCGGGACTCCCGAGTCCGACCTCTGGACTCGGCCGGTTTTAACCCAGTTTGACGCCCCAGCCGCGGACGAGAGTCCCGACCCAGGACTCGTCTGGACTCGACTCCCGAGTCCGTGGCGAGTCGACTCGGCTCAGCCACGGACTCGCGAGTCCGCCGAGTCCGCGGCGAGTCCTGAAGAGTCCGCCAACTATGCTTGTTACTATTAGCCTATGTAATGGAATTAGTGCTTCTGCATGAACAAACTTTATCCCAACTTGATCCTTACCAAATACAAATATGAAGAAATGAACGCTGTGGCTCTAGATAACAACTGATAATTGAGAATGCAAAGACATCAGAAGAAAAGGAAATTAATGGATGAAAACTACTAAAACAACAGTAGCATAATTGACAACAAACGTAAATTTCAGCTTTTGTCTTGAACATTCACTGCAGATACTTGAATATCAGACATTTATAAGAAAAGGTTATCCTGGCATTTTGATAAGTTATCTCTCCCACCTAAAATCCTACAACTTTGGTATTAATAGAAATTAACATTCAATTACTATTAACACATGTCAGCTGACAAGCAACTATTTCTACAGCAGCTCTCCAGATTTATTGTAATCTCCTGGACCAATTTTCTAAACCAGTTTTTTGCAATTTTCAGAGAGTTTAATGCCCAGGCATTTCATCAAACGGTTTCATTTCAATGGTATGTTGGCAAAACATCATAAATGACCATCCAAAATCAATCTTCCATAATTTATTAGTGCTAATAACACTTTTTCTGATTAAAATTACTGATCAATGTATTCAATATATATTATTCTGATCAACATATAAACTGCTGCAGCAACTATCGTATACAGAAATTTCATCCAAAATATTATTGATATCACAATAAGCAAATATTCAAGAGATTAATTGCTGACTTGACTATTGAGAGTCAAACATCCACATCAGCACTCAATATTCATTCTTTGCTTGCCTTTGAAGACTGTACGGCACCACATAGAACTGTACGGCAGCTAGAAGAAAGGCTGTGATTCCTTTTGGGAAGGCAGCGATTGGTGTTAGAAAGCCTTTTTCGAGGCTATGCTGACTTTTCAAAGGCTTCAAAGCCTTTAATATTGCATCGTCTCTCCTCCTTATGAAACCCACGACTCTTATTTGGAGTCTTTAACAAGTACGGTCCCTCCAATGTATACTATGTGATACAGCTGAGTGATGCTCAGCTGATACCAATATATTTGTGTATTTTCTGTTTTTTCACCTTTTCATGTGCACACACCAGCACTGATAAAATTCTATAATTTTCATTTATGCATAAACGGGTATTTTCTGATATTTCACTTTGCACACACCACTGAAACAAATTAATTATTTGCCTGCAAATCTCAATTAATTTGTACCTGGAACCCTTAAGAATAATCGTGAAACTTGTGTGATTCCACCCGTAAATTGGCTAGGGTAGATGTCTCACCACCGAAACCAATTCCCTTAAAGATTCCGTTCTAAGTTTTTCTCAAGCTAGAAGCTCAAATTCCACAATAGAGAAAAATAAAACAACCATCCACAAATGAGCTTTCAAATCACCTTCTATAATTTCCCATAGAACTTTCCCAAAATTACTTTTTATTTCCCACTCAAAATATATCATTTAAGGCACTTTTATAAAGTGACTTTATACTATTCCCCTTTTAAAACGTTTAAGTCATTTTATTAAATTATTAAAATGAAGTCATCCGGAAATTTACTTTATTGGATAACTTTATTTATTTAATTAATTCATTCCATATCAAAGCCCAAAATTAGCCTACGAGAATTAAATAGGCTAAAAGGGACGCTTCTGGCTACTCAACAGTAGGGGACATTACAATTATTGTAGTCATATCACCTTACACCACAACAAGAAACTTCATAACTTCATGTAACTTACAAACCTTTCATCTAAGGACTTTATTTCTTTTTCTCTACTTTGCTATTTGTATTGGTTTCTTGAACACATGTATTTTTATATTTTTGTTTTTGGTTCTTGTCATGTCCCTTTTTTCAAGCACTGATATTCAAGAGTTTCTTAGCCTATTGTTTTATTTCTTGTCAACTAAAGGACAAGGCAAGGGAAATAATTTTAAAATAACAACTTAAGCTGTTCTAGTACAATTATGTTTATTATTAACAGATTCCAAGTTGTTATCAGAAGTGTTGTTAAGAAAAGGCACCAAAAGTGATGTTTTATTGAAAGTCTTTCTAGACACTTCTCAAATAAGTTTTGGAGGGAAGCGGGAAAAATAATACAACATTCAATTGTTTTCCCTCAAAGAGTCTATGGTGGGGAGTGCTATCTCTCAAGAGCACATTTGCTCTTCCTAAGACCTATTCTTTGTTCTTCCTAGGGTATTCTTCTCTACCCTACTCAGAGGTCACTCCTAAGACCCCTATCTCCTTATAGAACTCCACCAATTTCAAATGCTCCCTTTGCTCTCCAATCACCATGAGCTCCCATGGGCTCAATTTTGCTACAAAGTTCCCAAACTTTTCTTGGGACTTGGAATAGGTCTTCTAGCTATTCCTTGAGTGATCTTACTCCATTTTGGTCCATTTTAGAGGATTCTTTCTTCATTTGGCTATCGAATTCAAGAAACTTAGTTTTCAGGCCTTGTAGCCTTTTTGCCCAATTAGGCCTCCACAATCCGGTGTTCTTGAAATAACTCCTAAACTTCCTTAACAAACCCCCAAACTCTTCATGGATTCTCACTATAGACCTCCTAGGCTTCAAGATTTTCTAGGTCTTAGGTCTCCTTGGCGTCCATACATAGGACTTTCACCAAACCCCTATTTTCAAGGGTTTCTAGGGTATGTACACAGTCCAGTTTCTTTTAACTTGATTGAGGGCTCTAATGGCCTCCTCTGCTCTTCTCCCTGCATACACATACCCCTACACTTCTACACCATGAATTGGCACAAACCAATCCATTTAGCAAGTCTTCTTGCTGCTGTTCTGTCCAAGCAACTAGCCAGAATGCCTCTGCACTCGCCAAGAGCTTGTTGATTATATCAACTCCCCTACAAACAAAGATTCCTAAAGCCATATCTACACTATATACACAGTCCCCTACTTGATTCCAAGTGGCCATGGAAGCTTTGCCACGGGAAGTCAAGTGGGGATCACTATTTACAAAACTATCCCTGAACCGGACAGTGAAACCAAGAACCCAAAATAACTTGCAAAACCTTAACCAGTAGAACTAAATGACTAAACCAATGCTACACAAAGCAGGAACAGATCACAAATGAAAGTCTCAAAGCACTAGTTCAGTCCTTTCAATCCATTAATTGATTGGATGAAGGCTCTGTCACAGAAATCAAACAAATTTACTCTTTTCCAAGTCACAAACCTCTTCTTTCCAAAACTCATTCCGTACAATAGCTTTCCCACATGCCATATTAGGGTTTTGCTAACCTTATATACCTTATGCCCACATGTTAGGACCCTAAGGTCGGGCTTAGAACAACATTATTGCCATTTTCCAACTTTTAGGACAAATTTCCAAGACAACATTGTCAAGATTTGCCTAATCTCCTCTTTAAGGCTTTCCCAAACCTCAAGGCTCTAAACTAACCTAACTTGCCACAACACAACATCAATTCAACCTTGGGACTTTATCAATTAGTCCTTATTACCTTGGTGGTTGGCTAGAACCACCTACAAGCCAAAACTTGCTAAGATCTTTCCAAAGACCTTAAGGTGCTCCTGCACTAGTCTATAAAAGGAAGAGATGGGCGGAGAAGAGGAACCATTTATTGTTATTGCTATCAAACCCTTTTATTCAAGATTGAGCAATTGTGTTCATCTTTCTACTTAAGGATGCAAACCCTCTTGGCATAGGCATGTGGAGAACAAAACCCTCTAGATTTTTGATGTGAATTGAAAGACAAAAACCCTTTGATTCATTGGAACGATTCCATACAAGGATCACCGATGTGTTGAAAGTTTGCATTTTATATTTAGTATTAGATTATTATTTGAAGATCGTGAAGATTAACAATTTGCAGTTTTCTCCAGTTCAGTTTGGTGAATAAAGATCTCAGTGAGTTTATATGTTTCATATTTATTATCAGTTTGGATGATTCCAAGATATTATATGATATTGGTGCTTTGTTGCAAATATTTTATTAATAGATTGTTATTTTTAAATAACATTTCCAGCTGTAATATTCTGGATAGCAGTTGTATTGTTATATTGATCAAAGGAGATCAAATCATACTGACTGTTATTTATTTGAACTGTTTTGAAGCTGCCCGAATCATATAAATCTCCAATTGCAGCCTTTAAAGTGATTTCTATATATGTCATGGAGTAACATTTGATGTACCATATCTTGGTCCAGCGCAGCTTGTGATATCATAGCTTTAGTACAATATTAAAGGGAAGAGAATATTATTTTCTTGGTGGCGTACATTTTATGAAGACTTCTTTGGTCACCATACCATTAGAAATGAGTTGAAACTTTTAAAAAGCTGCTGAAAAGAATGGGATCACAGCCTTTCAAGAATTAGATAATTCACTCCAAAGCTACCATACTATATTTCTTATGCTGCTGTACATATTGGAAGGGATTGCAATATATCTTTAACTTGCTATTCTTTTCAGTGGCCAAAGGCCAAACTCAAATTTGCTGCTGTATGCCTAGTAAATAGGAGATTCTGAAGCATTAATATCTGCTGTCCTACATATTTCTACATCAGCCATACAATGGCTCTACTACAGCAGTTGCCATGTGGTATTTGCCTTGTTCCAGACTTGTTCATTGGCTTTATATCAGATCTTTCTATGCTGATTATTACATATTTCAGAGGTGACATTCAAAATTCATAAACTCAAAAATTGTGTGTTTATTCAATAATAATTTTGTATTGCTTCATAATATCGATCTATGCAGTTCACCACAAAATCTAAATTGAATTTGTAGTTATTCTGGAAAGCTTACCACCAGAATTAGTTTCCCATCATTTCCAGATATCGATTTTGTATTTGTTTTGGAAGGCTTGACACTAGAACGAGCATTGTATCTTTGATTTACTTGCATTGTAAGTTGTGCAGCTTGCCACCAACAAGCATAATAATTTAATATTGTTCGTATCCTTTTACCGTATATTCTCACCTTGCCCACTGGGGATCTCGGTGATCAAAAGGTGTTAAGGTTCATGCGTTTTTACTGTGAAACTTGTCAAAAAATATTTAAAAACTGTTGGAAACATTACAGTTTCTCTCCTCTGTGGGGCCTCCCTAGGTTTCTCTTCTTATAACTTTCTATTGTAAACTGGAGTACTCTTGAATCCTATTGACCAAATTTTGGTCATCTATGGACATTAATATAATTTCTTTCTTTCTAATAATTTCTAAAAAAATTTAGGCCCCATGGCTAAGACATCTATTTACATACACAAGGCATCCACAATGTTTGGACAACATAAAAAAGGAATTTTTGAAAATCTCTTTTAGAGGCTACAAATTTCTATGATGACAATATTTCCAAGATGTGCGGCCAGTAAATTGAATGATATATTTTATACCACCCTCAAAAGGAAAATCTACAAAGGGAGTAGTGAAAAAAAGTAGGTGGATAATATAATTCAGGAGTTAATTTACTGTTTTCTATCAAATTTATATCAAACTTATAATGACCACAAATCTGAAATATGAAAGCAAATCAGCAATAGAGACAAAATTAGTCACATGTAGAATTGACATAACACCTTATTTACCCTAGCAAAACTCTTTCAAGAGAAAAGCAAAGCATCAAACCAGTACCATTCTCTATATTACCAATGGAATATGATTATAATACAGTGAGAAAGTTGATTTAAGCGTCCTCCGCTCTACACTCCAAGTCTAGTTGAATTTTGGCAGCATTCCAAACAACACCTCCTTACTCCAAAAGTAAAACTCTCAAACCACTACCCCAAGGCTCTTATTATAGACACGAGTGATATAAGAAACCACCGATAGTTTTAAAACCACAAAACCCAAACCAATGGGGACCACATCACCATGGTGACCCCTGTGGACCTAATGAGCCTTGGGATGTGAAAAGTCAGTAGGGGTAGGTGGAGGGTCACAAAGGCATATGAAAGATCACACATGATGTGGTCCTTTTTTTGGTCTTGTTGCAACCCAGCATAATGTGGAAAGTCATTGTCATATTCCATGTCATAAATGTTTGTCATGTCCCCTTCTAGTTGACATCTCTCAGAGCACAGGATTAGCCTATTATGCGACCCTCGTAGGCTGATAGATTGGATAGAGGGTCTTGATGGAGTGGCTCAGCTTCAGTTTGTCAGTATTTGATCAGTTGGCTTTTGTTCGGGCTCGTTCGAACACTTCTAGCCTGAGTTGCTATTTTTAGCAGTATTTGGTACTCAGCGTGGGACCCCTGCTATTTTTAGCAGTATGGATTGATAGCGTTCAGAATCACTTCTTATTTCGTCAGCTTCAGACGGCACGAGCATCGGGTGAATATTGAGAGAGATATTAATATTTAATTGATTTAATTAAATATTATTTGTGGAAGCATTATAAAATAAAGTTATAATATTTTATTATAACTTAAGTGATTTCAGTGAAGGGGTCGCCCATCATGAATAGGGGCCATTTTGATGATTATATTTTATTATTAAAATTTGGCTGGAGACTATTGAATTAATTAAACAGGAAAAGTCGAATTTTTAATGATTCCCTATTATTAAGGAAATCGTACTTTTCATGAGTATAATGCATTTGCTTGGAAATTCGAGCCATGATGATTATTGTGAATTGAAAATTGGTCAAGTTTCGTCAGAGCACGGAAGCCTAGGGTTTCAGTCTCAGAGCATTGGGGAACAAGCCATCTCCAGTGAAAGCAATTCAGAGGGTGTGAGATATTATCTGATTTATTGCCAGGCAAGAGATTTCTTCATTCAGAAGAAATTACAGAGCATCACAGATCATTCATCTTCAAAGGTTTCAGAGTAATAATCTTCCAGTAGAGATTCTTCATTCCAGGCGCCTATTACCTGAGATTTTGGATACATCAATAAAGGCCGTATTTTTCATTTGGTTGCTGCTGTTACCAAGCCGTACAGAGCTGTACCAGGCTGTACCTCCATCAGAAAGGGGCGTACTTTCATTTGCAAGCAAATCGCCTACTTTATACTCAGTCTGCCATCACCAGTTTGGGCGCATATCTTCCTGGCCTCATTAGGGATCATCAGAAAGAGGGAGAAAGAAGTATCTCTTGCAGCCGTACCAAATCAAGTCCATTTTCATATTGCAGCAAATCAGGTTTTCATCAAATAATTTATTGCCTTATTGTTTGCATGTACTTGGATCTTCATTGTAATCGTTTCAGAAGATTGATAAATAGACTGGCATCCATATTAGCAA
Source organism: Sequoiadendron giganteum (assembly GCA_007115665.2). NCBI lineage: Eukaryota > Viridiplantae > Streptophyta > Pinopsida > Cupressales > Cupressaceae > Sequoiadendron > Sequoiadendron giganteum. Next base: position 657,530,003 of record CM021105.1, on the reverse strand, counting down.
AAGAATCTATAGTTTTCAGAGTTGATTTATTTTTATAGAATTTATTCTTTATTTCTTGCAAAATCGCATTATTGCATTTATGCTCAAAAATACCAAAAAAACCAAAAACTGCAAAAACAAACAAAAAACAGTCAGAATCAGAATCAAGGGGAAACAAGGGTTTCTACAATGTTCCAAAAGTGGTCCAAAATTGTCTTATCCCAAGTGTAGCATCCATCCCAAGGTGAACACACTTAACCACCAACATTAATTGTTGGTATGTAAAGCATACAACACCTATCCCACCAATCTCCCACTTTTCTACATTGCATAAGGGGTTACAACTTACAACCATGAACAAACATGAGCTAGTCGCTAGGGGCAAAAATGGCCACAGCATTCCTACACCAAATTATATTGTGCTAATCAACTTGGTAAGAGAATCTGCATGATTATCCAAAGTCTGTACTTTTTCCAACACCACCTTATTATCCTCCACCATGTCACAAAGTGATACTATGCATCTATGTGCTTAGTCTGAGCATGGAACGTGGGATTCTTGGTTAAACAAACAGCAACAAATACTTACTGATCTATGTATAAAACCAGAATCTGTGCATAATCCATAAACTAACTGCCTCTTTGCAAGCATGTGTTGCTGCCACATATTCAGCCTATATAGTTGAAAGAGCAACTGTTGATTGCCTCTTGCTCATCCAACTAATAATCACACCAAACAAGATGAAGATGTCGCCACTTGTGAACCTCCTACTAACCACATCACTTACCCAATCTGTATCTATAAATCCCTGTATATGCAACATTCTGCTTAAAGCTTCTCTTGTTGTAGCAAATAGAAGAATCTGCAATGTCACACAGACACTTGAAGAACGTTTTACTACCATCCAAAGTTCTTTAACTAGGTTATATAAAAACCTACTCAAAGCTCCCATTAATTGAGTAATATTTAGTCATGTGCCTACCATGGCTTACATGAGGCTACCCAATGCACTAGCATATAGAACATACATCATGTCTTCTAAATTCTCGAGTCACTAGACATTGCTCCAAAGACAATTTGATTCCAGCAAGGAAAGGACCACTGACAAGTTTACAATATTGCTTATTAAACTTTTTAAACATAAAATCAACATACTTTCTTTGTCTTAACCAAAGCTTTCTATTAACTCTATCTTTTAGAGACATGAGATTTCCACAATCCATTGTAAATGAATTAGTATGCTTCTTGTGAAAACCATATTTTTTTGAAAATTTACATAGTTTTTACCAAAAATATGTTGATGTATACAGCTATGTCGAATTACTTCCTAGAAGAAATAAATTAAATTGTAGCCTGAAGGCTAGTTAATTTATTCAAGTTCAATTACTTAGGAGGAGGCGCCTCATCAATCATAATTTATATGATTAATATTTAATTATTGGAGCCGACTTCTTGAAGAGGCACGACTTACTATGAAGGTGCGATTTGATCCAAGGCCGACATCATGATCATTAAGAGGCGCGATTTTTAATAAGTCATGTCTTTTACTTTGGAGGCCGACCTCTTGTGGGAGAAGACACATCCCTTCATGGATGAATGTATAAAAACAAGGTGTGGTTCATTTGACATGAAATCAAGTTCATTCATAATAGTTTGCATTATTGAGGAGAAGTTAGCACCCAGCAAGAGGAGAAGTTCGCACTTAGCAGCAGACCTTCATCTGTAGCAGCAGATCGACTATAAGGAGAAACATATTCATTTGTATCTTTGCATCTAGGAGAGGTTCTATTCATTATATTACATAGGCATTGTGTTATTGCTGAGTTGTAAGCAGATTTCTGCTCTTATTCTATCAATATATAAGAGATATATTGGCTGGGTTTTTCTCCCTTAGGTTGGAGGGTTTTCCCAGGGTATCTTGTTGTGTTAATTGTCTTATGTGCTGCATTTTTTTATTACTTTCAGTTTGAATTATCTGATCATTAAAAAAACTAACATGGTATCAGAGCGGGTTTGAAGAAGATCTTGATCAGATTTAGTATTGCAGCGGTACTCTTTATTCTCTTTCTCATCTTTGTTCACATCTATACATTCATTAAGATGGTGAACGAACTCAAGATCGAGGACAGACTTGAGGGAGCAACAAATTTCACATCTTGGAGATTCAAAATTATGCTTACCTTGGAAGAAAGTGAGTTGGCAGAGTTCATGGAGAGCACAGCTACCAAGCCTATGGATGAGGAAGAAAAGATTCAATGGAAGAAGAAAGATATCAAGGCGAAGAAGATGTTAGTTGATACCTGTTGATGCATGTTTTATGACACACCAAACACTCTAGAATAAAGAATCCAAAGATGCTCTATCCCTTCTTGAAAAACTACCTCGTATGCCAAGATTGGAAGAAAGATCATACAGCAATTCCAATGTTTCGTAAGTTAGGTGTGGATAAGCTCTGTGGTCGTTGTGATTTTCCAGTAACACAAAGGGACTTATGCTAGGCTTGTTCAATTCACAATGAAGGTCTTGACAATAAAGCTCTATTTCTTGGGTCCTGGATCAAACAAACTAAAAAAGGAGGTAAGGGTTTAGAATTTCTAAGCTACTTCCTAAGAATCCAAGAGACGGTATTAACTTGGTGAAACCAATAACCATGCTTTGCTTCGCCACACTCAACGACAACTACACAAAGTGGGTGCAATCTTCAAGGGAGTGTACTTAAGATTTCTTTACTACGAACAATACCATCAATAGAACAACATTATTCGAGGTAAACATTGAAGCATCCACATCAAAAGCTCAGTCTAACTTTACGCATTGAATGAAAATCATCCATTCAAAGAAAGTATGAGCAAAAGTTTCACCATAAATCAATACTTATCAAATCTTGCATTCGTCTAACATACATGAAATAAAATCTAAACTATGATGAGGGATAAGAACCATGCCAACTCCAAAATAAGAGAAATAATCACCATTAATTAGAACATTACATTACTTATTACTTTGGCAGTCGTATGCAACAATTTACTTATCTCAAAATGTTTCGCAACATGCTCCCATGCTTTACAAATGAGGGATGAGCTCAATTTATAGGCTCCCCAATTACAATTCAATGGCCAAGATTTATTTAGAATCAACGGCCGAGATTACAAAATAAAACTCTAATTAGGGTTTGTCATACCTAACTCTTCTCGACCAATGAGAAAATTACATTCGAGGACACTTGTCCTTTTTTGAATATGAACCAACAATAAAATAGAAAGTTGTCGCATGGTGGAGTGTCAAGTTCATTGAATCTGGACGTGTTGACTTGGAACAATTTGATTGGTCGAGGCGCCACTTTAGTAGGTTGGATGTCCTCCTTGGTCACCTTGTTCGGCTTTCCATGTTCTTGCCTTAGAATATTTTCCTTGCCGGTGACTCTGTCCTTCGTGCTTGTTTCTTCCTAGCTTTGATTTTGGATTCCTTTTTGAGACTTTGATTTCTTCTTCTCACCTGTATTGGAAGTCTTGCCTTGGAGCACATGCTTAGACTTGAAGTCATTAAGGTTTTCTTTCCTGATTGCTTTGAAATTCCTACAAGCGCCTTGAATTTGGACAAAAACTCCCCTGTGCTTTCACCACAATGGAGGAAATTGGAACTTTCTATATGAAGTATTTCCCATACTTAGCCAAATTTTGGCTATTCAATTTCATTTTGTAACACCTTCACATGGACCATTCAACATTTAGCCAAGATTTTGGCCATCTCTATGCTCAAATGAACTTTGCCTGTGGATTTTCCTTCAATTTTGAGTTTGGCTTGTGCTGATTAGGGCGGACTCCATCCTTGGACAAGGATTATATACATTTCCTCTTTATTTTCATCTTGTTTTCTTTCCAACACTTAAGTCAATTTTCTGAATTTCCCTCCCCAAGGTATCAACACTTAGTCAATTTTCTAAGTTTTCTTTGGCGGACTTCATCTTCTCTTGGACAAGGCGGACTTTGAAGCTGCTTTGGACATGCTTTCTAGTCACGTCGGACTTTCTTGGTTCTTGGACATTGCTTTGATGAGGGAGGTCGGACTTCACTTGAGTTTTTCCAACCTTTTTTTTTTACTTAGCCAAATTTTCAAATTTCCTTGGCTAGGCATACTTGACCTTGTGGTTGGACATCTTCATGGCGGACTTGGAGCTTGTCTTGACATTCTCCTTTGGAGGGCGAACTTTACCATGCTATTTCCCATCTTGGAGCAGACTTCATCATGTCACAAGCCATCAAACTTGGGCGGACTTGCTTTAGATTGAGCCAACTTCACAATGTGCTGGGCGGACTTGCCTATGGCTTGTGCCATTTTTAATTTTGGTTGGGCGGACTTGACTTACTTCCATGCCACCTTCTTCAAGAGCAGGGCGGACTTGCCTATACTTATGCCATTTTCACTTATGCTGGGCGGACTTACTGGTGCAAGAGCACCCCATAGTTCACCTTAGGAAAGTTGTCTAGAAGGTCATGTTTGGCCAATTTGTCTAGGACAACTTATCTTCATAATCTTGTTCCTTCATGTTTGTGCCTTAGTGGCATTTTGTGATCATACATTGAGTTGTTAAGGTCATGTTGACCATTGCATAGGTTTGAGGTTTGGCTACAAGAAAGGCTTAAGACCTTTTTAGACCTATTTAGGTGTTAGTTTCCTAAATTTTGAAATAAGGCTTAAAGGAAGCCGCAAGCCGCCAAGGAGGGGTTAAGGCCGAGCTTATCTACTTTAGTGACCCTATATAAGGGTGACCTCGGCATGGAATTGAGGTTGGGAGCTTTTACATTGATTTGAAATTTTGAATTCAAAGTAAAAACAGTGGGTTCTTAATGTGAATTTCTGGTTTTTGGTTCAAAGTAGAGCTTTAATGGATTGAAATTGATTTTGTAGCGTGAGTAGGATGTAGTATATTTGTTGTTTAAGCACTGTGTGGTAGCAATTTGGAGTTTTAGTTTAGTTTCAAGCATTGTTGAAGATAGAGGTTTCTTTCCATTTGCTGATCTGACAGTTTGTTTGTAGAAAATGGAGGTTTAGATCACATTCCCTTTGTACATAACGTACGGCCTCTTGGGAATTGTGACTAGAGTCCATGATTTTATATATGGTAGGATTAAGAGTCTTTAACAGTTCAGGAAACACCATGGAAGTCTTCTCCTAGGCGAGCCAGGAAGTGTCCGACTAGGAAAGACAAGGAGTGCATGGCACTTGATTTGCAGGGGTGATCATTTCTTGTCAAGTCACGGTGTGGAGAGGGCAACCAGATGCCTTGCAAAGAACTGGCATGAAGGAGGAAGCTTCACCAATCAATTTGGTGAAAGAAACTCATGACAGTCTGCTGTGTGGTCAGGGAAAAGGGCTCAAAAAGGCCAAATTTGCTAAATTGAAGGTCCAACCTGTGTACGGACAATTGAGGGTTAAGACCACTAAAATCTTAAAGAGGTAGGCATGAGGACCAAGAACCCCAAAGAAAGATTCTGTGTTCTTTGGAAGACTTTGGAGTACTAGCTTGTTTTCTCGGAGAAGGAGGGCTAATTGGGGCTCCTAGGGCTAGTAGCCTTTTTAACCCTAAATGAGGGTTTGGTGGAAGCGATGGGCAAATGAAGTTAAGTGGACCCTCAAGAACCATAATGTGATGGTCTAAACCTATTAGAAACATCTCCACACCCCTGCAAAGTTGAGATCTAGTATTGGGAGAAGGTTAGCCTTTAGGGTGGATTAAGGGCTAAGGGAAGAATTGCAAACAAAGCACCAAGGTTGACTTGGTTGGAATTGTATGTGATGGTAGATGGGTTGGTAAGGAGAACCAAGGGAACCTAAACTAGAAATAGGTCCTATAGGTTAAGGTGGTGAAGTGAGACACCATAGAGGTCTTCCAAGGAAAGACCTAGAGCAAGGATCGGTGATTGATCCCTCCAACCTCCCTATCAAATTGGTATCAGAGCAACAAAAGATTTGGGATAGATTGATGTATGTCAGAACTTGAGTCTAGTGGTTCTACAACCATGGTGACAAATATTGAGTTGGCCAAGAAGGTTGAATATCAAGAGGAAGATAATAGGAGATTGAGAGAAAGAATAGCTCAACTTGAGCAAGCAATGAACAATGTGCAAACCAGGACCGATGAGGTCGGTGATAGGTTGGAAGGAAAGGTACCAAAGAGTGAAGAGGTTGCAGAGGAAGACAAGACCCTTGAACCTGGCCCTGTTCTGCAAGAAGAACCGTTCTTGAAGGCATTGAAAGCTTTGAGTGGAAAAGCACTTGAAGGTATACCATTGTTTAGTGGTAAATTGGAAGCTGATCTAGTCATGGATTGGATAGAGGGCATGAAGTACCATTTTGAGTGTGATGGAGTCACTGAAGCACAGAAGGTGAAGGTGGCCAAATCAAGATTGAGAGGATCTGCCTTGACATGGTGGAAATTCATTCAGACAGAGAGGGAAAAGGAAGGCAAGAAGCCTATTTCAACTTGGAAGGGTATGGTTGCAAAAGTGAGAGAAGCATACATGCCAAATGATTATGAGATTCAGTTGCATAAGAAGAGACAAAGCTTGAGACAAAGAGACCAAGATGTGAATTCCTATACTGAGGAGTTTCAAAAACTTTGCATGAGGTCTAATGTTTCAGAAGATGAAAGTCTCAAGGTGGCTAGGTATCTTAACGGCTTGAAGTGGAACATTCAAGAGGAGATGACTCTTCTAAGTCCCAAGACAGTACACCAATGTTACCAATTAGCTATAAAGATTGAGGAAAGAAGCAAAAGAAAACAAGATCAAGCTTCTAAGAGTAGAGGCAAAGGTGGAGATCAAAGAGGACATAGAGGTGGATACCAAGGTAGAGGGACTGAACAAAGAAATCAGGGAGAGTCTAAACTCACAGAGCATGGAAGTGAACCACCTTCTAGAGGAGGCTATGGAAGAGGTAGAGGACCTCAAGGAGGATCAAATAGAGGAAGAGGAGCAGGCAGAAGCAACTCATACTTTGCTAGTATGAAGTGTTATAACTGTGGTCAAGTAGGACATCCAGCTTATAGGTGCCCGAAGAAAGCATCTTCATCAAATGCAGAAAAGAGAGTGGCATATGCTCAAGAGGACACCATGAGTACCAAATCACCTGAGATTAATCACATTGAATCAGAAATGGGGGAGAACCTGATGTTTAGAAGAGTTTTGATCAGACAAGCGATCAAGGAAGAGCCAAAGCAGAGGAGAGACTTATTCAGGATAAGATGCAAAATAATTGGAAAGGTGTGTAAGGTTATTGTGGATTCATGTTTAACTGATAACATCATCTCAAAGGAGGCAGTAAGGAAGTTGAAATTGGAGAAAATACCCCACACTAACCCTTACAAAGTAACATGGTTGAACAAAGGACAGAGTGTTCTTGTCAATGTTCTTGTCAATGAACAAACAACGATGGAGTTCTCCATTGGAGGTTACAAAGATAAATTGATTTGTGATGTGTTACCCATGGATGCATGCCATCTACTATTGGGCAGACCATGGCAATATGACAAAGGTGCCATATATGATGGGAAAGAGAACACCATTTCTTTCAAGAAGGATGGAAAGACATTTAAATTACAGTCACTGTCAGAGGAGGAAGAAGGACAGTCAAAGACCCCTAGTGTCTTATTAAGCAGTGGTAAGGAGTTCATTAACACCCTACATCAAGGAGGTGAAGGATATGTGATCATGGTGCAACCCAAAGAAGAAGACAAGGCCAAGAAAACAGTCATACCGGAAGCAGTCTAGAAGTTGTTAGAACAGTTCAAGGACATAGTTAGTGATGGTACACCTGCAACCTTACCTCCAAAGAGAGCCATTAGTCACCAGATTGACTTCATACCAGGAGCTTCATTGCCAAACAAAGCAGCTTACAAGCTTACACCAGATCAGAACCTAGAAGTAGCTAGGCAAGTGCAGGAGTTGTTAGATCAAGGATTGATTAGGAAGAGCATCAGCCCATGTGTAGTACCAGTGGTCTTAGCAACCAAGAAAGGTGGTAAGTGGAGATTATGCACTGATTCTAGAGCTATAAATAGAATCACAATCAGGTATAGGTTCCTGTTGGTGTGTGTTTTGAGTACGCCACCGAACACAGAATAAAAATGCCCAAAGGACACTCTTATCCTCTCTTGAAAAGTGCTTGCAAAAATCTAGTAGACAATACAATAACTCCAAGGTTTCTTCGGTCAGGTCTTGACATGTGGATAAGGCCAGTGGGCGTTGTGATTGCTGGTAATCACAAGGGGACTTACATAAAATTCTTTTTGCAGGTTGGAGACTTAGACGGTTTTATCCTTGAAGGCTCTTTCGGTGGGTATCTTCAGATTTTCCAAAAAATAAATAAAAAAGGATAAGGGTTTAGAGATCTAAACTATGCCTAAGAATTTAAGAGACAGCAGCGACTAGATAAAATGGGTAACCACACTTCGTTTCGCCACCTTTGGACAACTACGCGAAGCAGGTGCAATCTTCAACGGAAGTGATAAGAATTTTCATATTTGAATCGGTAATTGAAACAAACAGAAGTTAAGCATCCACGATTTAATGGCTCAGACTAACTTTACACGTCAAATGCAAATCATCCACTCGACAAAAGTATGAGCAAAATTTTATCCGCCACTGCGATCAAATCTATCATTCATCTAACCAATGTATAAATGAAATGCTATTCTAGTTCTAATCTAAGTGTTGAAGGAGAAATATTAAACCTTGCATACTACTTGAAAATAAAAGTTGTTCTTAGCAAATCATGCACAAGAGCTTTTATAAACGGAAATAGTTTCGTCGCAACAATCTTTTATTACTCACTTCACACATTACAAATGAGGGTCAATGAGTTTATATAGAGTTCTCAAATTGAATAAATGGCTTAGATTAAAAATGAGCCGACGGTCAAGATTTAACAAACGAAACCCTAATTAGGGTTTCCCAAAATGACTTCAGTTAACTGGCAATGAACAACAATGAGTTGGCATTTGGAGCTATTTTCAAGGGACTACATCCTGATCCTCTCGAGCTGCCGTGTATTTGCTGAATCTGGACACGATCAAGGCAACCTCGTCCATGGTAACCTGCGAAAGCATGCCGATTCTGAATTCAAGCCCATCCATGCCCTCAGCGCATCTAGCGAAGGTCTCCTCCCACTCTGGTTCAGTCTTCTCGAAGGACTCTCTGATGCTCAAGAAGTTCGCCAATTTGGCCCAGTCCTGCCTCAAGATGGGCCCAGTGATGTCGAAGATATTTTCCTGGACACTTTTCTTCAAAACTTCCAACTGCAGGTCATTCTCTCGCAGCGCCTCCTTATCCAGGACATCGGCAATTATGTTGAGGATTTTGGCCTGAACTTCCTTGACCTGTTCCTCCAATCTGACACTATCAACCCTAACCCTCTCCAGGACTTCACCTCGTGCCGTCAAGGCCCAATACCAAGTGTGGAAGTCATAGGCTGCTCCTGCTGCGATGACGCCTCCCTCTATCAATTCTTGCTTAGGAACTCCTTTCAGAATCCTAAGGCAAGGGATTATCCTATCTTGCACATCCGGAAGGTTATCCCATACTTCTGCCAAAGCAACCAACCTAGAAAGTAAGGCAGTGGCCTGACCATAAACCAAAGTTAATCTTTCCAAGAATGCCTCAGCTTCAATCCCCTTGGCTGCTATCCATTCTTTGGCCTCCTGAACCGTGAGCTTGTTTTCTTCTATCTCTTTAATGGCCTCCTGCGAAGAGTTCGGAAGTAGAGGAGCTGCCGTAGTGTCCTGATCAAGTGGCTTGATCAAGTGCTGAATATATTCCCTTAAGCGCTCAATCTCTAATTGGCACTCCTTCCTTCTGGCTACCTCCTTCGCCAACCTTGATTTGATGGCGGACACAGAATTGTCCAAATCTTCCATTTCTTGGCCCTTAGTGGTTGGACCCAAGTCAATGGTCGTGATGGCGTAATCCTGTGGAGCCATATCCTCCTGCGGTTTGTCCACTATAGGCACGGCGATTTGCACTGTCCTGTTGCCGGCCTCGTCTCTCTATATGCTGGAGAATTTCTTCGCCGGCTTTTTGGCCACGGTTTGAGACAGTCTGGCCAAAAAGTCTGTCGTATCATCCTCTTCTGGTTCATCTGCCGGCACTTGTACCTTTAGCCTTTCCTTCAGCCAATCCGGGATCGTAAGCTGCTCAACACCATCTTCCTCCGGCACGCCTTCTCTATCAGGACCGTCTACAATTCCCTTAAGGGTTGAAATCATCCCTTCCTAAAAATCCTCATCTTGGGTGCCCACATTGTCGTCATCTGACTCCAATATTTCGGTGCCCGTGGGAGAAGGTGGTGCATCCTCATTTGGCTGAAGCTCCGCGTTGTCCTCAGGAATCGGAGAAGGATCCCTCATATCTGCCAGTGAAGCATCGGCGGTAGCCAATATCTCCTCAATATTTCTGGAGGCGGCTGATTGAGAAGGTTTCATCTTTGCCTGTTTCTGGACCAGCTCCTTGCCTGCAGCTATTTCCTTTCTTTTCCTAGATGTGGTGGCCTCTATCACTGGGAGGTCATGTGATGCTCCCGCGTTGGAAGAATAAGACTCTGCCTCGCTTAGCATGTCATAGGTTAGGGTTATCTTCTGGCACCTTAATTCTTGAACTCGTTGATCAACCCACCACTGAGTAAACTTGATGACAGGCCTCATCAAGACGTTCAAGTCAGCATGCTCTGCTTCTGACCACTGGACAGCGGGCAAAGCTGAATTCTCATCGAAGCGCGGTTGCGTCTGATTCTCGTCCTCTTCCAACTGATCTGGCACGTGACAAAATTCTGTTGCCCTGATCAAGTTGAGAGGTAATCTGGACCACATCCTCCGTCTGACCTCAAATTCATCCGCAGCATTTGCCCAAAAGTCCTCCAGTTCGACCCTATGCTTGTATCTCCTTCCATCCACCGTCTTGATGTGGTGATGGGGGTCGTAGTGATTTCTAGCCGGATATGGGGAAAAAGGGTAATGTTGTATCTCGATTCTGGCACTGTCAGCTGCCTGTGATGATGGGCAAGACTCCAGCATGTTCCCTATAAAGAAGGGAAAAGTAACTGCCGCCTTCTGTTTCACCCTTTGAAGACCCTGAAACTCTTCTAACTGCCTCAACACTTCGAGCAGGACCATCTTATTCGTGGGGAAGATGGGCAGACGGTACGGGCTTCCAGTGAATCCTTGAATTCTGATATACGTAAATCTTGGATATTGGATAAACCAAGACCCGTATTTACCGATTAGGCTTTTGGCCTCATGTGTCAGCCGCTGATGCGTCCCTCCCTGGAGTATCCTGGTGATGTACATCAAGAACGCGTTGTGGGCTCGCCTAAAGTGCGTCTTCTCCTCCAGCTGAAGTTGTGGGTAACAGTCATAAGGCTTTAGCTCATTCTCCTTACTGCCAACTGTGCCTTTGCAGATCAAACCGGCATATTTGTAAGTTCGAGCCAACATATAGATGACGTAAGAACTCATGTAAAACGTTTTGGTCTTCTCTAGGTTGATAAGCTGGTGGTGAAGATTATTGCTTATCATTCTAGCCCAGTTGAACATCTTGACACCTTCTGTGAGGTCCTCAATGAAGTAATACATCCATGGCTCAAAGGGTGCTCCTGAGGGATTGCCTGCCACTCTGTTCAGCAAGATAATAATATCTCCATAGTCTTCCTTGAAGTCCGTGCGCAGCAACTTCTTGGGCATCTTCTTAACAGACGGCCTAGGCTTGTCCAGCCAAGATTTGTTAAGGTTGGCAGCACAAAGACCAGGGCTTTCATCATATAACTTCTGAGCATCTTCCTTAGTCTTGTAGACGGTTTTAGGATATGCCGGAATGCCGAAGGCTTCCTGAATGGCCAACTCCGTCAGATGCGCCAATACTCTCCCATCAGGCGCCACAATCCGCCTTGACTCAGCATCATAGTGAAGTGCACACTCCACCATCAGTTCAGCACAGCAAAGCGCAGGCGGGAATCCGGCAGCTTGAAATATGCCGTTTCTCACCATCCTTCTAGCGGCAGGCGTCGGTAAGGGTCCGTTGTGTCCATATATCCTCTTTTTAAATTCCACGAGATCGATGTGGCCAAGATCAGTGTCTGAGACATTTTTCCATTTAGACTTTATTCTGGTCTCTGGCTGCGATCCTTTACTTGCAAACTTCATCTGTGCCTGCCTGGATATTTCTCCTTGATCGATCGGCAGCCTGCAAGCACAAAATACTTAACATTAATACAAGATTATTTAAATTTAACGAGTTTCGGGGTGTAGCTTGGACAAATCGCACTTTCAGCCTTGTTAAATTAAAAATTTCTGTCAAAAAGCAGGCTGAAAGTAATTAAATTCGCCCATCATGAATGAAATTCGTGCCGGAAATGAAGTAGAAGATAGAAACACAGTGCAAATACATTGTAAACTAACTTCCAAACCTCGAAGATCGTGTTGTGGCTGCAAATGAATCTAAAAATTCAGAAAATCTGCCAGAAGAAGTGCGCCAATATGTTGGAAGTACGACTTCAGCAAAGAAATAAATTACTTCTCTCAAAAATCACGCCTGTCAATAAGAAAATGCTATCTTGATTCTCACAACGATGTTATTCTCACAAATTTCTCCTTCGCGAATGATTTCCTGAAGATTCGAGAGAGATAGCTACTTCACAGCCGGAATTGTGAAGAAATGAGTTGCTGAAACTCATTTTATGGCTGAGAAGTGCGATTTTCTTCAAGGCATTGTTTTCTTTCCTTTGATTTTCTTCCAATTTTTAGAAACGTTTTCTTCTCAGATTGGCAAATTTCTAATTTCACTTTCAGTTATCGAGGCAAGTTTCTAATTTTCATCTCTGCTTGAGATTTTCGAATTTTCTCAAAGAAAATTGTCTAAGTTTGGAAAAGATATTAAATTAATTGTCCAAATTTAATTTTCCAATGTATTTTAAATCTTCCGAACATGGCAAAGTTTAAATTCATCTAAGGCAGACTAGTTTAATCTTCCAAATAATCTCCGGATTTTGAATTTTAATTAAAATTCCCTAAGTGTCAGGGAAATAATTAAAAATATTAAAATATTAAATTCCAACCCGTTTAACTTTGATACATGGCTAATTTCTTTTGTCCGAGGCAAAATATCTCTTTTCAAATTGTCTGCCTAGCCAAAATATGCTCAATAGCTCATCTGCCAAATTTCAACTTTCTAGGCGGAGTTCTGACCTCTTTGGACATTTTTATTTAGCCAAACGATTCATCTTCTGGGTTGGGCGAACTTGGAGATCTCTGCCACTTTGCCATTTTTTTACTAGTGCCTTAGGAATTTTCCAAGCTGAGAGGGGCGGACTTCATGCTTGCTCTGCCAAACACTCTGCATTTTGTGCCAAAGAATTTCATTCCGTTGTGCCGAGGCGTGGTTTTTATGCCGGCCAAAACCTCTTTTTCTTCTAGATAATTCTCCGTTTTTCATGCCTTAGAATAATTTTCCTTCCAAAGTTTGGACGAATCTCTTATAATCTCTTGCCCATGGCGTATTTTTATTATCCATTGGTCTTAGACTTTCCTTGCAATGGCGAATTTTATTTGTGCCTTGTCCAACGGCAAATTCCACTTGTTTTAATCATTTAATCCAATTTCCAACGAATTCCCTTGTAATTTCACCCCTTTCCAAACATCTTGGAGCGCACCCTTTCATATTTTACCTTTCTCCATACTTCTTGGGGCGGACTTCATGTGCCTCTTGCCATTTTCCTCTAGGCTGGGCGGACTTCACAAGTTTCATGCCATCTTTCTCTAGGCTGGGCGGACTTCACAAGTTTCATGCCATCTTTCTCTAGGGGCGGACTTTGAACTTCTTGTGCCAAGGGCGGACTTTGGCTTCCTCAAGCCATGCGCCATTTCCAAACATCTTGGGCGGACTTTACCTTCCTCCATGCCAAGGGCGGACTTGGCAACTTTCATGCCATGGCGGACTTGAGCTTCTCCATGCCAAGGGCGGACTTGGAGACCACCTTGCCTATGGCGGACTTGGCAACTTTCATGCCAGTGCCTATCTTTGGCATGCCAAAGGTAGGGCGGACTTTGAGGTTTCCATGCCATCTTCTTTCTTGATGGCGCCATTCTCAGACTTAAGCATTTTCCCAAAATTTTCACCATTTTTCAAACTTTTTTCATTTTGCCTTGATTTTCTTGATTTCTGGAGACGTGTTGATTTTCTGCTCTGTGGGATCCAAAAATAGAAACTTTTTCCCAAAATAGAAACTTTCCAAAAATAGAAAAAGCAAAAAAGCATCCCTAAAAAATAGGAACTCCAGAATGGCCTAAAAATGCCAAAAATCAAAAAATCAAAAAGCAAAAAAGCAGAATCCCTAAAAAAATAGGAAGTGTTAGAAATGACCAAAAGCAATGGCGATCTTCGTCTACCGGGTGTTCTAAGCACTTCTATGACGTTAAGGCCCAAAAACGGGTTCAAAATCTCAACTTAGCCAGACTGACTTTCAAAATTTACCCAAATTAAAGACTCTCAAAGACGTTGCGCAGAGGGCGGAACCAAACTTGGGGGTCCCCATTTGCGATGGGGCGATGTGTGAAATAGGTCACAACAGTTCCCTATTCCTAGGATTGAGGACTTGATGGATTGTCTTGGAGGAGCTCAGTACTTCACCAAGTTGGATCTCAAAAGTGGATACCATTAGATCAGAATCAAGGATGGAGATGAGTGGAAGACAGCATTTAAGACAACTGATGGGTTGTATGAGTGGAGAGTTATGCCATTTGGCCTCTCTAATGCCCCTAGCACATTCATGAGGTTCATGAATGAAGTGCTCAAAGACTTTACAAGGATATTTGTGGTGGTGTATCTTGATGATATACTCATTTTTAGCAAGACAGCAGAAGAACATCTTAAGCATGTGGAATTGGTTCTTAAGAGATTGCAGGAAGAGAGGTTAGCCATCAACCTAGAGAAATGTGAGTTTTTCAAATAGGAGCTTGTGTATTTGGGGTTTGTAGTATCCCAAGGATCATTGAAGATGGATCCAAGCAAAGTGGAAGCTATCCTAAATTGGCCTACACCAACCACAGGGACAGAGGTAAGAAGTTTTCATGGATTGGCTCAATTTTATAGGAAATTCATAAGGAACTTTAGTGGCATATGTGCACCAGTCCTTGATACAATCAAAGGTGGCCTAAAGACTAAGTTCAAGTGGACTCAAGAAGCTGAGAAGGGTTTTGAGAAACTGAAACAAGAAGTGGCAACTCAACCCATTCTTTTGTTACCTAGTTTTGATAAGTTGTTTACAGTGGAATATGATGTCAGTGGAGTTGCAGTAGGAGGAGTGCTAAGCCAAGAAGGCAGGCCTATAGCTTTCTTTAGTGAAAATCTCAACGAAGCTAAGAAGAAGTATTCTACCTATGACCTAGAACTTTATGCTTTAGTACAGTCACTTAGGAAGTGAACTCTTCTCGAACATTGAGAAAATTACATTCGAGGACACGTCCTTTTTTGAATATGAACCAACAATAAAATAGAAAGTTGCCACATGGTGGAGTGTCAAGTTCATTGAATTTGGATGTGTTGACTTGGAACAATTTGATTGGTCAAGGCGCCACTTTAGTAGGTTGGATGTCCTCCTTGGTCACCTTGTTCGGTTTTCCATGTTCTTGCCTTAGAATATTTTCCCTACCGGTGACTCTGTCCTTCGTGCTTGTTTCTTCCTAGCTTTGATTTTGGATTCCTTTTGAGACTTTGATTTCTTCTTCTCACCTGTATTGGAAGTCTTGCCTTGGAGCACATGCTTAGACTTGAAGTCATTAAGGTTTTCTTTCCTGATTGCTTTGAAATTCCTACAAGCGCCTTGAATTTGGACAAAAACTCCCCTGTGCTTTCACCATAATGGAGGAAATTGGAACTTTCTCTATGAAGTATTTCCCATACTTAGCCAAATTTTGGCTATTCAATTTCATTTTGTAACACCTTCACGTGGACCATTCAACACTAGCCAAGATTTTGGCCATCTCTATGCTCGAATGAACTTTGCCTGTGGATTTTCCTTCAATTTTGAGTTTGGCTCGTGCTGATTAGGGCGGACTCCATCCTTGGACAAGGATTATATACATTTCCTCTTTATTTTCATCTTGTTTTCTTTCCAACACTTAGTCAATTTTCTGAATTTCCCTCCCCAAGGTATCAACACTTAGTCAATTTTCTAAGTTTTCTTTGGCGGACTTCATCTTCTCTTGGGCAAGGCGGACTTTGAAGCTGCTTTGGACATGCTTTCTAGTCACGTCGTACTTTCTTGGTTCTTGGACATTGCTTTGATGAGGGAGGTTGGACTTCACTTGAGTTTTTCCAACCTTTTTTTTTTACTTAGCCAAATTTTCAAATTTCCTTGGCTAGGCATACTTGACCTTGTGCTTGGACATCTTCATGGCGGACTTGGAGCTTGTCTTGACATTCTCCTTTGGAGGGCGAACTTTACCATGCTATTTCCCATCTTCTTGGAGCGGACTTCATCATGTCACAAGCCATCAAACTTGGGCGGACTTGCTTTAGGTTGAGCCAACTTCACAATGTGCTAGGCGGACTTGCCTATGGCTTGTGCCATTTTTAACTCTGGCTGGGCGGACTTGACTTGCTTCCATGCCATCTTCTTCAAGAGCTGGGCGGACTTGCCTATACTTTATGCCATTTTCACTTATGCTGGGCGGACTTACCAACACTTTGTGCCATCTTCACTTAGGCTAGGCGGACTTTCCTATACTTGTGCCATTTTTGACTTAGGTTGGGCAGACTTGCTAGATGCCTTTGCCATTGCCATGGGCGGACTTCCTCTAGCCTTTTGCCATTTTCCTTAGGTGTTGGACAGACTTGGCCTATGTCCAAGCCGTTTTGCATATGGCGGACTTGGCTTGTGTCCAAGCCATTTTCCTTTTTCCTTGGATGGACTTTGCTTATGTCCAAGCCGTTTCCTTCACATGCTAGGGTGGACTTCCATCCTTGTGCCATCCAATTTCCTCATGCTTGGGCGAATTTAGCACATGTTTTATTTTTTAGATTTTTCAATGTTTTCCATTTTGGAGATTTTTGAAGTTGATGCTGACGAAGCCATGACCTACACATTTTCTAGAAATAGAAACCCTGCCAAAAATGGATTTTTTTCCAAAAATACCCCCTAAAAAATAGGAAGTCCATAATAGGCTAAAAATGCCAAAAATAGTCCCTAAAAAATAGGGGGCCAGGGTGAAAACCCTAAAATTTAGGAAGTGTCAGAATTGATTGAAATGACAGTCGATCTTCGTCCTCCCTCATTCCCAAGCCATCAAACTTGGGTGGACTTGGTCAAACTTCATACTATTTCCTCATGTGTTGACTTCCCTATGGCTTGTGCCATCTTCTACTTGTGCTGGGCGGACTTGCCTATGGCTTGTGCCATTTTTTACTTAGGTTGGGCGGACTTGCCTATGGCTTGTGCCATTTTTGACTTAGGTTGGGCGGACTTGCCTTCTCCTCAAGCCATCAACTTGTTCTTTGGGCGGACTTTGCTTGTGTCCAAGCCATCTTGCATATGGCGAACTTGCCAACTGTCCAAGCCATTTTCTCAAGGGCGGACTTGCCAATTGTCCATGCCATTAATCTCTTCACGCTTGGGCGAGTTCAACACTTAAGCAAATTTTCAAAGTTTTTCACCCATTTTCATTTTGGAAACTTCTTAAGTTGATCCTGATGAAGCCATGACCTGCACATTTTCCAAAAATAGAAACCCTACCAAAAATAGAAACTTTCTAAAAATAGCCCCTGAAAAATAGGAAGTCCAAAATAGGCTAAAAATGCCAAAAAAAAGTCCCTAAAAATAGGGGGTTGAAATGACAGTCGATCTTTGTCCCCCATGCCTTCTAAACACTTTGATGATGTTAGTGCATTGATTTGGGCTCAAAATCATTTCTTGGCTCAGGTGACTCTTCAAAAAACTCAAACTCCTCATTGTAAAAAAAACATGGTAATTAGCAGTTGCGACACCAAGGCAAAAAAAGCCAAAAAGAACAAAAAACAAGAGGGTCCCCATTTGCAATGGGGCGATGTGTGAAAAGGTCACAACAATTCCATAAGGGACCATATTGTTCCAATCATCTCTAAGTTGAAGATAGCAAGAGAGATGCTTAAGACTTTGGAGGAGAGGTATGAGAGCGACAACACACGTCGTGCTCTAGCCTTGAAGCAACAACTTCATCATGTTAAGATGGTGGAAGGATAATTTGTCATCACCTACTTCATGAAGATTTCCGAATTGAGAGATCAGCTCTCTACCATTGGTCATATTGTTGATGACAAGGATTTGACCATGTTGGCTCTTAATGGTCTTCCTTCATCTTGGGAGTCTTACATTCAAGGTATAAATGCAAGATCAAAACTCCCTAAGTTTGATCGTTTGAGGGTAGACTGTATTCAAGAGGAGTCGAGGTTGGTTGCGAGAGGTATTGGTTGAAGCTCTACAAATGAAGACATTCATGTACTTTCCACTCAATCCTTCAAGAAGAAAGGGAAAGGTGGAAAGAAAGGATATTTCAAGAGGAATAGAGATAAAGAAGTTGATGGTGTTCCTGCGTTCAAGAAGAAAAGAGACCTTTCCAAAGTCCAATTTTTTCGATGTGACAAGTTTGGTCACTATGCTACAGATTGCCCAACCAGGCTTAATCAGCATGCTTCATTTGCGAATGTGGATAAGATCTCTCCTCAAAATGATTCTAGGGAATTTCTATTATAAGTTGTGGGCCTGTGTTCAAGCCGTGAAGGTTGTGTACTGATCTGAGCACAAGAGCAGCATATCGTACTGTGTCCACCCATCAAAAATATTTAAGAGATAAGTATTCTTTGTTTTGATTGTAATTACCCTTCTAGGCTAAAATTTAGGTTGTTGAGTTGTGCAAATCTGACATTTGCTTGGATTACGTGTGACCAGTAAATAGTGATCACTGGGATAAGATTCTTTAGAATTAAGAATTATTCATTGCAAGTTGTTTCAT
Source organism: Sequoiadendron giganteum (assembly GCA_007115665.2). NCBI lineage: Eukaryota > Viridiplantae > Streptophyta > Pinopsida > Cupressales > Cupressaceae > Sequoiadendron > Sequoiadendron giganteum. The sequence continues at coordinate 657,510,993 of CM021105.1, read as the reverse complement.
GCTAATTTTTGAGTGAGACTCTGAAATAAAAGGAGAACTAAAATTACGATTATGATTGATTTTCTATATGCATGATCTATATGATTCTGTGTAGATTGTTCTTTTGTTATGCTGAGATTAGCTCTTCCAGGAAAATGGAAGAAAGACATGTCAGAATCAACAAAGATGAATGATGAATTAATTATCTAGGATTACTCAAGAGATCCTGATTTCAATGAGATAAGTATTGCATGGTTGAATAATGTTCATGAATTGTTATGTAGCTATTAATTCATGCTATAACAATGAGATAGTCAATCATGTATACTTCTAGCAATGGTACTTTTGTTCGAGATAGTTGAGTTCCATGAACTATTAGTAATCCCTTCTTAATGCTTTTAGGACGGATCAAGAAGCATAAGAGATTGCTTTCAAGAAGAGCCTGATGCATCCTGTGGGTTGAAGAATGGAGTCACTGCTTGCAGCCATGAGTCTAAGTGAATGACTGAAGACATCTCTTTGAAGAGGAAAAATTAATCTTCAAAGGGAGATCTGTGACTCGCTGAGAATAAGGGTTGCAGTGTTGCAAGGCCGGATGCTAAATCCTTGAAGTACCTCTTCAGCAGTTGAGATCAGAATTGCTCAAGTCAATCAACCTAGATTTAACATTGGTAGCTCCGCAAACCTATTCAAAATAGAGTGATATGGGATGAGGTCAAAGAGAACAGCCCTAAATCTCTACAGAGGTGTGCGCTGGAAACCATTTCTCTAAGGCAAGCGTTGCAGGCAATCTTGGACGATGAGGTCAGGACGTTGATGCAAGTGCTTGAAGATTCAAAGGGAACCTACTAAACCTAAAGAAGATGGTTGTGTTGTTGATCGAAAGAGTACCTCTGGATGTTTTAGTTGAGGTCTGCGATGATATCCTGGTATAGCAGGAAGCAGTCTTCTGTGGCACTAAGTACATCAGAGGCCGAGTACATTACAGCTTATGTGGCAGCTCAAGAAGCAATGTGGCTTCGGAAGCTCCTTGCAAGATTTTTTGGACAATCATTGGAGCCAACTGTCATCCATTGTGATAATCAAAGCTTTGAGAAGCTTTCTGTCATTCCAGTGTTTCATGACAAAACTAAGCATATCACTATATCAAAGATATGGTATTGAGGAAATCAATTCAGTTGAGGTATATCAACACTGATGGGAAGATGGCAGACATTCTCACCAAGCGTCTCTTCAGGATAAATTTTGTGTACCTTTGAGACAAGCTTGGTATGGTGGAGAATCAACCACCAGCTGAGAAGGAGTCTCAATATCAGTGATCCTCTTTAATGCATTTCTCTTTGAGAGAGATTTGAGGTTCAAGCCCTTGTTAATGCATTCTCTTTGAGATTTGAGGTGAAAGCCCTTGTTTCCACCCTCTGGGAGAGCCATGGTGGATGTCATGTGTGTGATGCCATGACAACATCACGTGAGAGAGTCCGTGATGATTTCCTTGTACTTGTGTTTCACCCTCTAGGAGAGCCATGGTGAACGTCATGATGAGGTGACATCACGTTGAGTGATGAGCACTTGTACATACCATCCATGGGTGTAGCCATGATGGTTGATATCACAGTGAGGTGATATCTTTCTTTTCCATCCATAGGTGTAGCCATGATGGTTGATATCATGACAAGGTGATATCTGATATCACAATGAGGTGATATCTTTCCTTTCCATATATGGGTGTAGCCATTGTGGTTGACATCACGATGAGCTGATATGTCTTGTAACTGTAGGAAGTATTTCTCCCTAGCTAAGAGGGAGTGTTGATCTATACAACTATGTCAAATTACTTCCTAGAAGAAATAAATTAAATCGTAGCCTGAAGGCTATTTAATTTATTCAAGTTCGATTACTTATGAGGAGGCGCCTCATCAATCATAATTTATATGATTAATATTTAATTATTGGAGCCGACTTCTTGAAGAGGCACGACTTTTAATGAAGGTGCAATTTGATCCAAGGCCGACATCATGATCATTAAGAGGCGCGACTTTTAATAAGTCACGTCTTTTACTTTGGAGGCCAACCTCTTGTGGGAAGACACATCCCTTCATGGATGAATGTATAAATAGCAAGGTGCAGTTCATTTGACATGAAATCAAGTTCATTCATAATAGTTCGCATTCTTGAGGAGAAGAAGTTAGCACCCAGCAAGAGGAGAAGTTCGCACTTAGGAGCAGACCTTCATCTGTAGCAGCAGATCGACTATAAGGAGAAACATATTCATTTGTATCTTTGCATCTAGGAGAGGTGATATTCATTATATTACATAGGAATTGTGTTATGCCTGAGTTGTAAGCAGATTTCTGCTCTTATTCTATCAATATATAAGAGATATATTGGCTGGGTTTTTCTCCCTCAGGTTGGAGGGTTTTCCCAGGGTATCTTGCTGTGTTAATTGTCTTATGTGCTGCATTTTCTGATTACTTTCAGTTTGGATTGTCTGATCATTAAAAAAACTAACAAAATATACTAATCTAACTCTATTCTTCTTTATTTCCATTCCTAGAATAATTTTTTCAACCCTTAAATCTTTCATATCAAATTGAAAAGAACAATTTTCAGTTCTTTTATCAAACCCTTATTGTTTCCAATAAGCAACATGTCATCCACATACAAAACAATGACAACAAAGTGATCATTACCTGCTTGTAATAAACACAATGATTAGTTTTACTATGAACAAACCCAAGCTTCAAAAAATGTGTTGACTTTTGATACCGTATTCTAGGAGACTATTTCAAACCATAAAGAGACCTTTTCAACTTGCAATCATATCTTCCTTACCTTATTCCCCAAAATACTTAGGTTGTACCATGTAGATATCCTCATCTAGATCCCCATACAAAAATGTTGTTTTGATATTAATCTATTCTATTTTTGAAACAAAAGTGAAAGCAACGGATAATAGGAATATAGTTGAATTCAACTTAGCAACAATAGAAAATATCTCCCCAAAATTTACTCCCTCAATTTGAAAATATCCCTTTGCCAACAACCTTGCTTTATATTGTTATAATTTTTCTTCTGCATTGAATTTCTTTTGAAAACCCATTTGCAGCCAACAACCTGTCTTCCTTGAGGTAATTTCACCAAATCCTAAGTCTGATTCTTATAGCAGTCATGTCTTCATTCATGGCTCTTTTCAAAAACTTGCTCTCCTTTGATGGCATATCTTTGTGCATGATTCTAGGATCATCATTTGTGATAGATAAAGAAAAAATGCAATGGAAATCAACCTTTTGAATCTCCCCCCTCTTCTCTATCCACCAGACTAGCAAGTTCATTTTCAGCTACTAGTTTTTATTCATTTGCATTAATTTGTTTCTCAACCTTTTTATCCCCTTATCTTCACTTTTTTTGGCTATCCATTATTAGAACTTCCAATTTCTCTAAAAATTACATCCATACTATAAATTATTTTCAAAGAAACTGAATTCCAATGCTTATTACTATTTACATTTTCACTATAACCAATAAAATAAAATGTTCAGCATTGTTATCTAACTCGGTCCTTTTCTCCTTAGGTACATGCACATATTCATCGCAATCAAAGATTCTTAAATGACCTTCTTTCTTTTGGAAAAAATCATTCGTTGCTGCTAGAACAAGATGAACACACTCTTGCATCTCCTTCCATATGCATTATCCCCCAAATATTACAGCACAGAGATACTTTCTTTGTCAGGGGGAACTCCACCATATAGAGATAGTGAAGTTGCTAACAAGATAGAATTTCAAAGAATCTTCTCAAATCCAGAAGTAGTGAATAATGTAATGTCCCCAATTTCGCCCTACACTCTTCATTTGGATTTAGCCTATTTCCAGAAATCCGTAGGCTACTCAGATGTGCAAATTAGGGTTTCCTATTTTATAGGGGTTCTAAAGAAGGTTTGCATGAATAAGGATTGTGAATTCTTTCTGGGTTTTCAGAGAGCTTCACAGTGGTATGACTTGCAAAGGCATTGGGCATCTTTTCAGAATTTACTATTTTTAGTAAGTTCTATTTCTGGCAGTGCCATCTTGGGCAGTAGCATCAGCAGTCAGCTCAGTTTCCATTTTGGGCAATGCAGTTTGGAGCATAATTGGCTTTTAGCATTTTGAGGCCATTTTGGTGAAATAATATATTTCAAGGCATTAATGTTTTAATTTCAAGTTGACCCCTTGGCCTAGCTCATTAACTTTAAGTTGTGTTTAAAAGGTGGCCATGAAGGGGGACGGCTTCATGAAGGAAATATTAAACATTTAATAAAGTTTATTTATGCCTTGAAGTGGACGCCATTTTAAGAGGGATTAAATATTTGTGATTTATAAAATATTTCAAAAAGGGAACTTTTGGCGTCCCATTCTTGAAGGAGTTTTGGGAATTTGTAAAGTCGCCTCTTTTTCTATAAAAGAGAAGTCTTGCTGCAGCTTTTGATATCTTTTGAAAATGTTGTAAAGTTATGCTGCTGAATTAATTTCAGAATCCAGCTAAGGGAGAGCTTAGCAATTCTACTCCATTCTTCGGGCCTGAAACTATGGTCTCCTAGATGGTTGATTGAGAGTGTGCTTCACCCAGAAGTGCACATTGAGTTTCAACGTGGAATATTTTGACGTTATTTTCAGTTTCTATGTTGTTGATGTTCATACAGCTGAAGTTGATTTTTGTGAGCAGCTTTTTGAATAAATTTAATCTTGTTCTGGGTATCGATGCATTGTGATTCTAGACCAAGGGCGCCCCTTTCCACAAAAGACTGGAATTTAATTCAAAGTATTTTATTTTATCTTGCAAAAATCGCCCTGCTAGGGCCGTACCTTCTTGTTTGCATTGGGAATTGTGCCAATAAATAAATGTTGAGTTTTGGAGTTGTTTCTTCATCATGGCATGAGCGCCTATCCTCCAAAGGTTCATTGCACTTGGTTTCACGCAATTCGGAGTTAAATTGATTAAGATATAAGCATTTCATTGATTCACAGGTTGCTGATTTACAGTTTCAGTTTGCTGATTTTAATTATCAGACTTCAAAGAGATCAGATTTTAGCTTCCTTTTCAATGTTTAAGAGCTTTCTAGATTGATATAATCATTTTTCACATTGTGGCTTTTTCTATCATTGTAATACTCGTAAATTGCAGATTATTGGATTGTAAGGTTGTGAATTAGTAGTACTCAGAGTTGGCGGACTCTTCAGGACTCGCCGCGGACTCGGCGGACTCGCGAGTCCGTGGCTGAGCCGAGTCGACTCGCCACGGACTCGGGAGTCGAGTCCAGACGAGTCCCGACCCAGGACTCTCGTCCGCGGCTGGGGCGTCAAACTGGGTTAAAACCCATACATTTTTTTAATTTTTTGTTATTTCTAACTTGAAGATTGGTGTTTTCAAGGTCTGCAAATTGGTTTTAGCTTGAAAGAAGGCAGGAGGAGGAGCTAAAAAGATCAAAATAGAGCCAGGTAAGTGATCTAACATTTCTTTTTTTTTGTTTTTTTGCTTTCAAAATTTAAAAAAATCAAGAAAAATAAGGGGATATGCTGCCAAATTTTTTTTCTATTTTCCTTAATAGCCATTATAGCCTAATTCCTATTATTTCTAGCTTGGTTTTGCATTCTTTTTTTTTGCAAATAAATGAAACTTTGAATCACATTTTTTTGCTGATTTTTTTGCAAACCCTTGCTGATTTTTTTTTTTCCACGTTGAACTTGAAACAGCAATGTCGTCTTCAAATCCAAAGGGAATGAGAAAAGACCCTGCATGGAAGTATGGAATACCAGGAATCAAAAAAGGTGAAGTGACATGTACTGAATGTCAAAAATGGATGACAGGAGGAATAAACAGGTTAAAATACCACCTTGCAAGGATACCTGGGCAAAATGTGGAGGGATGCCCTAAAACTACTCCTGAGATTATTAGAGAGATAAAGGCCCTTCTTGCTGACTATGAGCTAAAAAAAGATGAAAGACAAAAAACAAAGAATGCCCTAGCATCAATGATGAGTGGATCCCCTTCTACACCAACTATGCCTCATGGTGCTACTGCTGCAAGTCCAAGTGTTCGTGCTCCACATTCATCTTTTGGTGAGAGTCCTGAGGGTTCCTATTCTACTGCTAGTGCTGGCCACGGTCCTTCATCAGGACCAAATTATTTTATTCCACGTAATGTTCCAGGAGCACAACCTTCACTTGAAGGTACCGGTTGGAATAAGGAAAAGCATCATGAAGCTAGGATGGCTGCTGCAAACTTTTGGTACTACAATAATCTACCTTTCAATGTTGCAAGCAGCCCATATTGGGAAGGTCTAGTGAACGCCCTTACAGTTGCAGGAAAGGGGTTTAAGACCCCATCAGCTAAAGATTTGAGTGGGCCATTGCTAGAGGAATCCGTAAAGAATACACGGCTTGTAGTTGATGAGCAAAAGAAATTTTGGCGAAGAAAAGGTTGCAGCATTTTATCTGATGGGTGGACAGATGGACGGAATAGAACTCTCCTGAACTTTTTAGTGGCCTCAAATGGTGGATTGGTGTTCCTAAAATCAATAGATGCCTCCCATGAAGTTAAAAATGCTGAGACTTTATGCAGTCTATTGGATGGGGTGGTCCAGGAGGTTGGAGTTGATAATGTTGTCCAAATTATCACGGACAACGCAGCTGCATATGTAGCTGCAGGTAGGCTACTTATGGAGAGGTATCCCACAATTGCATGGTCTCCATGTGCTGCACATTGCTTGGACCTATTGTTAGAGGATATTGGGAAGATTTCATGGGTCAAAAGAGTGGTTGAAGATGCAAAAAGTGTTACAAAATTTATCTACAACCATACTTGGGTGCTTTCTTTGATGAGGAAATTCACAAATGGCAAGGACCTTGTGCGACCTGGAGTGACACGATTTGCTAGCCACTTCCTCACATTGCAAAGCATTCTTGGTGCCATTGGTCATCTCAAGCAAATGTTTGTGTCCGATGCTTGGAAGGAGTCCTCATTTTCCAGTAGAGCTGAAGGGGAGAGGATTGTTACCATAGTTTTTGATGAGACATTCATCAAAAATGGAGAGGAGCTGATGGGGGTAAGTAGCAATCACACAAAAAAAATTATACATGATAATCTATTTGCTGTTTTTTATTTTTTGAGGGGTTAATTTTGTTATAATTTAACATTTGTTTTCATTTTTTTAGGTGACAAAGCCTTTGGTGAGGGTTCTTCGTATGGTGGATGGAGATGGCATGCCAATGGGTTTCATCTATGAGGCCATGGATAGGGCCAAAGAGGCCATATCACATTACTATGGCGGCAACAAAAAAAAATATGAAATCATATGGCGCATCATTGATCGGAGATGGACAAACCAACTCCACCAGCCGATTCATGCCTTTGCCTACTTCTTGAATCCGAAGTTCTACTTCTCGGACTCATTTAAGGCGGATGAGGAGGTCATGGACGGTGTTGTCACTTGCATTGATAGGATGGTGCCTGATAGTGAGCTGAGAAATAAGGTGCTTGATGAGTTGGAGGTGAGATTTGTTACATCTTATTTATGAATTTGCAATGTTGAGCCTTGACTATCTATGAATTTTCTATATTTGATTTACTTTTTCTTTTATCTATTCAAGGTCTACAAGGGTGCAGAGGGGAGACTCTTTTCCTCCCAACAAGCAATTGAAAGGAGAGGAAAACAACAACCAGGTAAAAATTGAAATTAGAAACTTGATTCTTACATATAGATTTTTACTTTATTCTTATTTCTTAATACTTATATTTTTTAAACATGTTTTTGTAGATCTATGGTGGGAGAACTATGGTGCTAGCACACCAAATCTTCAAAAGCTAGCCATACGTGTCTTGTCGCAGCCATGCAGTGCTTCTGGGTGTGAACGCAATTGGAGTTTATTTGAAAACATTCACACAAAGAAAAGAAACAGGTTGACTCAGCAGCGCCTAAATGATTTAGTTTTTGTTCGGTACAACCTTCGCCTTCGAACTAGGAAGGTGGAGGGTGTTTCACACGAGTCCATCGACTTGGATGACATTGATCCATATGGTGAATGGACTATTAATGAACAAAATGATGAGGCTGATGTCTTACTTACTGATGAGGATATTGCTGAATTAGAGAGAGCAGCAGCAGAAGAAGAAGAAGCAGCAAGATTGGATGCCATGGAGGACAACGAAGACACATTTGAATATCATTTTTCCCCTGCTCGATCTCCTAGTCCTCGTTTGCATACTACAACACGGGCACCTTCTAGTTCTAGGCCTCCAAAATTGAGTACCATTGGGAGGGGAAAGAGGAAGATGTAGATTATATGTGGTTGTTAATGTTTTCCTCTTTTTGACATGATTATATGTAAACATTTATAAACTTATGATGTTATACATTGAAAGTGAAACTATGAGTATTTGATGACTATGAATGATTAAATTTCAATTATTGAGTGTTTGATGATCATATGACATGTGTAATCTTTGAATTATGAGTGTTTGATAATCAAATTAAGCTCTTATATTCTCTAAATGCATTAATTTGTTCTTGTTTTTTTTGTAAAACTACGGTTTTTTTTTTTGCCGAGTCCTTGCCGAGTCTTTTCCCGAGTCCGTCCCGAGTCCCGAGTCCGAGTCATATTTTTGGGCTGCCGAGTCCGCGGCGAGTCCGAGTTTTCCAACTATGGTAGTACTAATCCAACCATATGTTATTGCTGCATTTACTTGTAATTTCTAAAGCTAACATTAAGTACCCCTGGATGGTTTACCGCCAGTGTGGAGAATAAACTTGTATCTCTCATCTTACCCACTATAAAGTGGAGAATTCCCACTCTTGAGTGGATGCCTGTTGCAGTAGACGAAGAGTTTAAATTGTAATCTTTTCCCCCCACTGTTTGGTGGTAGTGAGGAAATTCTCTCATGGTTGGTTATCCGCCTATGTTCTTTCAATTCAGCAATTAGCACTCCACCATATGTTAGCACCTCGCCTGTTAAAGGATCTTGAGTGCACATTCTTGGTGTCGAGTTTAATCTCTCTCTTTCAATATAATCTTGTAATCTTGATTCAATAGATCCTAGGGATCCTCTAACCAAATGCCCGCCCCTCCTCCTTAAGTGGTTTTAGGGCGCATTCTTGGTTAGAGTTCTTTCATGCATGTTTTGGGTTATGCTAACCTTAACGGGTGCTTGGTTACATTGTAAATGTTTGGTTTAAAAATCAAAAAAATTGAGAGAGAATATTTCAAATAATGTTGAAAAGATTTTAGCAAGTTAATCTCATGACGAGATCATAGTATTTGTGCTCTTCAAGACAAATACAAGGAAGATGCTTGTACTTGGTGGTACCTCCACAGGTAAGATTATTTGTTCCTGCAGCCTCTTGCAAAATTCTATCACAAGCAAGCATTTTTATTTTTTAACATTCTTAGTACTGACCATTCTAATGCATTTTTTATTTTTAAGTTCTATTGACTTTCTCTCCAATTTCAACAAGTTGCGAGTTTTTCTTCAGCTAAACAAAATTAGAGTATATATTCCTTTATCCACTCAATTAAGTATAACCAGCTGGCTGCAAAAAACAAGTAGAATACTTGATCTATATCCATTCCAACTTGTGTTTCCTATCACATAAGAAAGTTGAGTACAAGGAAAGAGCAACGAAAAACTAGGATATGACCCCTAGGTGTACCAACTTGGATGCATCTATTGTAGAGCTTGCCAAAGTCAGTGTAGATGATGATGAGGCTCCTACACTTGAAGTACCTAGTGGTAGTGGCACTCCATTACCTTGTGGTTCAAATGATGTTGAACCAAGCAATGACTTCAATGCAGTTGCTTTCAATGAAGATTGAAGACCCAGATACAAAACAATTATTGTATTATTTTCAAATTTTATAATTGTAATGATTTTCATTTCAATCTAGACTCAGGAGTCTTGGACATATATGATATATGACACCATAATGAAATTTTGAACTATCAATTGACAATTAATATTATCTTCATCACTATCATTGATCAATGATCAAGTATATACTATCAAAGATTCAAATGTCATTATTATTATAAGATATCAAATGTACTTTCAATTTTGTATATTTTTTAAAGTTTTTGCATTATATATATTATACAACCGTACCTAACCATACAATACCCAAGAAAAAAAATTGTACTAATGTACCCATACTTGACCTCGTACCAAAACCGACAACTTAGGGTACAATACTAAAACAAATGCATCTTTTTCATCTGATACTAGATTGAGGTCATTTTTTTAGGGGGAATCAAGATGAGAACTACAAGTTTTTTATTTAGAAATTCTCAGATTAGGTCTAAACATATATCTAAATTCATTGAGAATGTTTATTAATATTTTTAACTTTTTTCAATTGACATATTTTGTTATATATCCATATCCTCTGTTCATTATAATCTAAGTTCTTCAACCACCCTACTTCCCTGCTCTTGTGTATGGCTAAATTACTTCCAAAAGGTAAGCATTTGCATTTAACATTTAAATCCCATATGTTGCTTATTTTTTGATATATGATTCTCTTGAGTATATTATAGATGACAAATATAAGCCTTGGACCACTTGATTCAAAGGAATACACAAAAACATGGAACACTTTAAATGAAACATTTGGCCTCATAAGTATTTCTATTTCAATTGAATTGCATTTTTTTGTAACTAGGAGAATCAGCTAGACTTATACAACTATCGCATGAACACAATATCAAGCTATATATCCACTATAACTCCCAAGAAAGTAACCTTCCCCTCACTTGTGGTGTACTTGGGGTTTTAATGTAAAACCAGTATTTGTTTATCCAACAACACTACCAATCAGTCCACACCCCAAGGACCACCTGAATTGCATGTTAATATTTATTCTTGTACTACAAAATTTGAGGCTAAGAAAAAACTCAAAATTTGTATAACAATGTTAATGAAGCTATAGACAAATTCATATTCAAAACCAATAAGAAAATTCAAAGTAAATGTGATCTGTCAACTCCCAAAACTAGTAGAATTCAAGAATCACAAATTATTTCTATTGTGCTACTTGCTACAAACAGTGATATATTTTAGTGAGGCATGAATGTTTTAGAAATATCAGAAATAAACATGCTGCAAATTAAGTGAATCTACACAAAATAACTCAAGAATCTACCCTAGATAACCCATGAGGAAAAAACCAGCTTTGGTAGTGGCAAATGCACTATCAGCCTTGATGGAATCAATGGAAAGAACAAGTATAGCAAGTTGGTACAACAGTGGTTATTCCCTACTACTTTATCAAGCCTAAAAAAACTAACTGAATTCTCCAATTTCTCACAGCTAGAATACTCAAATCTTTCCTCTCATAATTCCAAAACACATATGCTCCACCTCTATATATTGCTACAGATGTTGGAGTGTTCTCCTAGCCCAAGTAGAATCCCCTAAAAGCCGGAAGTGATAAGGACGCTTTGTTTTAATTTTAAGTTTTCACCAGTTGAGAGTCATTTCCATGGATGTGGATTTATTCTCTGCATGAGATCGTCTTCATGGCACAGATTTTACCTAGAGATGTGAAAACATCCCCATCCCTATTCACTTTGGAAAACCTTTTTTTTTGTCATTCTATTATTTTCTTGTCTATTTCCCAAATTCACCTTCAGATTCAACTTTTAATTCGTTAGTTTTATGGTTCACACCACCCTTCTTAGAGAGGCTTTTGGTCCCACAAAAACTTAATGAGACTAATTGGGGAAAGAATTTTCCTGCATTTTCTTTAGAATACTACTTGGCTTGGCTTATCTTCTAATCTTTGAGCCCCACTTTTTGAGACTCTTGGATCCCATTTTTGGATTCTCTTGGTTTCGTTTGAAAAACTACATACTCTCTGTGTATGGCTCTTTCATCCATACCCAAGTCTTCAAAAAAAGGTAGCACGTGTTCTTCCTCATCGAACATAGAGGATACATAAAGCTACGACCATTCACAATTAATAACTAAATGCATCTTCATGAAAGGTGATAGATCAATGCTAGAATCATTTTCACCCATTGGCTTCCAAAATAGTGAAAGGTTTGTATCTAAGGCACTTGATTTTCTTGTCTTGTCCTCGTAGTCATTACTTATGAAGAGCACACAGAAAATACTGAGAAAGGGTGGGGTGGGGAGGGGGGGACTTAAAACCATATAAATCAGCAATCAAAACAGAAAGAGCGAACATTCGACAAGATGAACACCGCTATCACATGGAAAACCCTTTCGGGTAAAAAACTACAGTAGAACTATTGCTTTCATTAACTTCAAATGGGCACCAACCCAGGAGACTACAATCTCCAAATTACAAATGTGAGCACCAACTCGCTAGAAGCACCAACTTCAAATAGCTGAAGTACCAAATCCAGCGTGAGCACCAACTCACTGAGAATTTTCACAATGCTGCAACTTTTATTTTTTTATTTGAAACACATCCTTCACATCAACCAAGACAATCATGCTTGCAAATAAAATCACTGATTGAACTCAAAAAAATTTGTTCAGAAAACTTAATCTGCAACCAAACCTTAACTCTTTCCCATTTATCATTCTTCGTAATACTCTCATTCCAGAACCAACCACCTCACATTCACATATATGCACTAACAAATACACAAATGAATACCATAAATGGATAGCACGACTCCCCCAGACCACATTTCAAAAATAAACAAGTCTTCATCATACCTTATATAACAGCACACACTCATGAATATCAAATGATGATGTTACTAAAATTCAAAACTGGAATAGCAGAAGCAACGAATTACCATCCTTTAGAAAACTCATTCCAAATTTTTAACTCCATAAGCATGGCTCGAATTAACCCCAAGGCCTTTTTCATTGTAAAACCCATGCATGAAAGGTAGCGATTGCATTTAAAATGATCATGTTGCAGGTCTCTTACGCACCCACAAGATTCTGGTTCAGCACGTCTCCATACCAACTCAACTCAAAAACAATGCAAACTAACTTATGCAATTTTTGCTTAAGTCAATGACAGTAAAAACTGAAATGTAACTCCCGATTATGCCTCTCACATCATATGCATATCAACCAAAGGAAAATACAACCAAGTGCAATAAACATAGCTCGGCTATAGATGAATTCTCACTAAAATGGCTGAATCTTTTGCATCAAATGAATGGTCTGCAATTTTTAATTCCATGAAGGCCTGTATCCAGCACTAGTGCTCTTTCACGCACTCTATATCTGGCATAAAAATATCCGATGAAAGTGTATATACCGCACACCTTATACTTTCCAAAACATGACTCCACATAAGAGCTTGAATATGCACGTGGCAAACTCCATACACTATCCGCACAATGGAAGAAGATAGCGATGGCATTTTAACAATCACATCTCCCATACGATGGTCTGCCAATTATCTTACTTGACAAAGCATTAGAAACTCTTCACATAGCCCGTACCTTCAAGAAAACATAGCGATGGCTTTTTATTAAACATGTCCTGCAAAGCACGCTAATTCCATGTCGGGTGGCATATCCTAAGATATTCGAAAAAATGTTGAATAATCAAAAATGAAAACAATCATAGTTATGAAAACACAACTTGAGTTCCATTAGCCATCGCCAACACTCAAGTCGTCCACCAATGTTGCAGCCGTCGGCTAAAATAGGAATTTCAAACACATGCAAATAAATTGGCCAAATATGAACATGTCATGGAAAATAAATTCAATAGCTAAATAAGGAGAAGCCGCCCCACAAAAATGAAACCGATATCTGAAGCCATCATGAAGCCGTAGACTCAAAAATAAAGAGCCGCCACACGAATTTAGCAAGGCATAACAAAATAAAATAAGCCACTTCCATTGACTCGTCCCCTTGACAATTCAATGCTAACATGGAACAAGGAACAAATTCACTAACACAAAAGGTCTGCCACTTTGCTGACTCAAAAACTGAGCAATGGCATACAAACGTTGTGGTGAACCTTTGACATCAATGCCAAAATATTCAACACCTTACTCAAAGATAACCAAATTTTATCACACATCTTAAGTTTATGCCTATGTTACCCCAAGTTTCCACGACGGGGATGGCAAGGGACAAGAGGGATGCAATTTGGGGACAAGGGGATGCGATTCGGGGACAGGGGGATGCATTTCGGGGATAGGGACAACAAGGAGGCCATTTTTAGGGGACGACAAGGGATGGCTATTAAAAAATAGGGAAAATTTAGAAAATTTAGAAAATTACAAATATTCATATCATAAGGCAATCATCATATACATCATAAAACCTTAACACATAATATCAGAGTTAAATTGATATTCTCATTTCATAGAAAGCGACAATGTGCATATATGTTACATAAAAATTTGATTGCATTCATTGACAATGTGCATATATATATTATATAAAAATTACAAATTTCCCAAAAGCTGCAAGTTTCAACTACGAAATGACAAAAAAATAGAAATATGCAGCTGCCCCTAATACTACATCAAAATCGGAGTCTAAGTCACTACCACCATAAGAGGTTGTCTCATCCTGATCCAATGGAACCCCAAGCAATCCATCACATGCCTCCTCATCATCAACCTATGTAGTATCTTCAGGATCGACATCCCAATGCACAGCAAGAGGCTGATGATACTCAGGTGTCTATCGATCCTAAAGCCGCAAGGCACTATGCATAGACACCAACTTCTCTAATCATCTAGAGGTAAGCCTATTCATCTTGATTGATTAGATGAAGCTATATGTAGACCAATTCCTCTCTACAGTAGAGGAACTAGCAACCTGTGAAAGGAAACAAGTGACAAGCATCCTCAACTCTTGTGCATCCTTGCCATGCCATCCTAAAACCGCAAGGCACTATGCATAGACACCAGCTTCTCCAATCGTCTAGAGGTAAGCCTATTCATCTTGATTGATTAGATAAAGCTATATGTAGACCAATTCCTCTCTACAGTAGAGGAACTAGCAACCTGTGAAAGGAGACAAGTGACAAGCATCCTCAACTCTTGTGCATCTTTGCCATGCCATTTCCACCATCCAATGGGGTCAAATTGAATGTTGGGCCATGAAGACTCACAAAGGCTATCCATTGTGCTCTAAGTTTGTGTCATGTCCCCGAAATTGGAACACTAAAATATAAAGTATTGAAATACAAATGAATAAATAAAACGAATAACAAAATATATATTAAAAACATATAAAGAAATATTAGCAATTTAATATTAATATAAATAATCATAAGATAATATTATTATAACCATTGAATATAACAACATATTTGATATTATTATTACAATTATTATAATCAAAACTGTAACACCAATTATGAAATATCGAAATAGAAATAAAAAAACCAAATAAATATGGAATTGCCATCTAACTATTATTATCCTAATTATAATCATCATAGATAAAATTATAATTATATTAACAATAGATATTTGTAATTATTATAATAATAAAAGAAATCACAAATAAAATAAAATAATAATGAAAAATGCTGATAACTAATAAACAAATAATAATTACTCTCTAATATGATTTATGACAAATTAAATAAACAAATAATAAACTACAGATTGCTTATACCTATCCCTAGAGGAGGCATCGATTCTCTAAAGGAGGCCTTAATTCCTAAAATTCCTACAACTTAGTAAATGCAACGGTTCATTAGGCAGTAACCTGGGAATTAGAAAATAGATTATGATATAGACATTAGACTAAACGAAAAGGCACGTCCCAAATCAAGGAGAAGACTCTTGGTAAGTGGGCTATAAAGGAGAATTAAGTCAAGACCAAAAGGCATCGATCAAGTGGGGGAATCGTATGGAATGAAATAAAATCTGAGAAAATATTTCTGAGAAGAGGGGGAGATTATAAGAAGGGGACAACAAGTAATAAAGATAGAAAAAAAAATATATAAAGCATATTCTGATCGATGGAGAAATCAAGAATGTGTGAATATATTCAGTAAGGTTGAAGGAAGACGATTAAAGAATAAGGAGACACAACAGTTCAAGTGATGTACTCACTTAGCAATAATATTTAACATATTTTGAATATAAGAAATAGATATTGCTAATCTGATTATTGATATAATGCTTTCTTTAATCTTATCATAATGAGAATCATTCTAGGAAATAATGAACTTAAAGAATCATTGATACATGAAAATATATTTGATTATAGGCATGAAAGAGATCTTGGATGAATGCAAATATATCTGATTGTGTAAAGATTGTCTTCTCTGTGATTGGTACCCTCTTAGGCAGGTGAAGTAGAGTCCAAGTGGATAGCCTAAAAACCCCCCTCTCATGTTCATAGGCCAAGGAACGGGTTAGACATAGAGAGGTGGGGGTCCCACCGTAGGAAACTACACTATTATAGGGGTGGTAGGTCGTTGGCCCTTGAATCATAGGACTTCACCTTGTCCTAATAGAGCAAGTGTCTTCTGAGGTATTGTCATGTATGGAGAATGCAAGGACTAAGCCATTGGGAAAGGAGGATTGTGAGGGGCAACCTCCTGTGCCCAACACAAAGGCTTCAGGTCAGGGTCCATACAGGGCACTCCTCTTGTTTGTTAAAATTGCATTTATGATTATGCTTATATTTTGGATATCTAGATATTAATGCTAATGGATATATGTGTATGTGGAAATGTTGTTAATATGGTGAATGCAGATTTCAAACCAAGATTACTTCATTAAAAAGAACA
Source organism: Sequoiadendron giganteum (assembly GCA_007115665.2). Lineage (NCBI taxonomy): Eukaryota > Viridiplantae > Streptophyta > Pinopsida > Cupressales > Cupressaceae > Sequoiadendron > Sequoiadendron giganteum. Next base: position 657,494,281 of record CM021105.1, on the reverse strand, counting down.
TTCATTTGGAAGGAAGAAACCCTAAACCTAATCAACAAATGAATTCTAGGGCAAAATAGGTAAGGGACATTACAGTTTGCTAGACTCCTCCTCAATATAAAATTTCCCAAGGGCCTTAATGAAGCCATCTTTCACCTCTTCATCATCACATGGAGGCACTCTCCTAAGTCTTGTTGCATACCATTTGGGATTTAGAGCATAGGCAGTCATATGAAGTGGGGTGTTCATAGCATCCCACCACCGCATCACAATGGGCCTAATGTGCTCCTCATAAAATCCCAAATTAGGGTCCCTGCAATGAATTGCTTGCTTCATGTCCAAGCATGCTATCAAATGTCTCATAAATCTCTCCAAGGCTAGGAGAGTTTGTATCAACATATCTTATGACCCGCACAATAGGTGAGATAATGTAACAAATATATTTGCAAAGATTTAAGAATGAACATAATTTAGTAAATTTACAAGTTAGAAACTTAGAAACAATAAAAATAATAAAATCAGAAATTGAATAATAAAATCAGCAATTTATTCATTTAATATCAATAATAAAATGAAAACCATAAATTTAATACTAAAATCAGCAATGTATTAATCTAAGTCACAAGATTCACCAAATTTCAGCAATGGAGTTCGAAATTCGGTGAACATTATTTCTTTTAATAAAAATCGTAAAATTTGTCTCGAAATTCATACGGGTAAAAAAAAAATGAACCGCATTTTCATCGGAGAGGAATTGCAAGGCAACGACTTAAAGTTCAGACTCCCTCATTCTAACTACGCAGCTCTTGCCAAGCATCTGTAAACTTGCGCGAATCCATCAAAAGTTGTTATAGGTAGGGTGCTTTTTAGGGTTTTCATTGAATATCCATATCCTCCGATTGCGGTTTTGACAAACTGAGGACCTTTCTATCCTATCTCAGCCTGACACTTTCTTCTTGATCCGACAATACCTAACTATTATGTCCTTCCCTGAGGCTTTTCCCACGAGCGGAAGAGATGAGTCTTTGATAAAAAAATTATTTATGATTTTTAATAATAGAGTTAATTAATATTATTTTATTTACTTTTACTTTTTATTAAAAACTTTAACATTTACAATATTTAAATTTAATATTATTTTATTTTTTATAATTTAAAAAAAAATATTAACGTTTAATAAATTAGAATTTAATAAACTTTATGATGTTAACTTATTAATATTTAAAACTTATTATTTTATTTAAGTTTTTAATAATTTTAATTTATTCTTATATAAAAATTAACATATTTAAATATTTAGATTAAATTTTTATTAAAAAAATTTTAAAATCAAATTTATATAAGGAAATTTAATCACGAATTTTTGTTGAATATTTTCTCTTGTCGAACTTCATTCAAATTTTATTGTTGCCAAACACGAATACAAATTCGAACCTTGTAACATAGGTATTAGTTAATAACAAAATCAAAAATTTAATACTAAAAATCAGCAATTCATTAAAAAATAAAAACAACAATCTCTTACCTCATCATGGACCACCAATCATCCTTGAGGATTTTTTGTTTGACACTTTTTCTTTGAGCTGTGTTTGCCTCTACCCATCTAGCACACTCTAAATTAACCACCATCAATTATAGAGGCTTTTGCACCTCAATCATCCTCTCCAACAAAATAAAGTAGCTAGCATATCTGGTATCCACAAGCTTGAGGAATTCCTTCCTCAAAAAAGTCCTAAACAAAGCAAGTGATGTGTGATGATTGCAAATAAACATCTGAATGCCTTTAGCTTCTAACACCACTTCCTTCACCCAATCTATTTTCCCAATGTCTTTCAATGCATTGTTCAATGCATGAACACAACATATGGTCCAAAAGATGTACTTGTAAGCATGTTCCACCATTAAGCCAGCTAGCTTGCATACACGAGTTGATTCAATCACTACTTGTACAATATTAGAGGGTCCAACCTCTTCTACGGCATCCTTCAAAATCTGAAATTGGAAGCTTGCATCCTTCCTCTTCCCCCAACAATCGATAGCTCTAAGAAAATAAAAGCTTGTTGAACATGTGACAATAACATTGATGAGTGGCCGATGTCTAATATCATTCCACCCATCCATAATGATAGAGCAACCATCCCTTATCCAAAATTGTCTCAACTCCTCCATCATTATACTCACTTTGGAATAGTCCTTCTCAAGGAGGGAGATGCATAGCTTGTGATCTCCAGGAGGAACATATGAAGGACTAGTAACAAGTGTATCTTTGAACATTTGTTTAAAAACTAGAGAGCATGCCACATGAAATGGTATGGCATTAGCATAGAAAAATTTGGCAATGGAACTATCAACTACATCTCATTATTGCATGTTAAACATGTCAGCAACACTAGTGGACCTTTTCTGTCCTCTAACTCTCAGTGACAACACTCCTAGATTCAGTAATTTTAGCACTAGACAATAACCCACTAGGCTGCAAAGACTCCATTAGCATTCTTTTTTTTTTTGGCTTCACCCTCCATGTGCAACATAGTCACCTCGACATTCTCAGCTAATGTTTAGGTTTTGCATATTTTTACCCCTTAACAAGTTATGCATTAAAGATGGGAGTAAACTCTTGTGCAGCTGCCCCTATAGCCCTCCTTGCAAATATGACACAGCCATACTCTACTCCCCCCTGAATTTTCTTTTTAGTGTCTATGGCTATTGCAAAATGTAAAAGAGGTTTTCTTGGGTTAAATGGGCCCTTTTCACAGTTTTTCAAGAGGTTAGAAGGGCATTGAAATGGATTTTCTGAACTGTGTCCCTGAAACACTCACATTCCTTTAAGAACTTCCATGGCATGTTTGTTCAATTTCAATTTCTTGACCCTCACTCTACTGCTAGTGCTCATTTTTTTTTTTGTTGAAATGTAAATGACAGCTGCAAGTGCAAACGTAGAACACAAACACACAAAAAAAACCTCCTAAGTATTTGCAATTTTAACAAAAACAAAAATGCAAAAAAAAATTGTAAACAAATAAAAATAATAATGAACTTACCTCAAATGATGAAAACTTGGTCTTCTTTTGTCCTTTGCTCATTTCTCTTTCCTTCTTTCATATGGTTTCTCCCAGCTGTGCTCTTCTTCCTTCAGCTCTTCACAATTTGTAAAATTGACACAAATGAGCTTTTTTTTGTTGTGAATGTTATAATGTTGGTTTTAGGTTTAGGTTTTAAACAAAGGGGTGTGGGGGCCCTTGTTTTTTATTACTTTTTTTTTTTTTAAAAGAATGGGAATGTTGTTGGGCCGTAGGGGACAGCTGGCTGTCCCCTGCCATTTCCTCTATTTTTTGCGCCATACCGAAGACGTTTCCATTTTTTTTGCAGATTTTGGGGATGGCAAAGGGACATTTCTGAGGCATCCCCAAAACGTTTCCAGCCAAGAACGTCCCTAATTTTTTTGGGGGCGTGTCCTCAGGTTACATAGGTTTATGCTCCTTTCACTATTAATCATTTCTTTCTTTCTACATATTTTGAGTCTTCTCCAATTGTTCTTTATGCTTGAGTTGGATTTTCCTAATTCTCTCGACGAATTTTAAGGATTTAGCCACCTCTAAATCTTGTCCTACTTGTTTTTTCTGTTGTTTCAAAGCTGCAACAACTAGACTTGAGGGCAAATACCACAAGCATGCCTCAAAAGGTGACTGATTTGTAGAAAAATGAGTTGCCCTATTACACGAGTGTTGAATGTAGGTGACTCATCCCAAGTCTTAGATACGTATTGTTGTATCCTCTTATGAGTTGCAACAACCACCTTAGTTTGGCCATCTATTTGTAGTTGAAAAGCAATACTCCTTTTCAGGTATCCATATGCTCCACAAAGTGGAGCAAAAATTACCAACAAACATTTTATCTCTGTTTGAAAAGATGAACTAGGGAAGCCTAAAGTGCACTCATTCATTAGCAAAGAACATTTCAGCAGCTTTTCTTCATGTGATGGTCCATTTGCAAGGAGTTAGTGTGCATTATGGGGTCATATCTAGTCAAAATGGGGCCTGCACAAACTGGAAGGAAGCAACCAATATAATCAGCATATTATCATTAAGTCAAAATCCAGTTTGACAGTATTTTCAGCAAGTTGTACCCTCCCTAGCTAAGCCATACCATTGAGGTGATTACGAATTTATTTCCAATTAATGTTGGTTTCCAGATTCAGTGTTTTAGAGGTGCATTTCTTCTTCAATCTTTGAGTTTTAGCATGTTAAACAGAGGAACTAATTAATTTCCAGCTCTCAAAGTATTATTTTCAGTAAATTGGATTTGCAAAATAATCATTGTATCCCATTTGCTTGCAAATTCAATATTGTAATTATTGGACATTTTACCATCAATATTTGTTTTTTTAAAAGATCCTGGACAACATATTGTTGGATACCTATTATTCATTGTAACAGATACGGTTAGTTTCTCTGTTGGATATTATCTTTACTTAATGTACTTTCCACCATTTTGGCATGTATAAATCAGATGAATTAGTCTACCATTTTGGCATTGATGCAATTCCACTTGCATTCAACCAATTTGGCTTGATTGGAACTTGTATTTCACTATCAACCATTTTGGCTTGATCGATTCTATGATTTATTTACATTATAAATTGGACAGCTAGCCGCCAATATCTTTCATGTAATTCGATTGACTTTATTCTAGTCTTTGTATGCTCTCACCTTGCCCACATCAAAAACTTGGTGATCAAAAAGAGCTAGGATTTGAGTTATTGCAAAACTTTATGTGAAATTGAGCCAAGACTCTACAGGGGTTATTAGATATATATTCTTTGCTTTTAGCGCCATTCCTTTGTAATCATATTGTTGTTTGGACTTTGGAGTTTGGACGAATGCGTCACTCACAATTTTGTGTTGCTTTGCTTTGCTAAATATGGACTGCATTCACCATTCTGTGGCCCCAGCACTCAAATTTGTATGGATAAGCTTGAAAAGTCCACGTAATTTTCTCTATGCCCCTCAGCATATTAAATTTCCAAACTATAACATACAAATTCATTCCACTAAGACCAACAATTCATGCCACCATAGAGACCATTCATATAGAATATAGAAAAAAGTCCGTTCATAATTTATCTGCCCAGAATATTGCTGAATATAGAAAAAATTCCGCTCATTAATTATCTGCCCAGAATATTGCTGAATATAGAAAAAAATCCGCTCATATTTCATTTGTCTGTGCAATGTTTTTACTTTTATCTGAGCTGGCATTTCTTGCACACTGAACTGGAAATTCTCTACATGTTCCGCAAACAGTATATTGCTGGGACTCTTTAATATATGTTGTGCAATCCACATTTGTATGTTGCTGCATTATAATGCTAAATTGCAACATCCTTTATCATACATTTTGAGCCCATTTTGATATTAGTGTATAATGTTTAAATTTTCTGCACTGAGATGTCTAATTGCTGAGCTGGAAGTATTTACTTGTTGAGCTGGAGGAATTATAAAAATGCCCAGGTCTTATTTTGTATCCTTTCCTGCAGCTGCCAGGCACCACACATTTCCAGCATGACAGTAAATACTAATTAAAATACCTCCCAAAACAATAATAAAATTGGCTGCTCCATCTTCCTCATTATTTCATACACAGCTCCTTTCCTGTAAAGTGTCTGTTTTCTTTTTTAATATCCCTTATGCTTAACTTTAATTTTCCAACATGGCTTCATAAAGTAATTTAAAATCTGCCCCAAAAAGCAACATGCTTTGCTGGCTGATTATGGGCACATTAATAAAACCATGATCCATTCAGAAAGAATTCATGACTAAAAACATAGCACAAGGGGCGCTTAGATCCAACAGACTATAATGGCAGCAGCCAAATAAAAAGAGGATGCAGTTTAGTTCATCCACTGGCACTGCCCATGCTAAAATATTCTATGTTTTACATTTGAAATCAGAGCTCTAACATTGATCTAAAAGTTTAAATTTATATGACTTCATTGGGGCCCACCATATGATGTGCAAAAGTATTAAACTCAACAATAAAATATTTAACCCTTCACCATTTGAGTATACATGGACCCACTCTTTAATATTTGAAACATTATTAAATTGTTTCTATTTTTCTCATATGAAAAATAATGTTGGCAATTAAAGTCAAAACCAGATTTTTGCCGGGAAGTTCACCATGGACACAAAACATGTCCAAGAGAGTTAAAATTTGCAGGAAGGTGGGAAATACAAGTTGCTTAACATGTTCAGTTGCAAGATTTTTTATTTTCATCTTTTGAGTCCAAGCTTTTCACACACTTGATGCTGCCAGATTTGCATTCTGATGCCAGAGATGGCAACAGTTGCCTGAAACTAAAAGCCAAGCGTCTAAAATATGACAGCATGAAGGCAATGCCAACATATAGTTCTTAGAAAAACAACAAAATGTGAGATTGGGGACACATTTCTTTATTTCTTGTAGGCTAAGCCTTAAAAGATAAAGTTAGAGAAATATTTTAATAAAAATGTTTTAAATTAGTCCTAGTAATATAATTTTAAAATTTTGTAAAATTCAAATGACAACTTAAATATTATTATTGGTTAAATAAAGTGGACCATCTAAATGAGACGTAATGAGGCCTTTTGTAATATTTTATTAAAATGTTTATTGATGAGCATTTTTGGAAGGAAAAGGGAAATTTAAAATATTGGCGCCAAAAAGGAATTTATAAAGAGGAGGCAATCCCTCATAAGGAAATCATTCAATTTTTATGAAATCAAATCCTTTTTTTCATAGTTTAAATGCATATGTTCAACTATTGCACTTGAGGACAAAAACCCTCATAGTGCGGAGATTCAGAAGATGAAAGCTCTCTTGGTTTCTAGGTAAGAGTAGAGAAAGAAAACCATCTTGATCCTTGAAGTGGTTTCACCCAAGAATTACAATTGTGAAGAGAAGATTGCAGTTTTTTTCCAATTTCTAATTTGCTTAGTGATGCAAAAGGGAAAACCCTCTTCCCTCTGCCAAAACAGCTCAGCTCACAATTTTAAGAGAGCAATACTCTGCATAAAAATTCTTCTTTTTACCTATTTACAGCTCTATAACCAAATTATAAATTCACATTTACACAGCCAAACGAACATTTACATTGACGGTTATACTTGTCAACCAAATTCAACAAGAAACTCGGCTTCAACAATTGAAAGGCATTGAATTTAACTATTCAAATTCATATTACAAATACTAAAACATTACACAGTTTGCTTTTCTGTGAAAACATTATTCCAATTTCACTGTTGATGGCCTGCTCAATAATTCCATCTGCAAATCCAAACAAAATTACTCGACTTTCTTTTAAGTCTCACGCAGTCTGCTCTTCTCTGGCATCTACCTGGAAATTTGTACTTTACCCTTGCATTTGAAATTGAATTGCCATGTTAAATGGCTCGATTCTTCCTCCTGTCTGCCTTTAGGCTCTATGCAGCCTCTTTTTGCATTCTTCTTTTCAACACAGCATTATATATCTTCTTCCAGCCGCCCTTGTTTTTCTTTTGCAGCCTCTCAGCGTGTCCAATCTTCCTTTCTACATCCCCCTATTCTATGTTGTGCTGCCCCTCTATCTGTCTTACCTCTGCCATTCAAATGCTGCACTTTTTCTCCTTATGGTATATTTTGATATGTATTTTTTAAATCCATATGAATTGCGCCCCATAGCCTTCTAATCCTCATACATTTGATTTTATTTATTCACCTCCTCTTTTCTATGAAGCGTGACTTGTTCTCTTCCTTTTTATTTTATTTTTGCACTTAATTTATGTATGACATCTCTTCATATTCCAACGCATTGAAAATTCTCTCTGGTTCATTCTTTTCACTGCCTAATAAGCTTCCTTGAGTGCGAGCTATTGCAATTTTATTTGCTTGTATAAAATCAAAAATCAACTAAAAATGAATTTGAATTCAATATCAAAATTTGAAATAGCAATAATGTCACTCAACTCCGCTCCAAATGATCACTGAGACCGAAATGATTTGAGCTTTGAAAAACCAAACACAAACCAAAAATGTAAAATCAATGTTGAATTGTTTTTGGGGTGATGCGGATTGCTCTTCGCCCGGGATGCTCTTGCATTAGACACGTTGGGTAGAAAGTTTGTGAGCATAGGATCACAAAAATGGAGCTGAGTAGTTGAACTACCCTTTCATGTTGATCCAACCTGCAACGAACTCCATCGCTGAAGAATGTGCACCCAAATTATTTCTTCCTCTTCTTCCAGCATTTCTCCGAAACATTTGTCATCTCCCTCTGACAACACTGCATCGTCCTCCTTCTCTCCCTCATGGACTCATGTCCACAAAAGCTCGGCCTCCTCCGCCAAATACTCTCTATTCTCCTCTTCTCACTTGTGGAATTCATTCCACCTCTAACCGTCCACCTCCACCAAAAACAACCTGCAACATCCTCTACCCTTTCTACACATAACCACGCAACATCTACACACAATTTTGCAATTGCATCTTCTACTTCCACTTTTGCAAACAAATTAAAATTGACATTTACCTCTTTCTTTTTCGTAGCTAAAAACATCGAAATTCACTATGATATCTTTCACATCCTCGCCAACTGCTACTTTTTGTTCTTCTCTCTTCACTGCAACAACGAGCTTCGTCTTCCATTCTTCCTCAATCACCAACATTTGTGCAAACAAATCTTCTTCACATTCGCCATTCACTGTGACCTCTTCGCTGCTCGCTTCATTCTTTTCTACCTTTTCCTCTATGTCTTCTTCCTGACATGTTTTTATTGTAACTTCTTCGATAGGGGCTTCTGCCTCATCTTTCTCCATCCAACTCAAGCTGCAACACTCTTTTCCGCTGTCCTCTTTTTTCGTCTCACTCCTCTCCACCACTTTCCTCTCACTTTTCCATAAATTCTTTTCCAATTTCTCGAACCTTGTCTCGATCTTTCTTGCTTCTTCACAAACCATCTACTCTATCTTCTCAAACTATTCGTTCTCCACATTCTCCCAGTATTGTTCCCAAAACAATATTCGCACCGGTCTCCTCACGACCCAACCCATTTGCCTGTGTAATGGTTCCCTCAAACATATATATTCAAGTACCCAACTGCTGTATGAAGGTTCAATGTTTGTGTTTTATCTTGATTTGTTTGTTTGAACTTCCCACATGCCATTCATGATACAATAATGCGAAATGGAATATAAAAAATTACAAGAAAGCATACAAATAACTCATTAAATAGCAGCATTCAATAGTTCAACAAATTATTGATATTTCAAGAGCAAATTACAGACATATTAAGCAGAGTTTTATAGTGATTTCAGACCTAGGAATTGAGGCATAACAGCATCATATCAAACTCCACAAAGCCCACGCACAACAAGAAGTGTGACTCTTAATTCCCTTCGATCCCCAACCTCATATATCTCTAAATCTCGGTAGTACTGTAGTAATTTCACTATTCATGGGTACTGTAGCAAAATCACTATTCACGAGTATTGTAGCGAAATCACTATTCATGGCTACTATAGCAAATCACTATTCACGGGTACTGTAGGAAAATCACTATTCACGAGTACTGTAGGAAAATCACTATTCACTGCTACTGTAGCAAAATCACTATTCAGGGCTACTATAGCAATAGGTACCAACTTCTGATATGCACTTCAAACCCTTGTAAAAACTCTATGCAAGCTCGCCAATGAAGCCCACTATGTTTCCTGGATGAAAACACCCCATAATCCTCCTAACTGTGTCTTCCAACAACGAAGAGAATGTTGGCAAAGAGGGATTTCGTCCTCGTAGCCCAATAAATCAGATTTCCGAGAAATCCAACAGCATAACATTACTCATATCCAAGCATACTTAAAGAAACTCTCACAACCTCTATTTATCCATTTCTCCAAGAAGCTAATCCAACTCACAGGCAATGTGGGATAATACAAATCACTTTTATTTTAATATTATAATCTCCTCATTAAGTTGCCCATGTACCTTTTTAAAGAAAGGGGACATTCAATACTTTTAACACTTAACTTTATAGTCCCACCGAAGTTATTAAATAACGATAAAGTTAAATATTTTAATTTAACTTTATAACTTAAACTTATCGTTAAATAATAAACATCTTGGATTAGAAGTAAATTGCCTAGGCCAAACATCCCTCGAATCCCTTTTGTGTCCTGGTTAGCCTATGGGACCATGAGAAAATAGGCTAATGACACATATATCCATGGCTAGCTAAATGGGGGACATTACAGTCAACCCGTCTTGAAATTGCTTGTCCTCAAGCAATCTCAACTCTAGATGCTGCAAAATATACTCTCCCTCCCAAGTAGCATCCTCAACCGGCAGGATCCTCCATTTCACCAAGTACGCTTTGATAGTCCTTTTGCGCAGTGTGCGTTCCCTAGTGTCAAGAATAGCTTCAGGAACCAAACTAAGCTTCCCCTCATCATCGAGAGGTGGCAACTCTACTGAAGGCACCACATTGTGTCCCAAAGCCTTCTTGAGGCGTGACACATGGAAGACATTGTGCACTCTATTGTCAACAGGCAACTCCAACTCATAAGCCACATCCCCAACCCTCTTGATCACCCTGAAAGGTCCATAATATAGTGGCTTCAACTTCTCTGCCCCACTCCTCTTGAGAGAGGATTGTCTGTAAGGCTGCAACATGAGGTATACCATGTCACCAACCTCAAATGATCTCTCTATCTTGTGCTGATTGGCATACTGCTTTTGTTGATTCTGAGCTTTTTGCATATCCTCCTTTAGGGACCTCATAATGTCCTGGCTCTCCTGTAACAGATCCTTGGCCTTCGATACTCTACTATCACCGAAGAGCAAATCCAGGAAGCTCGGAGCTTCATATCCGTATAGAGCCATAAATGGAGACATTTGAATAGACATGTGGTATGAAGTATTGTAGCAATATTCTCCCAAATGCAGCCATTTTACCCATGCCTTTTGTTGCCTTGAGATATAGTTACAGAGGTATCCTTCAACCCACTTATTCACGATCTCAGTTTGCCCATCTATCTGTGGGTGATAATTGGTGCTCAGAGTGAGCTCTGTCCCACATAATCTGAAGAGCTCCTGCCAAAAATTGCTCATAAACTTATTCTCTGTCACTGACAATGCTCTGTGGCAACCCATGTAATCTGAATACCTCTCGAAAAAACAACTCTGTTGTCTGAGCTGCCGAATAAGTAGATGAAATGGCGAAGAAATGCACGAATTTCGTCAACCTGTCCACCACTACATAAATGCAATCCCTACCCTGAGCCTTAGGAAGGCTTGTGATGAAATCCATCGATATGCTATCCCACTTCTTGTTTGGAATAGGTAGGGGCTGCAATAAACCACCTGGAAAGGAGTGCTCATACTTATTCTACTGGCACACTGGACACTCCCTCACAAACTGCAGTACCTCTGCCTTGAGACCCTTCCAGGTAAAACGCTCTCTCACCTGTCGATAGGTCTTAAAATAACCTGGATGCCCCGCCATTGGGGAGTCATGGAAAGCCCTCAAAATTTTCTACTTCATAGCAGAATCTAGCACCAAGAAGATCCTATCTTTGTAAATGATCAAGTCATTTACAACAGTGTACCTGTCATCTTTGATAGTGCCATCTATAATCCCAAAAGCCCACTTATCCTTGGCATATTCTGGTGAAATGAGTTCTCTCCAATCATCTGTCACTATTCCCACAGCGCATAAATGGGGTCTCCTGGACAAAGCATCAGCAACAATGTTCTTCTTCTCTTTGACATAAACTATGTCAAAGTCATAGGCCTAAAGTTTGCTGACCCACTTTTGTTGCCTGTCATTCAGGTCCTTCTGTCCAAGGAAATGTTTCAGGCTATTATGGTCTATTTTAACTATGAATTTACTGCCCACCAAATATTGTCTGAAAATAGCCAGCGCGTGCATAATGGCTAACATCTCCTTGTCATAGATGTTGTAGCTCTTTTCAACCCCCCTCAACTTCCTGCTCTCATATGCTATGGGGTGTTTATTCTACATCAAAACCGCACCAATGCCTTCTCCAAAGGCATCACACTATAACTCAAAGGCCCTGCTAAAATCCGAAATGGCCAAAACTGGGCAAGTGCTCATCAATTCCTTGAACTTGTCAAAACTTTGTTGAGCCCTCTCTGACCATTCAAATCCATCCTTTCGAGTCAAATCTATAAGGGGGGCAGCTGATTGAGAAAATCCCCTCACAAAACAGCAGTAAAACCCACAAAGACCAAGAAATCCCTTGAGCTGAGAGGTATTCCTTGGTGGTGGCCAATCCACTATAGCCCAGATCTTGTCCGGATCAACCCGAACACCCTCTGCACTGATGATATGTCCTAAATACAACAACTCGGTCATCCCAAACTCACACTTGGTCATCTTGGCATAAAGGGATTCCCGCTCAAGAATGCTCAACACAATATCTATGTGCTTCAGGTGCTCCTCCCACGTCTTGCTATAGATCAATATATCATCAAAAAGACCAACACAAATCTCCTCAGCTGTTCTCTGAATACCCTGTTCATGCAAGACTGAAAGGTGGCCGGTGCATTAGTCAACCCGAAAGGCATGACTAGAAACTCAAAATGCCCATAATGGCATCTGAATGTTGTCTTCTCCACGTCCTCCTCTCTGACCCGAATTTGATAGTACCCGGATCTCAAATCTATCTTGGAGAAGTACCAGGCTCCATGTAGCTCGTCAATAAGCTCATCGATACGGGGAATCAAGTACCGGTTCTTAATTGTCTTCTTATTCAATTCCCTATAATCGATGCACATCCTGAGTGTTTCGTCCTTCTTCTTCACCAGGACAACTGAAGAAGCAAACGGACTCTTACTAGGCCTAATGTGACCCATCTCGAGAAGCTCCTTAATAGCTTTCTCGATCTCATCTTTATACCTCTTGGGGTGCCAGTATGGAGTGATGATAACCGGTATTGCCCCCTCCTCAAGCTCGATCACGTGCTCACTCCCCCTATCAGGGGGTCTACCTGGAGGTATGTCACCAAACAGCTTGGTGTGTTTGGTTATCAATGCCTGAACATTCGGAGGGTATTCTTGCTTTTGTTGCTCTATGACCTCTGGCATCACTAGAATCTCTGCTGCCCACTGGACCTGGTCATGCCAAATTAATCTCTCCATCCTCTTTATTGACACAACTCTCGACCCACCATCTGCCAAACCCTTGAGCACAATTTTCTTCCCATTAGCTTCAAATCTCATTTCCATTTTCTGAAGATTGAACATAAACTCCTCTAATGACTTCATCCAGTTCATTCCTAGCACCATATTTGTGTCTCCAATATTAACCACGAAGAAGTCATCAATCATCTCATAGTCTCCTAAGCGCAGATGCAGGTTAGATATTTTTTGCGTGCAAGTGATCTTAAACCCATCTGCCACCATAACCTTGAAGCCCTCATGCTCCTCTGTCAATAAACCTCTGCGAGCAACAAACTTCTCATCAATGAAGTTGTGTGTCGCTCCAGTATTGATGAGTGCAATAAATCGATGCCCATCCAACACCCCTCTCACCCTAAAAGTGACTGCTTTCTGAATGCTGGACAACTATGCAACAGTGCCATCACTCTTGGCTCCCTCATCTAAAGAGTTCCCATCATCACTGCCCTCTGAATCGGAGGACTACCCTGAATCCTCTCATGCTGACTCCTCTACTGAGAAATACTCCATCTGCTTGGCCTTAGCCTTAAGAGGACACTTATGGGATAAATCTCAAGGCTCTCTGCAATTAAAACACAACTTTTTTCTAAGCTCATTAAGGGTGTCACTATCTAACTTCTTGGTTTCCTCCCGTGGCTGGTGGTTATTCCTGTGAAAAGGTTTCCTATCCTTATCTTTCTTCGAGGGGAAACCCTTAGATTGAAATTTACTTCTGGAGGGGGAAGAAGAATCCATGTCCTGTGCTTTCTTAATAGCCTCCTAAAGTGAGGGTGGATTGAGAGCTTTAATCCAGCCTCTCAATGGATCTACCAGTCCATCCATGAACAACACCAAAATCCTGCGCTCAGAAACATCTGTCACCAACACCGCAAGCTTCTGAAACTCTAAAATGTAAACCTCCAAAGGTCCCCACTACTTGAGCTATGCAAGCTCCTTAAAATGTAGCTATGGGTAATTCCTGTCAAACCGCTCTATCAACCTCTCTGTAAACTCCAAATAAGAGGTTATCTATGCATGACCCATGGTGACCATGCCATGGTGCCACCACTCGTGAGCCACTCCATCTAGATGTATAGCTACATATTTAATAGCCTCTTCCCCGGGCATAGGATTCAGCTATAAATAGGTATCGACCTTCTGCACCCAAGCTCGTGCACTCTTCTTCCCCGATGCATCAAAATAAAGCAACTGCAGCTTACCCACTTTCTTCCTTAGTTCATAATTTTGGTTCCTGTCACTAGTGCGAGGTCTATGTCTAATCCTCACATCAATATAATCTCGAGTGTGATGGTTGCTGTAAAGTCAGGTCCTCCAACCTCTTAGTCTCTTCGGAGCTGATCCTATATATCTGTGATATGCGGTTCAACCTCAGGCTGTGCAGGTGCTCGAGGTGGGAAGGTAGGTATCATTGACCTAGAACTCACAGTTCTAGTGGGTTGGGCTGCATGTGCAAAGTTATCTCCCACATTTCCGCCTCCATTGCCTCCATTCTGCCCATCGTTCCCATTTTGTCCATCGTTTGCATTGTTTACACCTCCCATGTTAACATTAATACCCATCTGACGTGCCATCATCTGCATCATTAACTCAAGCCGTTGGCTTTGCTCTTGGGCCCTCTGCTCTACTAAACGTTGTCCTTGTGCCAATGTATCCAATAACTATAGAAATCTCTCTTCACCAGGGTCCCCGACATGCCTATCTCTCATGTTTCCTGTATTGTGTTGTTCACCTGTATTATCTTGTGCTCCTGTAGCCCTGTGTTCCTCTTGTCCCGTATGCAACAATGCCCTGTTTCTCCTTGTGTTATAAGTATGTGTCAAAGGTGGTATATCATCGCCTGACATGACATAGTCTGCTAATAATAGAACCCAACAGGATGGCAGGACTTAAGGCTTTGATACCACTGTAATGGTTCCCCCAAATATATATATTTTTTAAGTACCCAACTGCTGTATGAAGGTTCAATGTTTGTGTTTTATCTTGATTTGTTTGTTTGAACTTCCCACATGCCATTCATGATACAATAATGCGAAATGGAATATAACAATTTGCAAGAAAGCATACAAATAACTCATTAAATAGCAGCATTCAATACTTCAACAAATTATTGATATTTCAAGGGCAGATTACAGACTTATTAAGCAGAGTTTTAAAGTGATTTTAGACCTGGGAATTGAGGCATAATAGCATCATATGAAACTCCACAAAGCCCACGCACAACAAGAAGTGTGACTCTTAATTCCCTTCGATCCCCAACCTCATATATCTCTGAATCTCGGTAGTACTGTAGTAATTTCACTATTCACGAGTACTGTAGCAAAATCACTATTCACGAGTACTTTAGCGAAATCACTATTCAGGGCTACTGTAGCAATAGGTACCAACTTTTGATCTGAACTTCAAACCCTTGTAAAAACTCTATGCAAACTCGCCAATGAAGCCCACTATGTTTCCTAGATGAAAACACCCCATAATCCTCCTGACTATGTCTTCCAACAGCGAAGAGAATGCTGGCAAAGAGGGATTTCGTCCTTGTAGCCCAATAAATCAGATTTCCGAGAAATCCAACAGCATAACATTACTCATATCCAAGCATACTTAAAGAAACTCTCACAGCCTCTATTTATCCATTTCTCCAAGAAGCTAATCCAACTCACAGGCAATGTGGGATAATACAAATCACTTTTATTTTAATATTATAATCTCCTCATTAAGTTGCCCATGTACCTTTTTAAAGAAAGGGGACATTTAATAGTTTTAACACTTAACTTTATAATCCCACTAAAGTTATTAAATAACGATAAAGTTAAATATTTTAATTTAACTTTATAACTTAAACTTATCGTTAAATAATAAATATCTTGGATTAGAAGTAAATTGCCTAGGCCAAACATCCCTCAGATCCCTTTTGTGTCCTGGTTAGCCTATGGGACCACGAGAAAATAGGCTAACGACACATATCCATGACTGGCTAAATGGGGGACATTACAGCCTGCTATAATCTTCCACAATTCTCACCTCATGTGATTTGTCATCACACTCAATTTGCAAAACCAATTCTTCATGGCTTCAAGCTCTCTTGCTGCTCAGGACTCTTACCTGCAATAGCCTTCACAAGCTTCTTCTCTACCGCTTTCTCACTCTCTTCTACCCGCAGGTTCAGGTGGATCCTCTCCACTCTCAGGACTACCTACTCTGATACCAAATGATGCAAAAGGGAAAACCCTCTTCCCTCTGCCAAAACAGCTCAACTCACAATTTTAAAAGAGCAATACTCTGCATAAAAATTCTTCTTTTTACCTATTTACAGCTCTATAACCAAATTATAAATTCACATTTACACAGCCAAACGAACATTTACATTGACGGTTATACTTGTCAACCAAATTCAACAAGAAACTCGGCTTCAACAATTGAAAGGCATTGAATTTAACTATTCAAATTCATATTACAAATACTAAAACATTACACGGTTTGCTTTTCTGTGAAAACATTATTCCAATTGCACTGTTGACGGCCTGCTCAATAATTCCATCTGCAAATCCAAACAAAATTACTCGACTTTCTTCTAAGTCTCACGCAGCCTGCTCTTCTCTGGCATCTACCTGAAAATTCATACTTTACCCTTGCATTTGAAATTGAATTGCCATGTTAAATGGCTCGATTCTTCCTCCTGTCTACCTGTAGGCTCTATGCAGCCTCTTTTTGCATTCTTCTTTTCAACACAGCATTATATATCTTCTTCCAGCCACCCTTGTTTTTCTTTTGCAGCCTCTCAGCATGTCCAATCTTCCTTTCTACACGCCCCTATTCTATGTTGTGCTGCCCCTCTATCTGTCTTACCTCTGCCATTCAAATGCTGTGCTTTTTCTCCTTATAATATATTTTGATCTGTATTTTTTAAATCCATATGAATTGCGCCCCTTAGCCTTCTAATCTCATACATTTGATTTTATTTATTCACCTCCTCTTTTCTATGAAGCGTGACTTGTTCTCTTCCTTTTTATTTTATTTTTGCACTTAATTTATGTATGACATCTCTTCATATTCCTACGCATTGAAAATTCTCTATGGTTCATTCTTTTCACTGCCTCATAAGCTTCCTTGAGTGCGAGCTATTGCAATTTTATTTGCTTATATAAAATCAAAAATCAACTGAAAATGAATTTGAATTCAATATCAAAATTTGAAATTAGCAATAATGTCACTCAACTCCACTCCAAATGATCACTAAAACCGAAATGATTTGAGCTCTGAAAAATCAAACACAAACCAAAAATGTAAAATCAATGTCGAATTGTTTTTGGGGTGATGCAGATTGCTCTCGCCCGGGATGCTCCTGCATCACTTCGTACCGCCACTACAAAGCCACCGCTACAATACCTTGTCATTGTTTTTATTTTAATGATTTTAGTATAAAAATATGTCTATGTTTCAATAAAATATACTTGCATTAGATGTGGTGATATTTTGTTGTAAGTAATGTGACAGTACTATACATGCATTCATGACAGATTTGTTAAATATCCTTTAGCATCAGTTTACTATACTTGCATAACAAAAATTTTGTATATTCACAAGTTGGGGGACTAAAAAGGGTTGAACAATTGTATGTTTGCATCTGTATTGTATTTGCTGCTACCGTGATTCTGAACATTGTAACAGCCTCCTAGACATTTATGACAGCAGTTATATAGATTCATATATTACTTTGATCAAGGGCAAAATTGTGTCTTTAGAGGATCACTGTTTGCATCAGTAAAATACAGTAATTCCTTGATAAGCAATATCTCATAGTAGCTTATAAGTATCCCGCCTACTATTATAATATTATTTTGATGAGTATTCAGCTGACTATTATAATCAATAGTACTTCTAGATTTTAGATCCCTTACTACTTGTTCACCATATGCTCTCACCTCACCCTCTCAGGGTCTTAGTGATCAGAACGAGACAAGTTCCTGACTCAAGCATAGACCAGAATCTCAAAAAATTGTAGGGTTCCTTAAAATATTGAAAAGGGACATTACAGACACATCTAGAAACTATTTGAAAGGGTATCAGAATATTTTAGAAACTCCTTGAAAAGGTATTGAAAACTTGAGCAATATTTCAGAAATCAATGTTCCAGTGCAGGAAACTTCAAAAAATTCCTAAATCACAGGAAATTACTGGATAAGTTTCAGATGTTTTCCCTCATTGAGTAGGCATTGGAAACTTTTGGAATATTTTAGAAAGCTGAGATCAAGTGCAGTAAATTTCTGGAAACTTCAAAAAACTAGCTGGAAATTACTAGGAACATTCCCAGAAGTTCCCGTCCTTACAGGAATTTCTAACACAAAATGTTTTTAAGAAATCTAGAAATGTGCTTCCAGCCCACGAGAAATATTTTCATGGATTCAGTAGTAGAACATACAGATCTTCATCAAATGTAGTTTGAACTGTGCTTGCAGAATTGCATGATAGAATCTTGGGGGAACTGCCCGATATCTGGGATAAACCCTGTCCCCACTTTTAACAAGCAAATTATATTTTAAACATGATTCTAGAAAGAGAGAAAAGAAATTATATTGAAATCCAAACATTACTGAGATGTACCTCCAATCACATTAGAGAAGTACTAGGGTAAGAATGCCCTAACATATGAAAAATAACTAAACATTAAGCACTGTAACAAAACAAGCACATATAAGCTTAAAATGGTTAAACCCAAGGGAACTAGATTCTTTTTATTATCCAAGGACTAAAGCTTCTAAAAGAATAAATGATGTGATTAGGACCAGTATCTGTAAAGATATCATTCAGCATTAGATGAAATCTTGAAACATGTTAAGAGAAATTTGAAGCAACTTCAAACTTGACATTACAAGCAGAAAATCCGAAATATGATGAATTTTAGTTTTATTGTTGATAAGTGATGAAAAAAAGATCAGAAGTAGGCAACAAGGTAATCACCACTCTGAGAGTTCGAGATTGAGAATGAGAGTGCTTAGCCTCGGAAGCAGCCATTTTGAAAAGCCGAGTGAGGTCAGACCGTAAGTACAGTGCATCTGCTGCCAAACCTGCTACAACTGCCCTTATTTTACCTATGTCATTTGTGAATTCCCTCTGCCTCTGCAAACACAGAGCATAGTTAATTTCAAAAAGAACATCACAATTAAAACATAAAATTCAATACCATTTATAATCAATAGAAATATATTTATTGATTTTTACATACAACATAAAATTGAATATCCCTGGATTGATTGAAATGCTTCTAGAATCACCTGTGTGTTTTGTTTGCATCAACATTTCAAATCACACTCCATGATCCATCATAAAGATGGTAAAAAAAATATGAGTGGATTGTAGATTTAGGTTAATAAGAAGGCTTGATACATGTGGAAAAAGAGAAGAAAAACATTGTTGAAAAGAAAAATTAGAATTTTTGATATGGAAATAGTTATGGGTAGGTATAAGATTAAGTTGGATATTTTAAATTTAACCAAGAAATAAGGTTAGGTAGGCAAAAAATTAAAAGACAAATGATGAAAAGATATATTGAAGATGTTAATCTGATCTGAAATAAATTATGTTAAGTTAGTTGAGTCAGATAGTACAGTCACAAATCAGTTCTCTTCAAGATTCATCAAACTCTCCCAATCTTACAAGAAATCATCTGAGTGATCTAAATTCTGAAGAGGCTGATGTCGGTATAAAGAATGCTCATCAATCATCATTTGAATGGGGCTGAAATAGTCTTACAAATTTGGATGGGGCCAAAATAGTCACTGTACAGCTGAACTATGCAGGATGGTTTCATCTGCAGTCTAAACATTGTGATTTCCAACAAAACAGCAGATTCCACAAGATCAAGGAGAGCTGAAACCGATGAAATCCAAAGTGTTTTGAAGCATTTGTGCACTCTTGTTGATAAATGAACCCCTTGAGGATGGTAAAGACAATTACAACTTGTGTAATTTGCATTGCTTCCTTGTTTAGCTAACGCTTAGGAAATTGGGTGCAAGTAGGAGTGTAAGACTGAGTAAGTTGCAAAGCTGATTTGCAGGTGTTGGAGAGTTGTTTGTTCAAAGTGCTCCTAGAGCCCTTGGAGTGGATCACTTGTAAACAATTAGGCAAGAATATGGCTTGTGGAGTCTAATACCTCACTCTTCCTAGAAATTTTCATGCACATTGGGTTTTCTCCAAAAAAAACTCTTTGTTATGGTCTACTTCCTAATGCGTTTTTTGTTCATGTTCATTGAACTCCTTTTACATTTCAGCACTTAAAACAGCTCACTTTAAAACACATAATGGTTGTTTCCTTAAGTAATAGTAGCAATTTGTTAAGATTCATAATTATGGACCAGATCAGTACCAAGGCGGTTGTTCTTGAATTTCATTCTTATTTTGTTGTGTGACAATTTTCGCTTTTTATTAGATCAGATAGTACAAGTGGGAAAGTATAGTTGATAACCTTGCAGCAAGAGATTGAGTCCAAAGATTGGAAAGACGAGTAAGAAGCACAGTATGTTCAGATCATGCTACACAACTAGACAGAGAGGAGAAATTCCTCAAATTGTAAGATGTTGCAAGCATGTCTCACTCTGTAGGGAAATTTAAAGACATTATGGAGATTCTCAGGAAAAGATTGAGGATGCCTTTAGAGAGTCTTAAAGTGAATGCAGCCTGCGCATTTCAACTATGAGAAAGTGTAGTTCCATAATGACCAAAGGCTTCCAACCGCCCCTACTTAAAGCAAAGGCAAAGATAAAAAATTTGCTACAAAACAGTTAACACTTAACACACATCATCCAATACAACAAAGCTTTTTGTTAGCTCTATCCAATGTAATCTCCATCCCTAAGATAAACTAAGTCCTTTTCATTTCAAACTATCAAAAAATGCTAAGATTTCAAATCCCTAATCATACCCTTATTGCTACCTATTAACAACATATCATCCACATACAAAGTGATAACAATAAAATGATCACCATCCCATCTGTAATAAGCACAATAATCAGACTTAACCTAATAAATCCCAACCCCAAAATATAAGAATCAAACTTCTAGTTCCACATTTTACAGGGCTGTTTGAGACCATAGAGGGATTTTTAAATTTTTTCAACCAACAATCAACTTTTTCTTACCCTTTTCTGTATAGTGCTCTGTTGTGACATATAGATCTCTTCATCCAAGTCACCATGCAAAAAAGTTGTCTTTACACCCATCTCCTCAACTTCAAGGTCAAATGCAACAACACAAAATAACAAGAATCTAATGGATATCAAATTAGCAACAAGAGAAAAGACCTTACCAAAATCAATTACCTTAACCTAAGAATATCCTTTCGCAACCAGCCATGCTTTGTACATCTCCACCTTACCATTCGAATTGAACTTCTTCTTGAAAACCCATTTGCATCCAATCAGTTTCTAACCCCCAAGCAACTAAACCAAATCCCATTACTATTACTTTTCATGCAACGATCTCCTCATCCATGGCCATTTTCCAAAATTCACTATCATTCATTTCCATTGCCTCCTTCACAATTCTAGGGTCATTATTATGGAAATCAAGCACATAAAGATTACCAAGTTATTCATTAATAAAATAAGAAGCAAAATCTTTCTTATTTAGGATTACAATGAAGGACAACCAACTTTATGAATGTGGGATAAAAGAAGATACTAAAAGGAAATAAAACATAAAGTAAATCGTAAAGTCGGAATGACTTTATTAAAGCCTACAACTAATAACTAATTGACCATTTCTCACAATAATTGCTTTAACACCCTCCCTTAATGGTCAACCTACTAACTACACCAAGTTTATCCCAAAATTTTACAAATTTGTCATGACCCAACAACTTGGTAAGAATGTTTATAGGTTGATCCATAGTTGGAAAACTCGGACTCAGCAAACCCAAAAAATTTTGCAAAATTAAATGACAAGTGTATCCAATGAGTCCATAAATGAGTACAAAAGTGTTTTCTATTAAATTTGATTGATTTCAATACAAATTGAGTACAAGATCACATCATCGTGTAGAATCCTAATGGCTAATAGCCTAATACAATAGATAGTTGACAAAAATAAAATAGTAAATACAACATTTTACATCTTCTGATAAATCAAAGAGAGCAATCGAGCAAATAACCTTAAGATGAAGCAAGATTATATACAATGAAAGGTTGGTGTATACCCAACCTGATCGAGCATACTCGATCAACTGAAACATAATTACAAGATTAGTTGTGTATTATTTATTAAATGATGTAATAATAAAAAAACTATTCTAACACCCCCCCTTATTACATCATATGCCCAAGAGACCAAAGCATGAAAGTTTGGAAAGCCTCAAACTTTACAGCTGCAAGTGATTTGGTAAAGATGTCTGCACGTTGCTCTTGAGTCAGACAAAACTGGAGGTGTATATTTTGTTGTTGAACATGCTCACGAATGTAATGGCACCAAACCTCAATATGTTTGGTCCGCTCATGAAAAATTGGATTGCGAGCAAGCTTCAGCACACTCTGATTGTCACGGAACAAAGTGGTAGGACCTGTATCAAGAACACCCATACCTGTCAAAATGCAACGTAACCATATCGCCTCGCAGACAGCCCCCCCTACAACACGATATTCAACCTTTGTAAAATATACTCACTCAATTTTTATTTTTATTTTGATTTTCAGTAACAATTACAATGTAACCAAGCACCCGTTAAGGTTAGCTTAAACCAAAACATTGCATAAAAAAACTCTAACCAAGAATGCGCCCTAAAACCACTTAAGGAGGAGGGGCAGGCATATGGTCAGAGGATCCCTAGGATCTATTGAAACAATAGTTACAAAGATTACAACTGAAAGAGAGAGTCTAAACTCAACACCAAGAATGTGCACTCAAGATCCCTTAAAAGGCGAGGTGCTAACATATGGTGGAGTATTAATAACATAATTGAAAATACTTAGGCGGATAACCAGCCATGAAAGAATTTCCACACTACCACCAAACAGTGGGGGGAAAATATTACAATTAAAACACTTCGTCTGCTACGGCAGGCATCCACTCATGAGTGGGAATTCACCACTTTTCCAGTGGGTACACTGAGAGAATTAGCAAGTGTTTTTTCCACACTAGCGGCAAACCATCCAAGGGTTACAATGTGATAATTAAACACAAATAAGCAGCAATTAAATAGACTGAAACAGTACTACTGTTATCAGCTTTACAAAATGAGGAAGAGCTGCAAATTACATGAGAATTACAATAGCTTTGAAGCACCAAGAAATAGAAGTTCTCCCACTCTAGATTTCTCTCAATTATTGAAGGAATAAATTGAAATCAAAGACTGAAATAATTCTGATATAAAATCAGCAAACTGAAAGTTTAAATCAGCAAACGTCAACTCACCAAAAATGTCAAATCTCTTACCACACTCCACGGAATTGAACCAAATTGAAAGTGTCTCTCTTCTATAGCTAGGTGACCAAAAAACCACCACTTTCCAACCTTCAAACTCAGCAAAGACAACCAACACACATTCCAAAGTAATAAATAAATGGTACGGCCCTAGGAGAGGGTCAACCTCACTTATAAAATCAGCCACTTCATATTAAATTCTGTCCTTGCACCAAAAGGGGCGCCTCTAGCATATAGATGGATAGAAACAATACCCATAAGCAAACACAAATCATACCAAAATCTGTATATGAAAATCTCCTTCAGCCAAACAATAACCAGCAACATGAAAACTAGAAATATCTCACCAAAACTCCACAATAATGCTCAATATGTACTTCTAGATGAAGTACACTCTTAGATCACCATCTAGGGAACCATAGTTTCAGGCCCGAAGAATGGAGTAAACTTGCTAAGCTTTCCCTTAGCCAGATTCTGGATTTCAAACCAGCAGCATAACTTTACAATATTTTCCAAAGATAGCATAGACTGGAGCAAGACTTCTCTTTTATAGAAAAAGAGGTGACTTTACAAATTCCCAAAACTCCTCCAAGAATGGGATGCCAAAAGTTCCCTTTTTGAAATATTTTATAATTCACAAATATTTAATCCCTCTTAGAATGGCATCCACTTCAAGGCATAAATAAACTTTATTAAATGTTTAATATTTCCTTCATGAAGGTGTCCCCCTTCATGGCCACCTTTTAAACACAACTTCATGACCACCTTTTAAACACAACTTAAAGTTAATAAGCTAGGCCAAGGGGTCAACTTGAAATTAAAACATTAATGCCTTGAAATATATTATTTCACCAAAATGGCCTCAAAATGCTGAAAGCCAATTATGCTCCAAACTGCACTGCCCGAAATGGAAACTGAATTGACTGCTGATGCTACTGCCCAAGATGGCACTACCAGAAATAGAACTTACTAAAAATAGTAAATTCTGAAAAGATGCCCAATGCCTTTGCAGGTCATACCACTGCGAATCTCTCTGAAAACCCAGAAAGAATCCGCAATCCTTATTCATGCAAACCTTCTTTAGAACCCCTATAAAATAGGAAACCCTAATTTGCACATCTAAGTAGCCTACGGATTTCCGGAAATAGGCTAAATCCAAATGAAGAGAGTAGGGTGAAATTGGGGACATTACACTTTGTGGAAGAAAGAGCAACAATGGTTTGCTTCTTGCTCCCCCAAGAAATCGAACCAAATCCCAAAAAGAAAATGAAGCCTGAAGTAGACTTCCTATCATCCACTGAACCTGCATAGTTTGCATCCATGTACCCATACAATGAAAAATCTGCATTTTGCTTATATGTCAGGCCATATGCCACTATACCACAGATGTATCTCAAAACCCTCTTTGTTGCCTTCCAATGAACAACCTTAGGTTCCTGTATAAACCTAGAAAGATAACTGATAGCAAAACTAATATCAGGTTTGGTATAGGTCAGGTAGATGAGACTCCCAATCAACTGGCAATAAAGAGTAGCATTCACCTGAGCAGATGGATCGTGGCGGGAAAGTTCTAAACTTGTCTCCATGGGGGTCGACATAGGTTTTCAATCTTCCATGCAGAATCTCTCGAACAATGTCTTGGCATACTTCATCTGAGAAACATATATCTGATTTTTCTTTTGCCACACCTCAAGTCCAAGAATATAATGCAAGAGCCCGAGATCTGCGGAGAACTCCCTGTGATGACCAGATTGTCGACATACACAACCAAAATGACAATCTCCCCCCCTTGCTCTTTGAGGTAGAGATGATCAACTGCAAAAACACCTTATCAACATTGATCCCCAAGGCATCAAACTAAGTCACAACAACCAATGTGACTCCCTCAAGAATCTTTGCAAAGCAAATAGCCAATCTTTGCAAAAATTCTATACTCACACCTTCATAAATCCATAAGGATGTACAATGCCTCCTTTGAAGCAAACTGAAATCACTTAAACTCCAAAAAATCTTCACATATCTCACATCAAGAGTCTCAAATTGATGAATCAAATCAGCTAATAGCTTGCTGCCCCAAACAATAATGTATGAGATGATACCAAGAATTCCATCGTTTATCATCAAAAAACAACCCATACATGAATTATGACCATACCGAATCATTCCCTTGCTCATTTGAGGCAGAAATTCAGTCCAAATAGGAGACAGAAAAACCTGAAAATGAATAAACCAGCTACCTAACACGTCTGAAATAATCATCTTAAGATCTGATTTTCAGAAAATCAGCATCCAAGAAGGTAAGCAGCTGCTGCAACACAAGAATTTCTCATCAAAATAGGCATAACTGCTCATGAACGAGGCTGGTGGCACCTTCAGCAAGGGACCCAATGCCACCACAAGCCATCCTTTGATCACATTTCCTTCCCCGAACACCGATTTATGATCAGAAATAATGAACCAATGACAGAAAAAGAAGGTAGCAGCAATCATAGAACTAAAATTTTGGCACTTATCTCTCCAACCAACCTTCTTTTATGCATACCATTCTTCATAAGTATATACTTGGGATCCGTGATACTGATTCTCAACTGGAGACATTTCCCAACACATGAGTAAATGATCACAACTACATTCTGAATATATTGTGTTGGTTTATCCTCTTTAGAATTTTCAATATTTCCTTCTTGCCAAATAATGCTAGGATCCCAAACCATCAATATTGAAGAACCACTTCTCAAACGGAGAACTGTTCTCACATGAATCCTCTGATTTACCCATTCCATCTGAATAGACACTTTTTGAAACTCCAAGAAATATTCAACAAACCTAAGTTCGTTCAAAAAATTGAATCAAGAATCCTGTGTCATAAATTGCCAGAAAGATTCCATGAATCCTTCATCAAATCCAATTCTGAAATTAATTACTCTGAGAGAAGATGGTGACGTAATAGAATCTAACAAGAACCTCACAAGCATCTTCATCAAATAATGAATAAAATCCTCTTTAATACGCCAATCAACTCTTTGTTGTTGATCAAAAAGAATGTCTTCATTTCTTTGTGATCCTTGAGTTTCCATTCCTTGCGAAATGTATGTACTAGAAACAGCAGTAAATTCATCTTCGTGTAACTCATGTACCATCTCTCCACTGCTGGAAGACAAATTGGAATTTCCTCCTTCTACAGTAATCCCTGAAGAAATTCCCTCTTCGTTCACAAACAAAGGATTTGTGTGAAGCGCATTAGTACCCACTTCAAATAGTGGATTATCAAAGGCTTGTAAGACTTGTTGATGAGAATTTGAATGCTCTTGTCTTTCAGGACAGCATTCCAAGTCAAATGTTTCTTGTATGAGATCAAGCTCATCAAGAATTTTCTGAATCTCTTCAGCTCTCCCTTTGTTTTCTTGCTCCCATGAACATTGAACAACAGAAATTTGATTCGCTGCTTCAATTAAAGCCTCATGCACTTCCTGCAACTCGGTTCTAGGCATAACACTTGCTGAAGGTTTTGCAAATGGGGTAGCAAGCTAAGTGGGCTTAACCTTGGGGGAAACTCCATGGTTAAGCGCGCTTGAGCTGGAGCAGTACTGGGATGGGCGACCTCCCGAGACAGACCAATGCTTCACCTCTGTGAGCATCACCTAGAAGCAATAAGTGCTAAGTGGACCATTCATTATCATGAGAGATGGGTTCTTGTGAACCACTACTTATGAATCATGGGTCAATGAGTTTGACTCGAAAACTACACAGTTGAATCCTGATAGCAATATCATAATTCGACACGCTGTGGAAGAAACCTCATACTTATCTAGTAAGCTTGTTCCACTCCAATGCCTTGTCAGCAATTTTGGCCACTTTGCCTTTATCACGAATGATGTGCAAAAGACTTGATTTGATTTCCTCCAAGACAAACTTAATGGACTTCATATCAATAATGGAAATGCAGCATACATCTACCCCTCTTGGCACATCATAAATCAAATTTTCTACATGCCGATGAATTTCATCAAGGTTTGACAAAACTTGAATTCCCCTTTTAGCAGTTTGTGAACTTGAACTACAATCTTCATATGCTGGTTGAGGTGATATAGTGTGGCTTTGATGGATAAAGATTTCAAAAATCGTTTGAGTTGTACTCCTTAAATTGCTACACATGTGATGGGCACTCTTCATCATCCCATCCATAGTGCCTTCCAATTCCTTAGCTCTTTGCCTTAGCTTGGCTTCAGGTGAAGAGAAATCTGTCTTATAACTACTGAAAGCTTCTCCTTCCATATTGTCTTCAACACATCATTCAAGGGAGTCGGTCAAATCATCTTTTAAGTGAGAAAAGGGTGTAGCTTCCTCTTCCTCTTTCTCCTCTTTGGCTTGTTTTTCAAACCAAAATTCTCTGGAATTGTGAAGATGAAGAAGCGACTCACTGGCTGAGCAAGTATCAACTTCTTCTAACCGAACTTCTCTTCCATTTGGATCTGCACTTATGGCCTCTTCATGCATCTCCATGTCAACTCTTGTTTCCAAAAGTTCTTCCCTTGAATCTTCAACTTGAGTCTCCTTAACAAATGTTGACTCAATGTTCTCCTATGTAGAAAACATGAGTTCCTCACTAGACTTCAAGGCTTCTACTGTCACATTACATTCTTCTATAGAATGCCTGGATTCTTCATGTGTTTCAGAAACTGTTGTGGACATATTGCATTCTTCTGTAGAATGCATGGACAAATGCAAATCCGTAGATACCCCTTGAACATTGGCTATGAATTCAACGGGATTCCAACTTTCATTCCCTTCTTCAGCATCAAAAATCTCCTCTTTGTTCTCAACAATCTTCATCAAAAGAGGTTTCAACTTTTCTTCACATTGATGGAACAGTCCTTTGATTAACACATCAGCAATAGGAGAAATCTGCTCTTCACGTTCATAAGCATCCTTGGGAAGGGATTGGACGCTTTCTATAAGATTATCGGCGTTTTTGATGATAAGAATTAGAATGTTCATGACAACTGCAAACACCCCCTCTTCTTGCTCACTCCAAGTCGAGGTGAAGAGATAATAAAACAAATGATAAATCTGATTTTGCATTTCCAAATCTATCAATAGGATGCAACCTCTAAGTTTTAAAAGTCGCTTTAATATAGTAGCACTTCTCGGATACAAATTACTCCCAGTTTCATCCAAATTTTGAAAACTCTCTACTATCATATTTAAAATGATCTTCATGGTTTCATCATCATAAGGCACCTAGGGTACCACAATTCTTATCACTTCAATGAAGCAAGAAGTAACCAGCAGCTTGGTTTCTTCATCAGGATGCCTCAGCCAATAGGGCTGATTCAAAGAGGTCACTGCAGGTACTAATGCCAACTGCATTATCTCAGAAGGTGATTGCTTCACCTAGCTCAAATATTGTTCCAGCAAATGAAGTATGTTCACATCATTCTCCCTTGACTGAAATTCTTTCTCGAGTCTTTTTCCTGCCATATAAAGTGTTTTTGCCAAATTCATCTCTTCAACAGTAGCCATGCCTTAATCTGGCACAACTCGGTTTCTCAAAACTTAAAGAATTTATGCCAACTACTGAAAACCACAAGAAGCTGAACTAAAATCTGTTCTAACTTTTGGTGTAGTACCGGAGATCTCTGTCACTCATCTGCCTACACATGAAGCACTAATTCACAGGATGGTAGGATCTTTGGCTCTGATACCTCTCAAATGTGCCCCTTAATTTTTTCTTTGAAATTTCACCAACAACAAGCACCTGTTAAGTATTAGCCAGAATCATAATCAGCTGAAAGTAACCTTCGCTAAGAATATTCACCAAGATCCTATTGAAGGCGAGGTGATAGCATATGGGAAGGGATCGTTAGCAACAACTGAATTGAATTACAAGCTGGAAATGAAAGTAGGCAAAGAACCGACCATGATTCCACGCTACCACTTATTCATTGGGGGGAAAGATATTACAATGAAGAACAATTCATCTGCTTTCCAGCAGGCATCCACATAGCAGTGGGGATTCTCCACTTAAATAGTGGGTGAGAAATGAAAGATACAAATTTTTATTCCTCCACACTGGCGGTAAACCATCCAGGGGTTACAATATTTGAATTAAAACACAAAGTAAATGCAAAAATGAAAATGACTAGAACAGTACTACTGTTTACAGCCTTACGATGTCAATTATCTGCAAATTACAAGTGCTATTGTTGTATTATCAAAGCAACATGAAGGAAGATGATTATTCCAACTTCTAATCCTCTCAACAATAGAATTCCACACCAAAATCTGAACTAATATCAATCTGATATATGAACCCAGCAAACCGAGTATTAGATCAGCAACTAAACCTTCATTAATTGTTCATATCTTCACCCAAAATGTTCCTATCTCCTCCAAATTGAATGCACTTGAAACTAGCAGTCATAGATGCTCAAGAAATATTGCATAACATGAAATAGCTAAGTCTGATATGAATCACCAGCAAATCAAAGTGCAGACCAGCAAACAACACAATCACCATATGCATATTACTCTCACAAACCCCTACAATGCACTTCAAAACTGAAACACAATGCTTCATAAAGGAAAGGGGACCAGATAACATGAATTAAGCAACTCAAAGCAGCCACAAATGAAAGAGCTTGAATCCCAATGTAGCTATGGAGATGGTACGGCCCTAGGAAGAGGTCGACCTCCCTTAAAAATTGGAGACTCAAAGATAAAATCTAAAACTTCACCCAAAGGGTCGCCACTAGCATAGAAAAAGATTAGTCAAATACCCACAACCAAATAAAAATCACTCAAAGAGTTGTTAATGAAAATCTACTTCAGCCATGACTGAACCAGCAACTCAAAATTGGAAATTATTACCAAAATTCTCCAACGTTGAAGCTCAATATGCACTTCTGAATGAAGCACACTCCCAATTGACCATCTAGGGAACCATAGTTTCAGGCCCGAAGAATGGTGTAAAAAACTAAGCTCCCCCTTAGCCGGGTTCTGAAATCAATCCAGCAACATTTCGATAAGATAAAAAAATAGATGATGAATGAATGAGCAATGGCCTGCTTTTATAGAATTGAAGGTGATTGTTGGCTTTCCATCTATCCTCCAAAAGGGACACCCAAACCTATTGTGAGATAATTTTATTTTTTAAACATTTAATTCACCTTTTTCTCTTCTTCATTTTGGCATCCAGGTTTCCTTAGGGAATAATAACCTTTGAGATAATAAATATTATCACCTCATGTGGCATCCACCCTCAAAGGCCCCATTTTAAAACAACTTAAAGTCATTGTGCTAGGCCAAAGGGCAAAATGATATTAAAATATTAAATGACTTTAATAAATCATTTTACCAAAATGAGCCTCAAAATGCTGAAAGCCAAATATGCTCCAAACTGCACTACCCAAAATGGAAATTGAACTGGCTGTCGATGCTACTACCCAAAATGGAAACTGAACTGACTGTCGATGTTACTGCCCAAGATAGCACTATGAAAAATAGAGCTTACTAAAAATAGTAAACTCTGAAAAGTTGCCCAATGAATCTGCATGTCATATCACTGCGAAGCTTTCTGAAAACCCGGAAAGAATCCGCAATCCAAATTTTGAAACTTCAATGTATAGGCTAAAAATAGCAAGTGTTGGAAAAAGTTGTCAGATGGAGATGCATGTTATGCCATCTTGAGCTCTCCTAAAACCCAAAAAACTCCACCCGACATGCATCAAAAACTCTTACATGCAAACCTTCAAAAATGCTTCAGACCCCCTATAAAATAGGAAACCCTAATTTTACTTTTGACGAGCCTACAGACTTCCGAAAATAGGCTATCAGTCACAGAAGAGCGTATGGCTAAAATGGGGACATTACAGTTCGCATAAAATGCGGAGGGCAAATCTTTGGAAATTTGGGGTATTTGCACCCCAATTTGTCCACCAAGAATCTACAAAATAAAATATTGAAGAGTTAAAAAGCAAAGTCAAAACATATCTTATCAAATTATCAATAGTAGTAAATTTGAAATTTGTAACTCGTAAGATGCATGTGAAATAAAGACTCCAAATTTTACACCTAGTGTCTAAGTGGTTCTTTCTCGGGTAGCTAGCTTTGATGAAAAGAGCCTAACCCTTCCAACCCTGTAACTTTCCAATTATTGGACTGTAATGTCCCTTACCAGACCTTGCCCTAGAATTCGCTTGTGTTTATTATGTTTAGGATTTCCTTTTTCCAAATGAATGTTCTTCTAATGCAATAACCCCGAATTGGAATCTATATTCACCATATTAACAATACATCTGTTAGCATTAATATCTAATATCTAGAAATCAAACATAATAAGAATGGCAGATGAATAAATGAATGAGATTTTAATGACGTCCACGAGACCAAATAGTCTAAGGGACCAAGGACCAAAAAGCTAAGAGATTTCCATATTCTTTTCAATGTTGGATCTTCTGTTATGAATTTTGACCAGAAAACTAGCCGCCTTGTTGATCCTTTCTTCCTCAAATAGCTCATGCAAGTTGTCGGCCTTTAAGATGCCCTCATACTGAGTACGGATATCCTCATAAGCCGTGCATTCCATGATAAAGTGCCATTCACTCTCCACCACCCCTTTTCTACAAAATATGCAAATTCTATCCTCCCATACTTCCTTAGGCATTGTCCACCTTCCGGTTTCACACCTAAGATGATGTGATCCGGTCCTCAACTGAGCTATTAACATCCTTGCTTTACCTTTAATAGCAGCTCCCAAATAAGTTTTCTCAACGTGATCCCAAGTTGGGTTGAACTCTTTGACATAGTGAGTTTTCTTACGCCCAATCGGCTTCATCCACATGGCAGTCCTAAATTTTTCTGCGACATACTTTTTTATTTCCACATTGGTGTTGGGGCACTCGTGCAAACTAATGCCCCATTTGCTTAGCCATTTGTTATTTTGCTTCATCCACGTTTTCTTCCTACGGTCTAAAGCCTCCTCCACAACTATTTTGGGCCAACGGTGATTATCCATGTTTTCAACCTTCTTTAAGTAGATTGAAAAACATAAAGAAAGTCACTTAGCCCATCAAGAGAGGAGAATCCCTAAGGGGCCAACGGTCTACCACCTCTTATTGCCCAACCCTTATCTTGGGCCAACGGGGCAATAGACATATGTGGAACACCCATCCCTCCAGGACCCAACCTTTGCATAGGGCGAACGGGGCAGTATGCCCATCCCTTGCTTCAAGCCAACGGGGCAGAAGCCTAAACGGGGTTTATAGACAAACCACTTAGGTCATGACTCAGCTCTCCTGGTGGGATTATATATATTTTCAAAGGTCTATGTATAGTTATTGTTCCTGAGCATGATGAAGATCAGGTCGATCAGTCATAAGCCCTGGGTTACACAGTCCATTGGTTCCAATTAGTTTCACCCAGCCGCACTAGGCATGTGCCCAGTTGCGAGTTTAGCCTGGGAATGTTTGTTTCAAGATAGCAATCAAAAGTTTCGAGTTTTATCTTAATTATCAAGCGCATGAAGTCCCGTATTCACATTGTTATTTTATTCCAAAAAAAGAGGATGAAATACTACATATTAGTGCTAAGTGATTCTCACCTTGATTCGTTGTGTCTTCTATTGCTTCTTGATTCTTTACTCCTAAAGGATTACTTGGTTTATTTTGATTTGGGTAGGTTATGGTTGTACACGGCTTCATAGGGTATATGGACTGCTAAATACAAAAGACGTATTTCTCTATACCGTCCACCTTCCTGCCTTTATATCTTATATGCATTCATGCCTTTACTTCAAGAGGGACATCTTCCAATTCATTCATATCCAACTCCTATTACTATTACTTTGTGGTTTATCGAATATATATGTATTTCAATCTGTGAATGTATTAAACTACCTCCTACTATTTTAGTTTGTCCTTCCTCTTATATTTATGATTTGTGTTGGCGTAAGAACTAACACCTCTGGAGTGTAAGTTTGTACGGACAGCTATGCACACTACGTAATGAGTGCTCTTCAAATTAGGAGGGGAAGCTCCCTCGTTGTGCTAAAATGCATGGAATAGAAAAGTAAACTAAATCCTATCTTTTTGTTCTCAGCTGGTAGAGGCACAAGGTTAAGAAAACCTAGAACGTTGTAGCTAAGGATTTTCTGGTTTCGCAGATCGTCTAACTACAACTAAGCTAACTTCTTTAAATCTATCCGATTTCCTCAAGAAAACAGAGTGTGAGGAAATGGAGCGGGAATGGTTTTTATACGATAAGCTGGGTACAAATTCGCAACATGAAGGCAAGGTGGGCACAACTAGTCGCTTGGTTGTATAAGCTTAATATCACACACATCATACGATAAGCTTTAAGTATGAATTCTCAACATGAAGGTAAGGTGGGCACAACTATTTGCTCAATTCGAATAGGCTTATTGATAACAAAACACAAAAGATAGCCAACTAGGACATCAAACTACATAGGCGAGACACACGTACAATCTACGATCGAACTAGCCACTATATCTAACTAAGGCAAGCATTCATCATAATAATTGCATGGAACCCGAGTGGCATAACAATTCCTTATCAAAACAAACGCTCATGAACAAATCCAACAAAGACAATATTACAAGCAAGGTGGGCACAGCATATATTAATCTCTTGTAAAAGTTCATTGAACAAAAACAATAATAGCAATATATAGGCAAGGTGGGCACGGCATGTATGCTATCAAGCAAAAGTTAAATTACAAATGAGTTGAATGCTCTTATTTATAGACTTCAAGGTGTACTCAACCCTAAAATCACCTTGAGTCAACTACAGTCCTACAAGACATGCAAGATCTTATTCCTAAACCCTAATTGAATGAAACTATACAGTTAACTGGCAAACTATCATCAGTTAACTAAAACATTTTATCTAAACGGACAATGTGCAAGCATGCACATCCTTATTGAAAGCAAGTTGATAGGAATACTATCATCAGTTAACTGAAACATCTAATCTAAACTCCAAGTGTATGTAGATGTTTCCAAGAAAGACATGGCCGGCAATGTGTAACAACAAGTTAACTCGGAAAGAGGCATCGAGTTTAACTCCTGTGTCTAATGTCTATCTTGGAAAAGGTAGGACGCCTTAAACTGAAGTAAACTGGCCCTAATCTCGAGCAATTAACCCATCCACGAGGTTATTGACTGCATCACTCCCTGGGGAACTGAAGCTCTAGCGAAGAATCCCATGTCTATGCAGCATGTCTTCTCCATTAGTTACCTGACACTGAAACTCACCTTTACTCCTGATTGCCTCATCAAACAATGTTGACATGACTG
The DNA here is from genome assembly GCA_007115665.2 of Sequoiadendron giganteum. Classification (NCBI taxonomy): domain Eukaryota; kingdom Viridiplantae; phylum Streptophyta; class Pinopsida; order Cupressales; family Cupressaceae; genus Sequoiadendron; species Sequoiadendron giganteum. Next base: position 657,459,364 of record CM021105.1, on the reverse strand, counting down.
TAAGCTGATCCATCTTATAGCCAATGGTCCCACCACTAAAAATATTGTGAATAAGTGCTTGGAGCTCTGACTGAATATTAGCAAGCTCAACATAGTCACCACCCACACGCTGATATAAGCATGGTAATTGAGACACAAAGTTTCTCACATAGCGGAGTGCACTGGTAACATGCTCTCTGCTCTCAGCCAACTAAGATGCTATAGTCTCTTTTATATTAGCCTTGAAGATTAACTGTGTTCTCCAAACGTAGACATCTTTCTTATCTTCTGCATCTGTGACTGAGTCAAATGACAACCCCAAGTTAGCAATCAAAATCTCATCCCTAGGTCTAATAACAGCTAAGTCACACTCCTCATCATGAAGTCCAAGACGAAGTTCACGTGCATTGTACCGCAACTAAAATAGCTCTGAAAGTACAAAACGGCCTCTAGCAACAAAGTCCTCCTCCCACTCTTCTAACCGCTTGCCATATACAACCAAGTGGTCAAGCTGACCCTGTTCTGCTGGTGGTTCTAACATATGTGGAAGCGCGGTAACAACATCCCCTGTCCTATGTACCAGGCTAGAAATATACTAGCAAAGCTACTGTATTTCAGCCTTGAGAGCTGATTTATCTTCTCCATCCTTCACCATTCTATCCTTTGCACTATCTGTAGCAACCTATAGGAGGTCAATGTCCGTCTATAAGTACTTTTACCGAAGTGGACTATGATAACTTCAAAGTCTTGAGCTTCCATCTCGTCTAGACTCTTATCTTCTAGAGGTGTAGCAGTCTCAACAATGATTTCCTTATTTGCACTCCTCCCAATATGGATTTTTTTCTTGATCCTCTTTTCAGGCACATCTTGATAGTGATGATCGAAATCTGAATGATCAAGTACATAAGATGGTTGTCTCCTCTTTCTTCCCAGCTGACTCTCAAGCCAAGACGAATCCCGACTAATCCCACTGGAATGATCTGTACTAGTCATAGGAGGATCTGATGAAAGTGAATGTGTAGAAGGGTCGCTGCAAGGAGGTGAATCCACGTCCAAGTCAATGTGAATTGGAACTAGAGGCTGCTCTGGTGTTGGTGACGGTAGCTGAACCTCAAGCTGTGGTGAACTCTGAACAACTTCTACGAAAAGCTCTATATGTGGAATCACAATAGATGCTTTTCCCTTTGAGTTACTAGGCGCTGGATTCTTTCTAGGAGGGTTACTCTTTTTCTTTTGCTTGGGTTTTGATGAGGAGGGTAGTACATCTCCTTCTGGTGGCGGCTCTGCTCTAGGCATGGATAACTTTTTGATCCTTCTGCTTTCTAAATAAAGCATACTATTCTAGATTACCCTGCTCGATCTCTCCTTCACTGATGAGAATTCTTTGGCATACCAATTCACTAACGGCAGTGGTTGTCCATCAACCTGTTCTCTGTAAAACTATGGAAGTGCATCTCCCTCATCCTCTGACAATCCTTCCACATCTTCTGTCAGGAAAACAGAAATTTGCGGAAGAGAGAACCTGCTATAGTTGCGCCTACGAACCTCAAAGTCATCCTCGCAATTCACCCAATAATCCTCTAATGTAGGTTTGTGATAAGAGCGACTACCAAGGCGCGCTGCGTAATGACCCCAAGAATCATATGTGCGTGCGTCAACTAAGAACTTGAGTTTACAATTCTCCAACTCCTGTCCTACAACTTTAGCATCAACCGTTGTCTTGCACCAATATATCCCAAACTGCAAAGGAAAGTTGGCAGCTTGTTTACACTTGTGGCGCAAACGTTTGTGAACCTCATACAACTGCCTCAAGAACTCCATGAATATTGTCTTATCCGAAGGATAACGCGGTAACATAGCTGGACTTCCTGTATATCCATAGATACAGATATAAGTGTATGTAGGGAACTGAATGTACCAGTCTGCCCAACCTTCCATTGCTGCTCTAGCAACTGCTGAGATACGAATGTGCAATTCTCGGTCCAAGTTTCTCACTATATAAGTCAAGAAAGCCTCTTGCACACGTTTGAAATGACTTTCAACCTTTGTGAACTCGAGCTGATCGTAATATCAATAGACTTTTTGTGCACTGAGGATGCCCACCGTGTTCAACCCATTAAACTGACCTTGATAGGCGATCAAGTACACAAGGTAGGAAAAAATATGAAACTGGTGTGCAACTAGGAAACCGGTGATTTGTTTGTGAATAGCATCGTTGATGAAGGATGCCTAGTCATAATGCTCTTGCCCAGAGATGATTTTACCAATGATATAGTACATCCATGGGTGAAATTTGTTTGCATCTAAATGACCTGAGACACAATTAAGCAATGTAATTAGAATACCATACTCATCCTTGAACTCGCCACAACCTACGTTGTTTGGCAACTTGGTCTTTTTTCTGTTTTAACCAATGTTACAAGACTCGCCTAAACTCGGCGAGTACTCGCGAGTCCCAAGGCGGGTGAGGCTGGGCGAGTCAAAATGACTCGGATGCCGAGTACTCGCCGAGACTCGCCGGACTCGCCGGGTCCTGTGCCTCAGACTCGGGCATTTTAATTAAATTTTTTTAAAATCTTTCATTTACAATTTTTTTAATTAAATGGTGTACACCATGGAGGTTTGTGTGGTTTTGAAGGTCTTCATTTGGGCTTGGTGGCGGGGGCTCCGCCCCTCGACCCCACCCTGTATCGCGACAGGGAGCACACCCAGGGCGCTGCCCCTCGACCCCGCTGGGGGCGCTGCCCCCAGACCCCCGCAAGGGGCGTTGCCCCTTGACCCCACTGGGGGCACTGCCCCTCGACCCCGTTGGGGTGTTTCCCCCAAACCCTCATCAAACTATAGGTCTAAGCATGTTATAGGCCAATGATGAATCATGATCATAAAACCTACAAAATACATATCCCCTATTGCAAATCTTTGCATCTTTCACAATCAAAGCCATAATCAAGGATTATCTTGTTCCATACATTAGACAACAAAACATGCAATCTTGAAGGCTACAATAAAATTTTAATAATAAATTCCTCACTTGAATATACATACCAATCATTGAGACGCAAGCAAATATCATGGCTACATCATCATCTAGGACCTATCTTAGACACTAGCGCATGACTTGTCGTGATGTTGGGATGAGTAATCCAAGCTCTTCTGAGCCATAGACTTATATTTTTAGTTTTGATATTTGTTTTGATGCCATGGATTTCATATTCCATGAGTTTTGTATACATTTGACAATATTTATATATCTGAATGTGTTATTTCCTTCAGCTAAAATTTTCGTTTATACTTATGTGATCGATAGATGTTTGTGTATAGGATCATAGTAGTTTCTATTTCATGATGTTATTGTGTATTTGAGGTTTATTTACTAAAGGTTGCATGAAACAAGCTTTAAATCCTTAAAAATCTCTAAATTTCTTGGGTTTTTCTATTTGTCGAGTCTTGGGCGAGTCTGGGCTCCGAGTCCGAGTCCGAGTCAAAAATCGGCTTGCCGAGTCCGAGGCGAGTTCGAGCCTTGTAACACTGGTTTTAGCCACCTCTCTAGCATCTTACCCTGACACTTATCAATTTCAGCATTGAATGCCTCCTCGCTCTTATTCATGGAAATGACCAACCCATCTGGATGTTGAGGTATACCCAGACTTCGCTCAATGTCCAGGGGCTTGAGACTGCATATCACACGCCCATCTACTGATTGTATCTCCCGTGTAGTAGAATTATAATGCTTAATGCAAGACATTACAAACTCTATGCAATGAACTGAGATAGGTATGGAAGCGGTCTCAAGTAACCCGGACTGCTGAATGTTCTTGATTATCGAATCTCTAATCTTGAGTGGATCCAAAACTGCTTCTGGAAGCACCTTATGTAGATTCGAATCAACTGTTCCGATGAAGTCATGAGTCAAAACTGACTTGGTCTTGAAATCGAGCTGTGTGAATTGCATTTTGAAAAACTCACCTATTGACTGTGAACATGGCTATATTTTGACAATCTTTCTAGAAAGCTAAAAATAACCTGCTGAGGCTAAAAATAGCTTGTCGGATGAGAATTTTTACGGAAAAATTTGAGATATGGGTTTTGTCCAGAAAGTGATTCTAAGACAACCCAGAACATCAGAAATGTAAAAATTTAACCTTTACTCAGACATGCAAAGGAATTTCGGTTGAGAAAATTAAAGCTTCGAGAACAGATGTTCTAGAACAAATTTTCCTGAAAAATTCTGACACATGGGTTTTGCTAAGAAAGCTCTTCTGAATCAATCCAGATACTTTGATTTGCCAAAATTTTCCTATTCTTCAAACATGTGAGAGAATCTAGATGAGAAAATGGAAGAAATCTAGAAGAGAAAAAGATGTTTTTTATTATTTTTAATTATTTTTTATCTTCTTCTTTCAAAATTGCCACTCTGCCTTGAATTTGATGTTGAATCTGAATCTGTACCTACAAAAGAATGTTTCTATTGCCTTTGAACTCGCTTGTCTGATGAAAATTTGCCTATCTCTTGAAGAAGTTTGAATTATGTAAGCTGTGAATGAGAAAAGGCGCCACACTTGATTAAATGGCTAGGGCGTTGGAGATTTATAAATAATAACTGGCATGAAGACACATGAAGTACGACCAGAAGGAGTAAAGGGGTTGAAAATCTCTAAGTACTTGAAAATTCTTCCTTCATATGAGAAATGCGCCCAGGGCATGAAGAAAGTGGCAAGAAAATTCTCTAAGTGTGAAATTTCCTTCACACTAGGCAAAATGCGCCCAAAAATTCCTTGAGCAGGGGTCAAATGCGCCCACAAGAGGTAAAGGCATAGCAAAATATACTAAGGCATGGAAATTCCTTCATGCTACCCCATATGCGCCCAAAGGTGGAAGTCAACATGAAGAAATGCACTTGAAAATGGAAGTCCACATGCTAAAAGGCGCCCAAGGGAGATGAAAGGTCATCAAAGGCGTGGGAAATTCCTCCTACCCATGGCAAATGCGCCCAAGGTGGCCACATGAGGTAAAAACGTTGGAAGGTAAGAGATAAAATGCGCTAAGGTAAAAGAAAGTTTCCTCACTATGGGTGAAATGCGCCTACATGTTCCCTCTTCACATGCCATTTGCGCCCACAACAAGATAAAGGGGAGGTGAGAAGTCACAAGGGCGTGGAAGTTCCTTCACCACCCCTCAAATGCGCCAAGGAATGGAAGTAGTATACATGAAATGCGCCCTTGCTTGTGAGATGAAAAAGGTAAAGTGTTAGCTTCTAGGCGTGAAAATGCCTAAGGGGTGAAGGCAAAGGTTGATGCATGAGGTGAAATGCGCCCTTCATGGGTAATTTAAAAATGAATTATGTTTTCCTAAGGCAAAGGCAAAAAAAATTGCTAGGGCGTGGAGAGATAAAATGGATGAAGTGGAAGCTCACACCCTCAAATGCGCCCCTCATAGGTGATTTAAAATTCTAATTATTTTCTAAGGGTGAGAAATACACCTAAGGCAGGGATGAAGTTGGAGATTTTTAAGAACAAGTGTGAAGCACACCCAAGGTCAGACAAGAAGAAATTCTGAGGAAAATCACAGAAAGTGCCAAGGCAAAGAAATTGAAGATTGCAGGTGTGGAGGACGTCCAGAACAAAAATGGGTGAACCTTAGCAATTTTATTATTTTTTTCAAAATAATAAAAATTATATGTACCCCTTCATCCGGATACACATGGAAACGACGAGTTCTAAAGGGAGTTTTCTTCTGGGTATTGAACGTTTGCAATTCAGAGATGATTTAAACTTACTCCACACCTCGTTCGTGTCGTTTTAACAGAGAATTTTACCTGGTGCCTGTTTTGATGAATTTCCTAAGACAAATTTAAAATTTCTCTAAGGCAAATGAGATGAATATTTCTACAAGAATGTTTTAGCTCGAGAATTGAACTGGATGACTTGAATAATTTTACAGCATGAAACCAAGTGACTTAGCCAGTTGAAATTAAAATTGTTCGAAGAGGTGATTGATTTAATATTTTAAACAAGCAAATGTGATGAAGCAAGCCTGTGCAGGAGTGATGAAATTTCGAAGTTCTAGAAGTCCAAGATTCCGATGATCCGGATGACAAGTGTTGCAACTAGCCAAAAGGAGGGAAAATGGAATTCAAAAATATGCTAAGTATAGCCTCTCCTGGATTTTGACCTGGCTATAATATTCTAAGTCTTTTTCACATCTCTCACAAGTTGCTGAATGCAAAGCACTCTCTGAGGCTGAAGTACGCATTTGTGAAGAAAATTCTCAAGTTGTTGAGGAATTTGAAATTGTGAGGAAGCTTGAAGTTGCTGAGAGGTGCGAGTTTGCAAGAGGTTGAATTGACAGAGGCGTGGCTTTGCAAAATTCGAAAGGTTGAAGCTACTGAAACGCAAACTCCCAAGTCCCCAGTCACAAGTTGCTGAAGAAATCCGAATTTAAGCAAAGGTGGAGATTTACTAGGAGGTACGAGTTTGCAAAGAGAAACTTTCTAGTTGCTGAGAAGTAAAGCGTGAAGTACGAATTCAGGAGAAGAAAGTAAGTTGTTGAAAGTGCGAAGTTAGGAAGAAAGTACAAACTTGAAGAGGAAGTTTCAAATTTGCTAAGGGCGAATTGCTGCAAACATCTCCCAGCATCTGACAGTGTGTTGCTGCAAGTAGAGAAACTTCCAAAACCTTGAAGTAGACAGGCGCAATTGAGGTTTGAGGCTGAAAGTGGCAAAGTGTTGCAGCCTTTTTATTTAAAAATCTGCTAGCACCCTCAAAAGTGATATTTTATTATTATAAAATCTTGTTTTCTAATGATTTTTGTTCCTTACAGAATGGTCGAATCAAGCAGAAGAGCTGCAGGCAGAGGGAACCACGTTGAATCTGTGATGTCCCCGCTCTAGTCAGTTCTCGGGAACAGTGTGTTAGCTCTTTATTGGACCCTCGTGAGCTAGCTAGATTGGTTAGAGGGTCAGTGGTACTTTCTGGAGAGCTTGGTCGTTCTCGTTCTTAGAGCTCAGTGATTGGTTCACAGCAGGCATTAGCAGTTCAAAGGTTGAGAGCTTCTGACGAGACGGGAATATTTGGAGTTTTGAGAGAGTTAGGGATTTTTAAGTGATTTGAGTTAATTAATTAACTTAATGCCTTATTATAAAGTCAAATTGACTTTATACATTTTATATCACTTAAATATTCTATAAAGGTGATTTAATATTTTAATCACTTAAAATATAAAAGGGCGCCCAAGTATTTAAGTCAAAACTATTGAAATGACTTAAATATATTTTAAAAGATTTAAAATATGAAGAAGGGCGTATCTTTCTTGGAAGTCGTGTCTTTTTGCATATAAGGCATTTTGGCAATGAGAAATTCATCTATTGAATATTTTGACTTTGCCTTTGGCTTCCTCCTGTGCTTTCACCTGTGATCAGGGTTTTGAGCAATCTTCCATTGGAGAACGATCTCTCTTCAATGTTGAGCACTTTTGAGATTGTGAGAGACCAATCGAATTTGTGCAACCAGTGAGAACTTCATACAGAGGTTCTACATGCTTCAATCAGGGTTTATTTATTTAGTGTTCAGTTGTTTGCATTAAGGAAGAGGGTTACTTCATCCAGAGTTTTCATCTCCAGCAAATTTACAGCTTCAGGTTGGATTCTTCAGAGTCTTCATTGGGCCGTACCATTTGCATTGGGATTTGGGCCTCTTTGGAGAAGGGCGTGTGAAGCTTGAGACTAGGGCACTTACCTTTTGGCTCTTGTTTGAGCTTCATCATGGGCGGCTATCACTAGCACTGCATTGTATCTTGTTTCTGAGTGGGAGAAGTCTTTTCTGGAGGTTAGGCATCCATTTATGCCAGTTTTCACCATTCTTGGCTGGCGAGTTGGCTTACTTTTTATATAAAAAATCTGGAAACATTCTGGTATGTTTAACACTTGTGATCCATTGGTTATTGTTTAATAATACCTGTTGCATTTACATTCTGTTGAAATTAGCTCTGTTTCTCAGTTTATGATCTTTTATATGATGCGCCCCTTCTCTTTTGTCTACAAACTTTCTCTTAAAAAACAAGAAAAACACATTAAGACTTGAGAAAATATTGGGGTTTGAGTTGAGAGCCAGCAGGGCTCATCACAGAAGCCACCAGAGCAAACACATCGAGACAAGCGGTGATTAAGAAATTGAGCAAGTCCTTCTTGCCAGAATCAAAATTCTCTTCAAAGTTGGGCAAGCTGGCTGACACAAACTTGGGCTCGTTCAACCTGGAGGCATTCAGGAGGAGGATAATGGGGACTGGAGGCCATCACCCATCAGTGACTTCACATAATATTGTTAGAAGCGGACTGTATGCAGCTGCTAGTTTTCCACCAACTATCCGGTGTCCAGAGCTAATCATGGAATACACCAACTTCTACAACACAGAGCAGAGGACTATCATTTTGCCAGATGGCAAAATATTGGCTAACCTGACACCAGAAGCAATCGGAGAAGCATTCGGAATACCAATCCATGAAGATGATTTATAAGACAAGGGAAAGGGCTGAAAAGATGTACTCATCCACATTTGACCGGTGTGCCGATTTGATAAATACCAGGTGGATGAACAAACCCAAGCCAACTCAAACAAAATTGCCCAAACAGATAATCTCAGAGGATTTGAGGCAAGAGTTTTGTGATTTGATAATGATGTTGAGCAGAGTTGGAGGATGCCCCCAAGCGTTCATCTTTGAACCTTAGATGTTTTATTATGTCAACCTGGTGTTGGAAGGCAAAGATTACGTGGATTGGGCACTAATGATCAGTGACAACATACATTAACAGCTCCGTGGTTTAAAGAACAAAAATGTTTCACATGAGCTCCTACATTGTCTACATGCTGGCTCGAATGACAAAATATAGGGGAATCTCGTATAAGGAACCAATCGGTTGTGGCTCCTATCAATTCAAAATACATGAGGCTTGTCCGCAGTTGCATTTGACAAGCACCACCAACTACAAAAGGGTCAATGATGCCTTCACCATGCACATAACGAGGACCTTGCAGCAAAGGACCCACCACAGAATATCTAGGGAAGCTAATTAAGAAGTTCAGGTGTTGGTTTATCCAATTTTCGAAGTTTACCTACATAAGGTTGCAAGGATTTTCCTCTTATTCTTATAGATTGCCCCGGTATCCCACAAACAGAATAGTGATGCTGGAGATATCTAGGCAACTTATTGCCTATGATAAGATTCAAAAGAAGAAGAAGAAGGGTGGACTTGGATTCCCAATTACCATGGGGACTTCTGACGAAATCTGCCCATCACTACAAGCAGCAAGGGAGGCAGAGAATGAGCTCCAATTCTTCCACCTTTCCTACCATACCAGCAGATAGCACTACGATCCCCACAGAAACATCAGATGGATATCGTCTGAAGAGTTCAGACACAAGGCACAGATTGAAGACTTTTGGGCAAGTGCAGCGGATGAGATCGAGATTAGGAGGAGAATGTTCTCTCACATACCGTTGGTGATGATCAAGGAGTGCGAGATTATCCCAGTGCCAGATCAAATCGAAGAAGATATAAATGTTGTACAGGCTGATTACGAAACAATGAGGGATACGCCTTTACCACTCCCGGATTGGTCAAAGCCGGAGATTACCGACTTGAATACACTTTGTATCCCAGTCTTAACATTCACACGGAGTTGGGTAGAGAGGCATGTCAGCCGACTTAAGGGAAGATCAATTCCCCTCACATACAATTTGATGGGAGATCACAGATCGTTGACAGCTAGACAGAGAAGGCAGGTTGATCAAACTCCAGAGCCAAGAGGGAAAGAGCCAGTTCAACCTGAACCTCTAAGAGTTGAGGAATCCTTGCATACACCATCTCGGGCACATTCTCCGAGTATGCAGGAAGTATCATTGTTTGTTGATCAAAGAGAAAGATTAAATGCAGAACGGGTAGTGCAAGTGGCAAGTCAGCCACCTCGCAAGGAATCGGTTGGCCAAAGCATCAACATGCCCCGGGAAGAAAATCAGCAAGGGACGGATGAGGGGACGGCCACTGATACTCAGTTTCAGCAGGAGATTGAGGCAGCTCTCGAGGATGATGCTACTTCAGATCAGGATGCCCATAGCTCAGGAGATACTGAGCCAATTGATGATGATGAGCCTCGTCAAAACGAAGGCAGGGAGGAAGCTCATGAGATAGAGGCCGAGGTTGAGCAGCCTTTTGTTATATCAGATATGCGACAGGAGGTGCCAAATGGCTAAGGGACAGGATGAGATGTGATCCTGTAGATGAGACTGATCCTCCAGCTGAGATGGAGGAGATGTTACAAAGGATCAGTGCACCTCCAACAAAGAAGAAAGCCATGAAGTTCTCTAAGATCTCAACAAATGAGGATGGCTCCCGAACTTTGCATGTGGCAGTGCCTAGGATAGAATGTGATCGGGAGGAGGCTGTTCCAGAAAACTATGTGATTACGACCATGGAACTTGGCCGCCCTACTGGAGCACAGGTGGTTGAGGAGTGCGATAATTCCTATCGAGCACTCAAGGATAGATTGTCCTATATCGAGGGCAAATATAAAAAATTGAAGGTAGAGCACAAGACACTGATTGGTTATGTGCAGCACTTGTCCCATCCTTGTGGGCAAGAGAATCCGGCAATTGAGCTACCAACTGAATTCTCCAGGGAGTCGATCAGTGGCTTAGAGGATTTGAAAAGAATGGCACAACAGGCAAACAAGTGGGTTGCCAACGTTCATGCTAAAACAAAAAAGTTTATGGAGAATCTTGCACATGCCTATCGACAAGCCTCCGATATTATGGCAAGGATGGATGCAGTTAACCATGCTTGGGGTGAGGCTCGTATCTATCAGACAAGATTTGTTCTCCGTTTGGGGGCTTTGATGAGGATACCTCTACAGATTTTGGTTGAGGGAGGTGTGATTCAGGAGGGGGATAGATATGACTTCGCCGGATGGTACACTTCAGTAGTCACAGGCTGAGGGTTCTACGATGCATCATAGACGGATTCTGTCAGGGTCAGAAGGGCCATGACAAATATTTTGGATGGAGTCCTCGATACATTGGAGGCAATCTTTGCCAGGAGGTTGACCCCTGAAGAGGTGACTGCAGATGGTTTGAAGAATAGATTAACACCATTCTTTTTTGAGGTGAAGACCTTCACATAGGATGATTTCGAGAACACTTCTACGTTCTTTAGTATTATTCAAAACACCCAGGACGCCCTTATTGCCTGGAGGAAATGTTGTGCCTGGCATGGGCAAACAGTCACAGTGTTGGAGTTCCAGTTGGATCACATTCCTCCCATTTCGGATTAGGAAGTTGAGGCAATATTGGCCAGGTTCATTAGGTTTGCAGCCAGCGAGAAGGAGAAAGGAAACGCCCTTCTGGATGATGATCTTCTGGAAGGAGATGATGTGCATTGATGACAGATGGTGGTTCATGATGAGGAGTGGAAAATCTTCAGCACATTCATTGCCCCACTCCTCTCAGTGGCGGTTTTTAGGGCTAGAACCCTAATCAGGGCTTAGGTGGCTCAATTTGGGCCTTCAATTGTATTTGAATCTAAGTCGTCCACTGGACTGAGCTTGATATAAAAAGGGTATCCCCCCTCATTTGTAAAATAATACAGTTAGACAGAAATCAGAGATAGAGTTGAGATAGATAGTAGAGAAGGCAGTTAGAGAGTAGAGTTAGGAGTTAGCTTAGTTTGAAAAGGAAAGAAAAACTTTCCCTTAGAAGGTTTTTGTAAAAGGTTGTTGTGTAAGACTCTCATAATATAAGGATTTTCGTTGATTGGTGACTCTTTCTTTCATTGTGAGCAATTGACGAGACTTTTCCATCTTTCCAATTCAAGTAGAGTAAAGTAGACTTTGTTTTATGCAAATAGCTGTTAATTGTGGAATGTGGCATTGGTTTGGACAAATCTTCCTTTATCCATACCACTAGCGGGCTTGCTGACGATAGGTCTGCCCTACGTGGTCAACTGGAATATCAATACCTAACTTCGGTTGTGATTCGTGTGTTCACTTGCATCGTTGTGACGGAGTGCACATGTTGGGGCCACAATTTGAACATCTTATCCATCCTTTGAAGATTGCACCAACTTTGCCAGAGTTGTCCGAAGGGGAGACGAAACAAAGTTTGGTTTGAAGATTGTCAAAGTCTGTCCTGGCATTCCACCCCTTAGAAATAGATCATAGAATTCTTATCCCCTTATCCCTTTAAATTCAGCATTTCCCGGTCAGTTCAGATATCAGAGCATCATAGTCAGAATCTTTCATCTGCTTTACTTATTTGAACAATTACGTAAGTCTCCTTGGAATACCCAGCATATTCACATCAACCAACTGAGTTTATTCGCAATAAAGGAACCTTGGAGTTGAACGCATGAACTTTCACGCAATCTTAGCATGCGGGATACTTTGATCAAGAGAGAATAGTGACCGTTGGACATTTTATTTTGTGTTGGTGTTGTCATAAAACACACGTCAACACGACTGATCTGAGATATCCACTGCGAAGCCTTCATGTCAAGGATGAAATGTCTGTTGGGAGCCACAACTGCTAAAATCAACATCTGACACCTTGGAAAACTAGGCGCCTTTGATTAAATTAATGCACTGATTCCAGACTTAGTCATTTCTCCGTATTGCCTTCTGATGCTTCAAACTGTCACTGACGATGAATGATGAACCCTACTGACTGAATAACAGATTCATTGCGTGATTGGAAGTACTCTGCATCCAATGACTATATGTAAGGTATCTGAGAATTGTATTAGGAACCCCAAAAAGATGGGTGCCCCTATTCTGTGATAGCACAAATACCATTTTGACAAAAGTGTGACTTTCATCTGAACACCATACTTTGACCCCTGATACCAAGAGCTGGAATGCTCCGATTTGCGCGTTGACTGTCTCTCTGCACAGTTGAGTCAACTTACAAGAGATGTCTCTGGAGATGACGAAGCCAGAAAACTGCTTCTAAGGCTTCAAAGAGAAGGGCGCCTTTTTCAAGGAGATCGGTACTCACCATACTTCGTCATTTTTTTGGTTGTCTTCAGTCACTCTCACTTTTCAGCATCACCATCTTGACCTCGCACGTACGAGCGTTCGCCAAATCCCGGAGGCTGACGGTTGAACTCATTGAATGGCTAGAGTAATTGCACACAAGTCTTGTGAAGACTGCCAAAGCAAATAACCCCATCTGACCGGCCTAAAGGCTGGCCGCCCCTAGCCTACAGATATGCAGCTATGTGTAGCTACATTTCGCCATCCTCTGTTTTACGTGCTCGGTAGAACCTCTGTCACGGTCTCTCAGAATATTGGATCATCTCGCGAACTGCTATGTTGCAAAGCTGGACTAAGCTGGAAAAGATCTCATGAAGACCTCCACTGTAATTTCATCCATCTAATGAGTTATATTCAAGGGCGCCCCTGTAGCCATGATTTGGCAATCTCTGCTAACATGTATCCTGTCTGCAGCTTCAACTTCCGCCACTGATAACCGGAGTTAGGCACTGGGTATGCCTCTGCTTGATAGTTCATTGAAAACCAGACTAATTCTGCAAAGACTGAATCCACCAGCACACACATGCATCCAGATCTGGGCCTTCAAAAAGAAGGGCGCCCCTGGGCTACAGGGGCGCAGATCTGCATTTCTAGACTGTCTCCATGATGTGTACACTCGTCGTAACCTCTGCTTTCGCCTTCGTTTGCCAAAGTTCCGCATTTCAGATGAACTTGCTCCATAGCTAGTCGGAAAGTTGACTGAAAACAAAAGAGAATGAGTGTATTAGCAACCCAAAGCAACTGCATCTTGACCTTTAAATGGAAGGGTGCCCCTGCGCTACAGGGACGCAGATTGGCTCTGAACTTCATGATTCTCATCCATTTCATGCTCTGTGAACACTCTATTAACTGCTGAGGTTGACCATGTCAAAGTACTACTACTGCCGAGGTGTGTGTATGACTATACTTCATCATTCTCACATGTACGGACACTGTAAAGTCGATTTGCACGTTGATTGTGCAAGTGTCTCCCAGTTACACAATGAAAAGTTCCCAGACTTAGAATATTTTAGCACTTTTTGCCAATCTGAAAATCCCCTCCGTCAAAAAGCATATTTTTCAACATCTTTCATCGTAGAGTGTTCTGTTTTGAGTTTCAGGTTTAGATTTCAACCCCTGGTACTGACCAACTGCCATTGACGACCTCGGAAGTTCTAACTTTACTCCTGAAAATGTGAAAACTACCCACCAGGCTTAAACTGACTTTTAACTGAAACCGACTTCACCACTGTGATCGTGATGTGAAATACGCCAATCAAAATTAATTTCAGCCAATTCTGACATGTTCATATTTTTAGGGTTTTGACCTAAAAACAAGGTTCAGAAACCCTAATTTTCAAAAATTCCAAATTTTGCCAGTATCTTCCTGGCATCACACTGACTAAAAGCCCATACTTTATTTGCCCAAAAACTGAGTTTTGACCCCACTTTTACAAGGTTTAGATCATTTTAAGCAAAATGCCTTAATGAAGCAAAAAAAAATTGGTTTGGGTACAACAATTTGCAAAGAGATGTGGGCTTCTCTTGTCAGAAGACGTGTGCCCCATAATCTTATGTTTCCAAGGCTATGAGAAGTTGCGACGCTTTTGTGAAGATGCATCCTGAATGGAGATATCCCTTGGCGATGATAGGATGTTTTGTTAGATTCATCAAATAAAATCGTTTTAATGTAATATTTGGTTGATGGAAGCTTTAACAAATATCACGTATAATAGTTACGTCACTCTTAATCAAATCAGATCAAATATAAAACAATGATATATATTATTTACTAAGATTTCTTAAGTCGATTGATCTCGTCCTGTAGCTTACTGATTAAGGGATAATTGATTTCATCAACATTATCCCTTATCATGAGTTATATTGGTGCGTATCAGGAGTTTGTGGGAGTTATGAGTTCCTCCACATACCCTACGGTGGCTCCCGCTCGAGTGCTTCCATCGTCACAAATATGTGCATGTCGCTTCCTTAATCAATCCCCTGTTCAATAAATATCATTGCTTGTATAATATGTGTTGGCACTTAATCGCACTCTTTGCTTTATCATTTACTAATCCCGTGTTTGATTTCCTCCTGTCGATGAATCTCTGGGAATGGGCGACAAGTATCATTTAGCAGTGCTAATATTATCTTGCAATACTTGAAGACTCTCAGCCCTTCCTTCCAAGTCCGTGGGTCCCCCAAAACTGCCTTAATGTTTTCGGTGTGGATTTGTGGATTCATTTGGTAGCTCTATACGTTGCAATGCACATGGTTTGTTTGCCCGTTCATATATATTCCATACTAAAATATTATGTGTTTATAGTATTATAATAATAATAATATTATATTGTTAATATTTTATATTTGACTATTTATCAACATAATTGTAATATTTTTCTCACATTATTATAATATCTAGTATTTATATTTTGGAGATTGTAAATATTACATTTTGATCATATAAAAATAATTATAATTATGATGTTGTCTTTCGACAATCATAATTATAAAAATATTAAATGTTTAATATTTCAAAATATATATTTTGTTATTTTACCATTATGATCTCGGGGACATACTACATATTAATGTGGACAATGAAGTCTCTCACCTCAACTTGGGGTGTCATCCTCTGAATGCATATCATGAGGCCCTCCATAACCTCTCCATTAGGATTTGAGAAGGTATCTGAAAAGAAAAAACGGGGATTGAGAAAGTACCATGATGCATGGATGGGTTGGTGGAGTTGATTGTTCCACCTCCTATCAATGATCTCCCATATGAGATCAAATATGGGGCTATTCCCTTTGTAATAATTTTCGATGGACTCTTTGGCCCTATCCATGGCCTCATAAATATACTCCATTGGGTTTTGATCCCCATCTACCAAACGGAGAACTCTAACCAAGGGCTCCAACACCTACAATTTACAAATACAAAAAGATTAAAGTTACAAATTTATAATGAAAGACTTAAATTAAAAAAATAAAATTTTCAATTTGAATTTAAATTCAAAGTTTTGAGGTTACCTTCACAATATTTGTAGCTCTTTGTGCAAAAATATTGTCAAAGACTATGCTTGCAACCCTCTCTCCTTCAAGCTTTCTTTGAACAAAGTGAATCTAGCCATGCTTGACTCACAAACATCTATTTCAAAGAAGTCAACAAACCAATAATGCTTTGCAACATTAGGAAAACCGTTGCAAACCTTGTGACACCCGATCTTGCCAACTCTTTCCCTTGGGTGTAATCTCTCATCAAATTAAAAACCCAATGGTGATTGTAGATAAATTTTATTATGCTCCTTGCATCATTTAGAACGGTGTCACCCAATCAAGTTTGCCTATGTCCTCCAAAAGAAGGTCAAGGCAATGTGTTGCGCAAGGTGTCAAAAAAAGTGTCTTATGTTTGTCTTGGAGCAATCTTCCAACAGCCACATATGGTGTTGCATTATCAATTATGATTTGTACCACATTTTCTATGCCCGCCTCCATGACAACTTCCTCCAACATTGGACACAATGTTTCTACATTTTTTACTTTGTTAGAGGCATCGACCGATTTCAAAAAAATCACCTCACCATTTGAAGCGACCGAAAAAATTGATAATGGTGTGGTTTTTCCCATCCGTCCACCCATATGAAAGAATAGTGCAGCCATATTTTTTCCATTCCTCCTTTTTCTCTTCCACTATTCGCCTTGCCCTTTCAATTGCATTCATGAGCAACCTACAAGTACAAAATTTCAATATTTAAACACAAAAAAAAGCCTAATTTAAACATAAATTACAATAAATTAATGAATAATTTAGCCTAAAATTCAACATAAACTAATATAAGTATAAATTAGCATAAAACTTAAATTATCTAACTACTTGAAGTAGATGAAGTGGAGGTCGATTTGCTTTGGATGCATGGACCACAAAGAGAGCCCACTATGCCTTGACATGTCATATCTTCATCTGATTTTGGTTGCACTTGAGGACCATGACCACCAGTTATAGATGTTGCTATGGCTGCACTTGTCTTCTCCTTTTGCAATTTTTTCACTTCTGCCAATGCAAGTAGGGAATTCATCTCTCTTTTTATCTCTTCAATGGGGTTGATACAAGGCTTGGCATCATGATGAGTAATGCCTGCAAGATGGTATTTGAGACAATTTATGCCTCCATGGTATAACTTTGTGCATCTAATGCAAATAACTATCCCAAGTATCAATCCTTGATAGGCATATTTCCAAGCATGGTCTCTAGCTCCGATAGGACAAGTATCTATAATTGTCGATGGCATCGATGAAGTGGAGCCTAAGGTTGAACCTGATCCAGAAGATTCTCTATTTGCCATTATATAATATATTTAGCTTACACATATAAAGCGAAAGCACAACATTTTAATTTTTTTATACCAAAAAAAAAAACCTAAATTATACATAAATCACTAAAAATCAGCCTAAAATTAGTTTAAATGAATATAAATTAGTTTAAATCAGTAAAAATTTAATATAATCTAAAGATTCTAAACATTTATTTTCCAAAAAAAGGTTAAAATAAAAAAAATAAGTTGTGTACCAAGGTTGCCAGGAGACTAGTATTGGTACTGGTTCAGGAGACTAGTACCAGTACTGGTACGGCTTTTTTTGAAAATAGGAGACGAGAATACTCGGAGACGCCATCTTTTTTAATATATAAATATAATTTAATAAATTAATAATTTATAGAAAATATCATGACATTGAACTTTCAAAACAAGAGCAGTAGTAATGTTCAAAAATGAATTAACTTTAAAGTTTAAATACACAATAGTAAAGTTGACGGAATGAGCAAAACTTCAATCTTTAAGTTTTAACCTTTTTTTTTTTAATTTTGATGTTTTTTAAGTTTTGTTTTACACGGGAGACGCCATTTTTTATCACGAGAGACTCGGGGAGACCTCTGCCCGCATTTCCTACAAAAGGAGGCATCTTCAGGTATGTCTTCGGTACCAGAGACGCGTCTCAGAGGGCAACAGACACGTCTCCCGATAATTATGTTGTGTATGCAAAAAACAATGAACTCGGTAAAAAATCAGAAAAAATCATCAAAAAATGGAGATGAATCCAATTTTTTGGAATTTTAGTGCAAAAATACTACTTAGCTTTAGCAAATGATGAATTTTTTCACCTAGATGCTGAATTTTGCAGCCAAAATGAAGTAAAGTGTTTAAAAAAACAAAAAACTGAACTGTGCTTCAGATTTGCCTTCCAAATTCACCAAAAACTTCTTTTCGATATTCTCTCTTTGATGCAAAAGTATTGTAAATAGTGTGTTTGAACTAGCAAGTGCATTGGGGGATTTTTTTCCCTTGCAAAGCGAAAATGGGAGGCATTTTGACATTTTTGGGGTCTTTTTTGACCTGTTGTGCTATACACCTACCGACTGCAAGTTTTTAACATGGACTCACCAACTTTTTCGTGAGTACTCGCCAAGAAATCAGCAAGTACTTGCCAGAAAGTCGGCGAGTACTTATGGCTAGTTAAACAAGCAAGTAATCGTTTTGCATTCTACTCAATGAGTACTCGCCAACTCGGCCAGTATGCCATCTATGGTTTGATCCTCTATTGGAATATATTGCAACATAACAGATCCATCTTCTACAATTTGTTGGATGAAGTGACAATGTATCTCCACATGTTTGGTAGCCTCATGCATAGTTGGCATACTTGTTGAGTACTCGCCAAGTTTTTTGACTAGTGAGTTACTCGCAGATTATCTCGTAAGGAAAACTCATCAACTACTATGTAAATGCATAACACTCTAAAAACACTGAAACAACAATTTTTCTCCTCTATAAAGCAACACTCACCCCTCCCACTTTGCACACAAAAATCTTGCATCATTTGGAGCTAACTGGAAGGATTTGGAGGCAAATTTCAAGAATTTCAAGAGTAGCTTAGAAAAAAAATAATCTCTTTTTTAGTTGCAAATATTTAAATTTGTTTTGGCTATTAAAATCTAGTATGCGGGCTATGAAAAACTCAAAATTTCCTAAAACCTGGTAGTATTTTGAAATTTACTTCCAAAAAAATGGATTCATCACCATTTTTTGTTCATTTATGTTGATTTATTTTAGGAATTCACTGTTTTTTTATACACAAATTATTGTTCTAATTTTAACCTATTTTTGGGAACAAAATGATTAGGTTATATTGAATTTATGTTGATTTAAACTAATTTACGTTGATTTAGATAAATTTTAGGCTAAATTTATGTTGAATTTAGGCTAATTTTTTTGTATTTAAAAATTAAAATGTTGTATTTTCACTTTGTACTTGAGGTTAGATACAATGGCAAATAGAGAGGCCTCTATATCAAGCTTGGGCTCAAGCTCAGCCCAATCGACGCCAATTACAAGCACTCATCCAACAAAAGCTAAAGACCTTGCTTGGAAATATGTCGTACAAGGATCGACACCTGGGATCATTATATGCATTAGATGCCAAAAGCTTTATCATGGAGGCATATCATCTTGCAAGCATTACTCATCATGATGCCAAGACCTACGCCAACACCACGAAAGAAATCAAACATGAGATAAATGCACTCTTTGCATTGGCAAAAGAGAAAAATTACAAAGGAAGAAGACAAGGGTAGCCATAGCAGCATCCATATCTAATGGTCATGGTCCTCAAATGCAAGCAGAAATAGATGAAGAAACATCATTTGAAGGCATAGTGGGCTCCCTTTGTGGTCCACACATACGAAACACATTGGCATCCACTTCATCTATTTCAAGTAGAGTGCCTACAGCTAGGGCTACATGCACACCACATAGCTTTTTTGTGCCCAAAAACATGCTTGGAGCACAAACATCATTGGAAGGTACAAGGTGGAACAAGGAGGTGCATCGACAAGCAGATAAGGCATGTGCCGATTTTTGGTACTTCAACAACCTTCCTTTCAATGTGGCGAGTAGCCCTTATTGGAGAATTTGGTAATTGCATTGACAATTGCAAGAAAACACTAAAAGGCTCCTTCTCAGAAAGACTTAAGTGGGTGGTTGGTAAATAAAATTATGCTGATTTATAGTAATTTATGTTGAATATTAGTCTAAATTTATGTTGATTAATTTTGTACTTTCACTTTGTACTTGTAGGTTGCTCACAGATACAACTAAAGAGGAAAAGCTAATAGTGGAAGAACAAAAGAAGCAATGGCGAAAATATGGCTGCACTATTCTTTCTAATCGATGGACAGATGAAAAGAACCACACCATTATCAACTTTTTGGTAGCTTCAAATGGTGAGGTGATATTTTTAAAATCGGTTGATGCCTCTAACAAAGTAAAAATGCAAAAACATTGAGTCTAATGTTGGAGGAAGTTGTCATGAAGGTGGGCATAGAGAATGTGGTTCAAATCATAACTGACAATGCAATAGCATATGTGGTGGCTGGGAGATTGCTCCAAGAGAGGCATCAGTCACTTTTTTCGACCCTTTGCGTAGCACATTACCTTGACCTTCTTTTGGAGGACATAGGCAAACTTGATTGGGTGAGACCAATTGTAGATGCAAGGAGCATAACAAAATTTATCTACAACCATCCTTGGGTTCTTAATTTGATGTGAGATCACACCCAAGGGAAAGACTTGGTGTGATTGGGTGTCACAAGATTTGCAACAATTTTCCAAATATTGCAAAGCGTTGTTGGTTTGTTGACTTATTTGAAACATAGGTTTGTGAGTCAAGCATGGCTAGACTATCATATTCAAAGAAGCCTAAAGGAGAGGGTAGCAAGCATAGTCTTTTACATTTTTTTGCACAAAGAGCTACAAAGATCATGAAGGCAACGTCAAAACTTCAATTTTAAATTCAAATTATATATTTTATTTTTTAATTTAAGTCCATTATAAATTTGTAATTTTAATCTTTTTGTATTTGTAAATTGTAGGTGTCAGAGCCCTTGGTTAGAGCTCTTTGTTTAATAGATGGGGATCAAAACCCAATGGGGTATATTTATGAGGCAATGGATAGGGCCAAAGAGTCCATCCAAAATTATTACAATGGGGACAGCCTCAGGTTTTATCCCATTTGGGAGATCATTGATCGGAGGTGGAACAATCAACTCCACCAACCCATCCATGCAGCAAGGCACTTCCTCAACCCCAATTTTTTCTATTTGGATAGCTTCTCAGATCCTCTAATCAAGAGGTTATGGAGGGCCTCACAATATTCATTCAAAGGATGACACTCCAAGTTAAGGTGAAAGACCTCATTATTCAAGAATTGCATAGTTAAGAGAGTGGTAGGGGTAGGCTCTTTTCTTCGGAACTAGCTATCTGAGGAAGAACCACTCAATCACTAGGTAATAAAATTTGGAGTCTTTACATCACATGCATCTTACAAGTTACAAATTTCAAATTTACAACTATTCATAATTTGATAAAATATGGTTTGACTTTTCTTTGTAAATCTTCGATATTTTATTTTGTAGATTCTTGGTGGATAGATTGGGGTGTAAACATTCCAAATCTCCAAATATTAGACCTCCACATTTTGTGTCAATCTTGTAGTGCATCTAGTTGTGAGCGCAATTGTAGTTTGTTTCAGGCCATCCACACAAAGAAGAGGAACAAATTAGCTCAAAAATGCATCAATAACCTTGTCTTTGTGCAATACCACCTTTGACTTTGCACAAGAAGGGTAGAGGACAAATTAGAGGAGCTCATTGATTTGGATGGCATTGATCCTTCTAGCAATTGGATAGGGCGGGATGAGCAGCCCCCATTGTTTACTGAAGATGGGATTCTTGATTTTGAGAAGCAAGCATTGGAGGATGCGGGTGCAACATGAGATATAGGATTGGATGACATTGATGAGGTTGAGGAGTCATTGCCATCTCCTGGCAGGATGGAGGTCGAACTAGAGCCACAAGCACAACATTATATGCTGAGCCAGGAGCCACAACAGACTCCAAGAATTAGAACCTTAATCTCTCCCCAAGTTTTCACTAGATTAGGGAATACGATGATGTAAAATGTTGTATTTTGTAATGTGTAATTTATGAATTATGATGATAATTTTCAAAGACGATTATCATAAATTCATGATAGTTGTCATCTATGTATTGTATCAGGATTCTGCATGACGTGTGATTTTGTACTCAATTTGTATTCAAATTAATCAAATTTAATGAAAACACTTTTGTACTCATTTATGGACTCATTGGATACATCTTGTCATTGAATTTTGCAAAAAAATGTGTTTCTAAAGATTTTTTAAGCAATTTTTTAAGTTGTCAAGTTTTTGCCAAGAAAAAAAGTTTGGGTCTACCAAGTTTTTGCTAGGTCCGATTCTACCATAAATGCGCTCATGAAAGACAACGTTTTTGACAAGTTTGAGCGCCCATATCTGAAAGCATCCTTCTAAGCCAAACTCCCTAAAATGCTA
The DNA here is from genome assembly GCA_007115665.2 of Sequoiadendron giganteum. Taxonomy (NCBI): domain Eukaryota; kingdom Viridiplantae; phylum Streptophyta; class Pinopsida; order Cupressales; family Cupressaceae; genus Sequoiadendron; species Sequoiadendron giganteum. Next base: position 657,436,904 of record CM021105.1, on the reverse strand, counting down.
GTTTTACTGCTCCTCGATATTCTACTTCAAACAAGGAAAGAGCTATTGCTTGTTGCTTCTTGCTGGTGCATGTGACCATCCATGACAAGGCTAAAAACATATCCAAAAGAGGATTTTTTTATCCATAGAACCTACCGAATCTAAATCTATAAACCAACACAACCTAGGGTCTTTGCTTCTACTATACAAAATACCAAAGTCAAGTGTCCCTTTCACATATCTCAACACCCTGTCTACTGTAGTCCAATGTTCTATCTTTGGTGTCATCATGAATCTGGAAATGAAACTCATAGCATAGCTCAAATTAGGTATATTATTTATAAGATATATTAGACTCCCCACCAGTTTCGTATAGGCTGACTCATTAATTGTCTTAGAGTCAATTTTGGTTGAAAGCTTCAACCCTTTCTCCATAGGTGTAGACGAGATTTTGCAATCTATCATTCTGTATTTGTTGACAAACTCCTAGCATATATGGATTGTGAGACGGAAATTCTGCCACCTTTTTTCCCAACTTCTACATCTAAGCAGTAACATAAGAGACCTAGAACAAACATGTCAGAAGCTTTACTCGTATTAGATTTGATATGTTGAATAGCATGTGCCTCACGACCTATAATAATGTTGTCATCTACATATATGACCAGTAGAATCAGATCATTACCTATGCTTTTGATGTATAGATTGGAATCCAAAGGACTTTGTTCTAATATTTATTTAACCAAATATCAATCAATTTTGATGTACCATGCCTATGTACACTTCTTCATCCAAATCTCCATTGGGTAACCGGTACACACTCTTTACATCCATTTGATGAATTATCCAACCAAACTATGTTGCCATGGCTAGGACTAAGTGGATGGTGCTCAATTTCGCCATTCGAGCACAGTTGGTTGTGTTCCTCTTGCTCTTGCCTCTCGATGATCATCCTTCGATCATTTCACTTACTCGTACATCTCCAATGGTACTTTGCCACCACTTTGATCTTTTCTTAGGATCCTTGTCATCCAAATCAATGTTGTCACCATGACTTGGGCTACCTTGGGCTACCTATGCTTGTGTCATCTAAATGTTGATTCATGTTGTCATCAATAGATTTTGGGACTATTACCTACCTGGAGAGTCCTCATGCTCAAAATCCTCTCCCCCTTCAAGTGGAGCTACTTGAAGCTAAACACCTAAATCTTTTGCCACAACAAGCTATTATTTGGTAATTTTAAACTCTTGAGAAGTCTAGAAAGGTCAAGCTTCTTCATCATCCATGACATCTCAACTGAAGGTCAATAGGTTGTTATCAACATCAACCAATATATAGGCCTTATGAATGTCGTTGTACCTTGTAATCATCAATTTCTTACTCTTAGGATCTAACTTGGTTATCTTTTCATCTAAAATCCAAACATAGGCAGTGGAACCAAAGTCCTCAAGATGTCTTACTTTGGGCTTCCTCCCAAACCATGCTTCCTTTGGGGTCTTTTACTTCACCACCTACGTTGAAGATTTGTTTAACAAATATACTACTACAAATACTACCTCAGCCCAAAACCTCTTCGGAACACTCTTGTTGTCCATCATACATGGGGCCATCTCCATGATAATGCAATTGTGTCTCTCAGCTACTCCATTGTGTTGTGGTGTGTAGGGTGTAGTGAACTACTTTTGATACTATGATTATACAAAATTTGTTAAATTCTTTTGAATAGAATTCTCCTCATTATCAAATCGAAGAGTGGTTATGTAACAACCTAACTCTTTTTCTACTAATGCTTTGAACTTTTGAAATTCATTAAACACATCTAATTTTAATTTTAGAAAATACACCCACATTTACTACTAAAATCATCAACAAACAAAAGAAAATACCTAGCACCAATGATTAATGCGGTGTACATTGGTCCACAAACATTTGCATGAATCGGCTGCAAAACACTCTTGGCTCTCCAAGCTTGTCCATTATCAAATGTAGCTCTATGTTGCTTCCCTACCTAGCAAGCTCTGAAAACACCCTATATTTGTTGTTGGATGTCAGGAAGTCCGTCCATCAAGTTCTCTTGGGCTAATTTAGAGAGGTAAGATAAATTAAGGTGCCTACAACACTGATGCCAAGGTGCACTAATGTTTAGTGCACTCCTAGTTGCCAATACATGCTCCCTAACTTGTCTAGTGTCAACTAATCTATACAAACCATGATCCTCTACACTAGGAGCAATAGTCTTCTTGGTCTCTTTGTCAACTATGTAGCATTTGTGGTTGCTAAAGATGACATCTAGATGGGCGCAATATCTCATAATCTAACTCACTAAGAGTAGATTAAGCTCCATTCTCAACACATACTACAAATTGAGAAAAATTAACATTTTCCTTCCAAAGGTATCTGCTGACCACCATGTACTCCCCATTACTAAAGATCACTAAATAATTTCAAGCAATGTACTGCGTGAACCAATCTTGCCTATTGATGAAATGACGCGATGTTCCTAAATCTATGTACCATGCATATGACTTGAACTAATTTGTTTGTCTTTTGTCCATGAAAGCATAGAAGGTTGACTCCTCTAAATGTTCTATAATATGAGCATTTTTTATCAGCCAACCTTTTTCTAGTTGGTTGAATTTTTTATCAGCCAACCTTTTTCTAGTTGGTTGAATTTTTTATCAGCCAACCTTTTTCTACAATGATTCTTCCTATGTCCCATCTTACCACAATAATGATGTAATATTCTTTAGATTCCTAGTTGCATCCTCATTGCTGCCTTACCCTTTCTTCTATGACCATTTTCCTTTGCCCTTGTCTTTGGCTGCAAAGGTCTGTTCTATACCCTCTATCTCACAACTACTACTAAATTGTAAGAGCTTATTGTGCAAATCTTCAAACTTTGTGTAATGTCCCCTTTTTCACGAGCATCAGAGTTGGGGGATTAGCCCATTTTCCTCACCCTCATAGGCTAATAGTTCTGGATAGAGGGTTTCTCGAACGGGCACTTGGTCGTCAATTTGCAGTGTGGATCTTTGGAGTATGGTGGCAGGGTGAATTGTGGCATTTGGCACGATACTTGTACTTAAATTTATGATACTCACCTTTAATTTCACCATCCTTGGCCTAGGGACCATGTGTCTTCAAAAGGAAGGGGTCACTTTATATTTTTCAGTTACTATTCATTCCTAAAGTGAAAAAAGAAATAACTTAAGTGAATAGTGCTCACTTTAATGAATAGTGATTTCAATGTAAAATTATAAATATCAAGAGAGAAAATTCGAATTTGACCATGGATGAATGATTTAGCTTGTTGAAAATTTGGGAGTGAAGCTTGGAGGGAGAAGGAAGCTAGGGTTTCCTGATTTCTTGCAGTGGGTGAGCCTGGTGGGGCTCTGTTCTTCGTTCTTGAGCTGCTTGAGGGTGTGAAACACCACCTTAAAGTTGCTGATCTGTTATTGTTGCTTCAGTTGGAGACCTGTGTTGCTGTTTGCAGGTTACTTCGAGCTTGGTTTTGAATGGTTTTGACTGCCATAGACTCCAATCGCGTTAGCACTTTCCGTGGAGTTTTGGAGCTGTTTTTGAAAGCTACAGCCAATTGCGTTTTTATGAGGGTTTCAATCAGCAAAAGAAGAAAAAACGCCTTATCTTAGAGGCTGCAATCACACCCAAAAGGGGCACCCTTATCCCAGAAGGCTTTGCAATCCGGATTTGGTTGGGAGAAGTTCGTTATTCGAAAGTTGTGTGCACTTCTTTGGGGGCGGATACTGTAGCAAGTCACTATTCACAGTGCTTGTATGGTTGTAAGTTAAAATATGGTTTATGAAATACCTAGTTTCGAATCTGATCAAAACTATACGTTGTAAGCATCTTATTTTGTAATGAAGAAATTATATTTGGCCTCTACATTGAGCAATGTACTTAAGTTGTTTCAGTAGCTTAGATTATTAGAAGTCTTTTCATTGTTTGCATATGCTTCACAATACCATTTTAACATTATTGGCAAACAAACTCAAAGACAAGAAAGAGAAATTAAACTGAAACAAAAATCAGACCTACGAAACACAGTGGAAAATGAATCAGCAGAGTGTCGGTACATCACAGTGGTATCAGAGCGGTTTCCTGCCAACCTATTGGATGAGTTTCAGCTGCAAAAGTTTTAGTTGTGCTTCATGGCTACTTACGGAAAGCAATGGAATGCCATATTAAAGCAATTGGATACCGTAGCGAAGGAGTCAAGTCAGATTTCAAAAAGGATGAATGAAATGCTTTCAGACCCAAATTCAGAGCAGTACATATTATCCTTCTTCAGGTCTAGATCACATATCAAAAAGAAGGAGAGAGAAGAGGCATCTATAGGAGAAACTTCTAGAAATCTCTACAATAAATTTGCAGCAATTAGTGATCAGCCTACTGATAATCCTAAGGACAGTACAAAACAGATTTGCCGAGGAAGATTTGGATCACATGACACTTCATGATGGAGTCAAGGTTGAAGAAACGCAAAAGTGGGTTGAAGTTAAATCAGTTACATTAGAGCAGCAACATGAAGCTCAAATTTCTTGTGATACCTCATTATATGAGTCTAGCATTACTTCAGCCTATCATGACAAGGAATCGGATTGTGGTTCGGTGGATGTTTTTCACCCATATGAAAGTCGGTTGAAGACCCAAGATATTGAGGAGAATGTGAAAATTGATCCTCTACTTAGTGGAGCAGCCACTAGTGTTTTGACTACACCATTTGGTAGTCATGAAGATATCAAGCATATGAGGGCTGGTTTTGTATATTTTGGCAGCGAAGAGGTAAAGAGGTCCAAAAAGTTGAACGAAGGATGGTTACAAAAAGCAAAGGAGGCTAGATTAGTGGCTGCCAATGCAAGACAACACCTTCAAAAGGTAAAAGATAAAGTCAATCTCATCAACATAGCAAGACAAAAGGGAGTAGATAACCTTAAAGGACTCCTTACGCAAAGAAGGGATACACTTTGTTCTAATGACAGTGATGAGGTTGGTAAGCCTAGGCAATTGAAGAACTTGATGAAGATTCTAGACATGGGTAAGCAAGAACAGTTAGAGGCTTCACCATATGGTGCAGGAGTTGTTCGTAGCCTGGAAACTAAGTTGAAAGTGAAGGAGGATAGGATTATTGCGGCATTATCTCATCATGACAGGATGCACAAATTAATTGAGGATCATCTTTGGGCAGTCCAGTTAGAGAGAAGACAAGAAGGGACTGGAGCCGGATCTTCTCATGATGCTTTGCAGATTGTCAAGAAGTTATGGAAACAATGAAGACGAATTATTTGAACCTTCTTTCAGACAGAGACACCCTACTTAGCCTTGTTGGGATCTATTCAAAATTTTTGATGAGGGAAGAAGAGGAAGCTAATAAGCTCTCTCTAGAGCTTGATGACGTTAAGGGTTCTTTGGTGAGCACTCAATTAGCACAGTCAGGAGAGTTTCACCTTGATTGCAGCATGAGGTATGCTCATCAACTCATTTTCATCCCACATATACCAGATTTGACGATGACCTTGATGGCACAAAGAGGTGGGTGGAATAAGGAATGCTCTAGTCAGCTCCGGTATGACTTGTCTCCGACTTCAAATGGCGATTCCGGGTTTAGCAGGTCTTCTACTTTATTCTCCCATGTTGATTATCACTTGATTCGAGACTTGGAGACTTGCTGCAATTTGAAAAAAGGGTATATCCAAGTGGCGCCGCTGAAGTCAGATGGTGTTGAGGTTGACAGGTTTTCAATTTATCCGTGCAACTCAAGTATGATACCTGAAGTATATCAGCATAGTGTTTGGAATTGGCATGGTTTACTGAGTTGGGATCTAGGTGGAGGTAGAGTTAGCACTATCGTTTGGAGGGGTCCTGTTGCGACCTTTTCACACATCACCCCATCCAAGATGGGGACCCCCTAATTTTTGCTCCATTCTGGTCTTTTGGCTCTGGTTCTCTCTGTCTCTGGTCTTTCGTCCTTCCGAGGATGTCCCGTTTGACCTCAGTTGAAGTAATCGACAAATTTAGGGTTGCTATCCTTTAGGCCCATCCGAGGTCAAGATTGAGTTACTCAGGTGAAATCTAAGTGCAGCAACACATTCAGAAAGCTCAAGGCAGAATCCCCCTGAAATCTCATTGAAATTCGACCACTTACTATTTTTAGTAAGTACCTAATTCCAGGCTTGTTCCTCAGGATTTCGGGATTCTAACTACTTCAGCACAATTAGGCAGCTTCAAAGTGCCTACATGCGAAATTTGAACGGATTCAGACAACTGGCTATTTTTAGCAGTTCAGCCTTCAAAGGCTATTTTCAGGATTTAGACAAGCAATTCTCCGATAAGTGACAGGAGAATTGATCTGGGTTTTCCAAGACCTTCGCGATGGTGTAACATGCAAATCAAGTCGGGGACTTTCAGAGGTCAGCCTTCCGAGGCTATTTTTAGGGTTTGCATGCAAGAATTTTCAATGCATGTCCGGATATTCCATCTGGGTTTCACGAGAGCTTCGCAGTGATATGACATGCAAGTGGATCGGATCAGTTTTCAAGGACTTACTATTTTTAGCCAGTGCCAGAACTTTGACCAGTTTTCTGGGTTTTTCTGGGTTTTTTGAGATCCCACAGGCACTATGACATGCAAACTCGTCCGACTTCGGATTGACCACTTTCGGGACACTTACTATAAATAGCAGCTTCAGTCCAACAGCTACCTAGCACTTCATTCCAGCGAGCAGAACAACAAACGGTATAAACCAAGGGCAGTCGGGAGCACATGCAAGTTAGATTAGGGTTTCCCTGCCATGTCTAAAAATAGATGAAGCGAAATGCAAAGATGTCAGAACGAAGCACGCCACCATGATCAGCATCCTTCGAGCTACCTACTGGCAAATTTTGAGCGAAATCGGAAGACTTACTATTTTTAGTAAGTCAAGACATGGCTAAAAATAGCACGTCATCACCAGAAGCAAGTATGAACAGGTCTCTCACAGCATCAGAGGCAACTAGAGCAAATTTCAAAGCAAACAGAGATACGAAAATTGATCAATTCTAAGGTTTGCTAAAAATAGCGGGTATTGTGCCAAATAAGATGTGAACAGAATGTAAAACACCAGATGGAGGCACAACCACGTCAGTTCCAGTTCAGAACAAGGTGAAAATCAATGAAACCCTAATTTCTCTGAATTTACTAAAAATAGAAAGCTGAGAATGCCTAGGGCGTTGGAAATTTATAAACAACAACTGGCAGGTAAACACCTTCATATGCGCCCAGGAGGAATGGAAAATACAAAATCACTAAGTGTGAAATTTCCTCACCAGGTCAAGATGCACCTTCCAGAGGCATGAAAATTATCCTAAGGCATGGAAATTCCCCTAAGGCATAGAATTCCTCCTCACAAGGTCAAATGCGCCTAGGGAAGGTGAAAGGTCACCCAAAACATAAAAATATTCAAGCGACATTCGAAAATTCCTAAGGCATCCTCAAATGCGCCCAAGAAAGGAGGTTGCACATGCTAAATGCGCCAAAGGGAGCTGAAAAGTCACTTTGGGCGTGGGTTTTCCTTGACCACATGCAAAATGCGCCTAAGATGGAAGTATCCAAGTCAAAATGTGCTTGAGGAAGCTAAAGGGTCACAAGATGGAGGCACCTTCCTTTGCAAAGCCAATATGCGCCTAAGGCAAGAGATTTCCCTCTCACACTAGCAAATGCGCTTGAAGAAGGTGAAGAGACACCTAGGCGTGGAAGGTTTTTCACATGTGATGAATGCGCTTGGAAAAGGAAGTCAACACCTTCATATGCGCCTAGGGAAGGTGAAGAATCACCTAGGACGTGGAAACTTCCTCTAACACTATGAAATGCGCCCCAACTTGGAGGCTACATAGTCAAAATGCGCCAGGAGGAGCTGAAGAGTCACTTAAAGGGGGCGGAATTCCTTCCAACACTAGTGAATGCGCCCAACATGGAAGTATGCAAGCCCATATGCGCCATAGGAAGCTGAAGGGTCACAAGATGATGGCGTTGTTTTTCTTTGATGAAGGTGAAATGCACTCAAGGATAGAGTGAATGTCTATTAGGTGAAATGCGCTTGAAGGTGAGAGTCCTCTATGAGGAATGCGCTAGAGGAAGGTGAAGGGTCACCATGTGAAATACGCCAAGGGAGTAAAATAATGCTAAGGGGGCGTGATTGTTTAAAAGACCAAGGGTTATATCTATTTATATTTTTCCTAAGTTACTGGTTCGGGTTCGGGGACGGGTTCGGGTACGAGAACCCAGTACGTGGGTACGTGAAAAAATTTTTTAGGGGTTTGGGTACGTATGGGTACGTGTATATATATATATATATAAATATATATATATGTATTATATATACAAAAAAATAAGAGAAATATACAAAATTGTAAAACTAAATCATTTCATAGTATGATACTTGATCACTGATCAATGCCAAATGCCAAAGATAATTATTAAATGTCAATTGATAGTTGAAAAATATTCAAATACGCCATATCAATGATATCAATTATGGAAATCATCACAATTACAGTATTACTGAATTACAAAATGTAGTTCATGAAAGTTGAAACATGATTCAATTTCAATGTTCATCAATCATCAAAAGGATTATCAAAAAAGTCATCTTGATTTGGATTTTCAGTGGCTTCAACTTCAAGATCATCATCATTTGAACCCAAAGCGGTTCCGCTTCCACTTCCAGCACCATGCATGTCATGATCATCATTATCATCCACATCATCCATAGTGGCTCTAGCAAGATCCTGAATGGTTGCATCCAAGTCAGCAGACTCGGGTGCTACATCCCAAAGCTTTGCTGCCCCCTCCTTGTATTGAGGTTCCTTACGTGACAGAAGACGCAAATTGGAATGAATATACACCAAGTCTTCAGCTCTTTTTGCAGCCAACCGGTTACGCTTCACTGAGTGGATAAAGGAGTATGTACTCCAATTCCGTTCAGCAGCAGAAGAGCTTGCAACCTAGAGAGAAAACCAACAAAATTAAAAATAAAAAATGCAAGATAAATTCAAGAATGTTAAGTGTTAAATTCTACAATACAAGTGGCAAAAAAAAAAACTTACTTGTGAGAGGATCTTGATTGCAAGAGGTTGGAGGTACATATAAACTTGACCATGGAGGTACCACCATGTAATAGCATCCATTTTGTATTGGTCTTTGGCAACAGAAGGGCTAAGATTTTTTCCTATGATAAACATTCCAAATTCTTTCATAACACTTGTCTCCATTTCTGGATCACTGAAGAGTCTCTTAAATGCACTCTTATACCCTCTAGCAACTTCAAGATCTCTATATGGCGGTATTCTCCCTGGGATAGAAAGTACTTCTCTAGTATAGTACCTTGGAGATAGGGCATATGCAAGGAGGTGCAATGGTGTTGTCATCTTGTTCCAACGATGAAGAACGATTGCTTCCACCCTTTTGTAAAGGGTGTCTTCAGGATCATTCTCTCTCTTTTGTATTTCAATTTTTATTTTCTCCAACATTGTGTCCATGCTATCATAGACATCCCCCAAGCATGGTTCATCTGTATCAGCAAACCGAAGCATAGACATGATAGGTTCAGTCATCTCCAATACATAATTCACACGATCCCACCAATTGTCATCCAAGATCAATGCCTTGACCTTTTGGGCCCTCTCTGAATTTGATTGCTTCCATATACCCCATTGGTTGCTAATAACCATTTGACTCAATGCCCCTTTCACCTTCACAAGTCGTCTCAGAACAATTGTGTGAGATGCAAATCGGGTCTCAGCAACCTAAGAACATGTAAATAATTAAATAAGTTAAAAAAAAAAATTATTCAATTATGTAAAACATGACATAAATGAAACTAAATAAATAATAAATTAAATTTACCTTCAACAATTCCAATCTTGAAAAAATTATGAAAATTGCTTGTGACATATGGTGGTTTGTCACAAACATCTGGATCTCCTCGGCCTCCTGGTATATTTCTTTCACCCACTCTATTTGGTTTCCAATTGCTTGCATCACCAAATTGAGGGAGTGTACGGTGCAAGGTGTCCAAAAGATGTGCTCATATCTAGCCTCTACCAAAGCACCTGCAGCCCTGCAAACTTTTGCATTGTCCGTAATTACTTGGACAACATTTCCATCACCCACCATCTCTATGGAGTCAATGAGAATCCTGGAAATGAACTCTGCATCTTTCACTTCCCCTTCACAGTCAACTGCCTTCAAAAACATTGCCCCCTTGGGGGACACTGCAATAACATTGATCAATGGACGGTTTTTGCAATCTTTCCATCCATCGGAAACAATAGATACACCTGTTTCAATCCAAGAATCTCTAATTGGTTTTAGTTGGGCCTCTAAAGATTTTTTCTCTCTTTGCAATAAGGTGGTACGCACCTTTTCAAACCCAGGACTTGTGAAACCAGGAGGTGCACTATTTATTGCTGACACCATGTCCCGCCAATATGGTGATCTCACCAAGTTGAATGGAAGACCATTGGCATAGAGGCAACGTGCAATTTTTTCTTCAGCAATATCTCTTGCCTCCATTTTAAATGCCCTCTCCAATGGACCTCTCTTGCGGGTGGTGATTTGTTGTTCATCTTCATCTTCCTCTTCCGTAGAGGGCATAGGCAAGAAGGGATGTCTGGAGGCCCTAACTGCTTGAGAGGGTAATGTTGGTGTTTTTTTCTTTCCGGAAGAATAACTACTTTCTTTTCCTTTTGCAATTGATTTGTCAGCATTTTCTTGTTCTTTTATAAATTTTGCTATTTGTACAGAAGACAACCCCTTCTTATTTGGGCCCACACACATATTAATCCCTTTGCCACTAGGGCCCATAAAATGAAGTTTCACTCGGTAATAGGAGCTATTATATTGTACATTCCATAAATTACACTTCCAAAAAAACCCCCACCTCCAGGAATTTGTGAAATTCTTGTGGTATGTGCCCATAAAGGAGATCCTTTCTCAATTTTGAACTTTTGACTTCCCTCCCCACCCACTGAACTTTGACTACTGGCCATTGTTGCAATCTATAAAAAATATGAAAAATAAATAAATAAATTTGAAAAAATTCTTCACAAACTTGAAAAAATTCATCAAAAACTAAGAAACTTGAAAAAATAGTTCAAAAGATCAAAGAATAGGGTTTAAATGCATACCTTAAACACTTAAATCTCCTTTGTAGAAGCTATTTGGCACTCCACAATCGATCTCCTTCGAATACAATCACCTCCTTTCAAAATGCCAAGATGTAGAGAAAATATGGTGAGAGCAAAATGAGAAGTAGAAATGAAATGTTTTAGTGTTGAAAAGCCTCATATAGGGCCGGATTAGGGTTAGGAAACAAAATAAAATTAAAAAAAATGCTTTTTATCTATGTTTGGGCGAACTTTATTAAAGTTGGGCCGTGGGTTCTTGGAGGTACGCTCGGGTTCGGGCCTGGTACCTTCGGGTCCACGCACCAAACAGCCGGGTGCACCCTGTGCGTACCCAGGACGTACCCACAGGCGAACCCGTACCGGGTTCGCACCCGAACCGGGTTCGAGGCCTCCGGGTACGAATCCGGTAACTTAGTATTTTTCCTCTCCACTATATGAAATGCGCCTAGAAGTGGGGACTTGAAGAGTGAAAATGGCTAAGTAAGAAAGAGAATGTCTGGGCATGGAATTGCCTAAGAGAGGAAATGGAAGTTGACATGCCCAAATGCGCCCTTCAAGGGTAAAATAATTAAATTTAAAATTCCTAGGGCATTCTTTGAAGGGAAAATGAAGAACACGCCTAGAGGATGATGCTAGTTTCCAGAGTTAGAAAAATCTTCAGAGAGGAAAACTCTTCAGAGGAAAATCAAGAAAATTGGCTAGGATTAAAGAGATTGAAATTATGGAATGGAACGCATCAGGAAGGGGAAGAAATAAACATTAGCCATTTTCATTATTTTTTAATAATAAAAATTAAAAGAACCCCTTCGTCCAGATACACATGAAAACGATGGATTCTGGAAGGATTTTCCTTCTAGGTATTAAACATTTGCAATTCAGAGGTGATTCAAACGTTCTCCACGCCATGTCCACATCGTTTCGATGGATATTTTGCCCAGTGCCTATTTTATATAAAATTCCTGAGGCAAAATTGAGAGATTTCTCTAAGGCAAACGAACTTCAAAAAAGAGAGGTTTCAAATTTGTTGAAAGTAAATTGCTACAAGCAAACATTTCCAAGTGTTTGGCATTGTGTTGCTGCAACCAGAGAAGAAACTTCTAAAAACGTTGAAGTAAACAGGCGTAGTTGAAGTTTGCAGCTGAAAGTGACAAAGTGTTGTAGCCTTTTTATTTAAAAATCTGCTGGCACCCTCAAAAGCGATATATTGTTTTATAAAATCTTGTTTTCTAATGACTCTCTTGCCTTTTTTGCAGAATGGCCGAATCAAGCAAAAGAGCTGCAGGCAGAAACAACCACACTGAGTCCAGACAGGCGGTGATCAAAAAATTGGGCAAGTCATTCTTGCCAGAATCCAAATTTTCATCAAAGCTCAGCAGGCTAGCTAACACGAACTTAGGCTCATTCAACATAGAAGCATTCAGAAGAAGGATAATGGGGACTGGAGGCCATCACCCGTCAGTGACTTCGCACAGTATTGTCAGAAGTGGATTGTATGTAGCTGCCAACTTTCCGCCAGCTATCTGATGTCTAGAGCTCATCATGGAGTGCGCCTACCACTACAATGCAAAACAGAGAACAGTCACTTCGCCAGATGGCAAGGTGTTGGCTAACCTGACACCTGAAGCGATCGGAGAGGCATTCGGGATTCCAATTCATGAGAAGATGATCTATAAGACGAAAGAGAGAGCTGGAAAGATGTACTCATCCACCACAGACCGGTGTGCTGATTTGATAAACACTAGGTGGATGATTAAACCCAAACCAACTCGCACAAAATTGTCCAAGCAGATAGTCTCAAAAGACTTGAGACAGGAGTTTGGTGATCTCATTATGATGCTGAGCAGAGTTGGAGGATGCCCCCAAGCATTCATCTTTGAACCTTGGATGTTCTATTTTGTCAACTTGGTGTTGGAGGGAAAGGATTACATGGATTGGGCACTGATGATCAGTGATAACATACATGAGCAGCTTCGTGGCGTGAGGAGAACGAAGACATTTTACATGGGCTCCTACCTTGTCTATATGCTAGCTCGCATGACGAGATATAGAGGGATCTCCTACAAGGAACCAATCGGTTGCGGATCCCATCAGTTTAAAATATATGAAGCTTGTCCACAGTTGCATCTGACAAGCACAACCAATTACAAGAGGGTCAATGATGCCTTTACAATGCATATCACGAGGACCTTGCAGCAGAGAACCCGCCACAAAATATCAAGGGAGGCACAAAAAATGATTGAGAAATTCGGATGTTGGTTTATCCAATTTCCAAAATTCACCTACATAAGGCTGCAAGGATTTTCCTCCTATCCATACAGATTGCCTCGGTATCCCACAAACAGGATAGTGATGCTGGAAGTATCTAGGCAACTGATTGCCTATGATAAGAAGAAGAAGAAGAAGAAGAAAGGTGGACTCGGATTCCCGATTACTATGGGAAATTCAGATGAAATCTGCCCATCACTGCAAGCAGCAAGAGAGGCAGAAGCGGAGCTCCAGTTCTTCCACCTTTCCTATCACACCAACAGGCATTACTATGATCCCCACAGAAACATCAAGTGGATATTGACAGAGGATGTTCTCTCGGATACCGTTGGTGATGGTCAGAGAAAGTGAGATCATCCCAATACCAGATCAGATTGAGGAGGATATAAACGTAGTACAGGCTGACTACAAGACAGTAAGAGATACACCTCTGCCACTCCCAGATTGGTCTGAGCCAGAGGTCACTGACTTGGATAAACTTTGTATCCCAGTCCTGACATTTACACGGAGTTGGGTAGAGAGGCATGTCAGCCAACTCAAGGGAAGGTCAATCCCCCTTACCTACAATTTGATGGGAGACAGTAGATTGCAGACAACTAATCAGAGGAGACGGAGTAATCCAACTCCAGAGCCTCGAGGAAAGGAGCCAGTTCGACCTGAGCCAGTGGTAGTTGAGGAGTCCATGCATACACCATCTCGGACACACTCTCCAAGCTTACAAGAGGTTTCGTTATTTGTTGATCAGAGGGAGAGATTAGACGTAGAGCAGACAGTGCAAGTAGAGGATCGGCCACCTCGTAGAGAATCAGTGGGTCAGAGCATCAACATGCCCCAAGAAGATCATCAACAGGAAAATCAGCAAGAGACAGATGAGGGGACGGCTACTGATAATCAATTTTAGCAAGAAATTGAGGCGGCTCTCGAGGGTGATGCTACTTCAGATCAGGATGCCCAAAGCTCGAGAGACACGGAGCCTATTGATACGGTGAGCCTCGTCAGAACGATGGTAGAGGGGAGGTTCACGAGGTGGAGGCTGAGGTAGAACAACCTTTTATTATATCTGACATGCAGCAGGCGGTGCCAGAATGGCTAAGGGACAGAATAAGGCGTGATCCTATGGATGAGACCGATCCCGCAGCCGAGATGGAAGAATTATTACAGAGGATCAGCGCACCTCCAACAAAGAAAAAGGCTAGAAAGTTCTCCAAAATATCCACAGATGAGGATGGATCCCGAACCTTGCAAATGGCAATTCCTCGGGTAGAATGTGATAGAGACGAGGCCGTTCCTGAGAACTATGTTGTGACAACCATGGAACTAGGCCACCCTACTGGAACACAAGTGGTAGAGGAGTGCGATAATTCCTATCGAGCACTCAAGGATAGATTGTCCCATGTTGAAGGCAAATACAAAAGGTTGAAGGTAGAGCACAAGACACTGATTGGCTACGTGCAGCACTTGTCCCGTCCTTATGGGCAAGAAAATCCTGCAATTGAACTTCCAGCTGAGTTTTCCAGGGAGTCAATCAGTGGGTTAGAAGATTTGAAGAGAATGGCACAGCAGGCAGACAAGTGGGTTGCCAGTGTGCGTACAGAGACGAGAAAATTCATGGAAGATCTTGCACATGCCTATAGGCAAGCTTCTGATATTATGGCTAGAGTGGAGGCAGTTAACCATGCTTGGGGTGAGGCTCGCATCTATCAGACGAGAGTTGTTCTCCGTTTAGGGGCTTTGATGAGCATACCTCAACACTCTTTGGTTGAAGGAGGTGTTATCCAGCAGGGAGATAGATACGACTTCGCCAGATGGTATTCTTCAATAGTCACAGGCCGGGGATTCTATGATGCATCACAGGCAGATTCTATCAGGATCAGAAAGGCCATGACGAACATCTTAGATGGAATTCTCAACACGTTGGAGGCAATCTTTGCCAAGAGGTTGACTGCTAAAGAGGTAACTGTAGATGGATTGAAAGACAGATTGGCGCCATTCTTCTCTGAGGTGAAGACCTTCACACAGGACGATTTCGAGAACACAGCCACGTTCTCCAGTATCATACAGAACACCCAGGACGCCCTTGTTGCCTGGAAGAAATCATGTGCCCGGCATGGGCAAACGGTTGCAGTTTTAGAGTTCCAGTTGGATCACATTCCTCCCATCTCCGATCAGGAAGTTGAGGCGGTCTTGGCCAGATTCATCAGATTTGCAGCCAGCGAGAAGGAGAAAGGAAACGCCCTTCTAGACGATGACCTTCTGGAAGGAGACGACGTGCAATGATGGCAGGGTGTGGTGCATTGATGAGGAGTGGAGGGCGCACTCATTGCCCCACTCCTCTCGATGGCGGTTTTTAGGGCAGAAACCCTAATTAGGGCATAGGTGGCTCAATCTGAGCCCTTTATTGTAATCAAATCTGAACCGTCCACTATTTGGATTCATTATAAAAGGGGCATCCCCCCTCATTTGTAAATAGTTAGAATTAGAATCAGAGATAGATCAGAGCTAGACAGAGATAGAGATTGATAGAAGTTAAAGTAGAGCTAGGAGTTAACTTAGTTGGAAAGGAAAGAAAGACTTTCCTTTGAAAGTTTTTGCAAAAGATTGTTGTGTAAGACTCTCATGCTATAAAGGTTTCATTGATTGGTGACTTCATTTTGTGTTGTGGGCAGTTGACGAGATCTTTTCGTCTTTCCAATTCGAATAGAGTAAAGTAAAGTAGATTTGTTTTCATGCAAGTAGAGTTAATTGTGGAATGTGACACTAGTTTGGGCATATCTTCCCGTATCCATACCACTGGCGGACTTGTTGACGGTAAGTCTGCTCCTGCGTGGTCGACTAGAATCTCAGCACTTAACTTCGATTGTGTTCAATGTGCTCACTTGCTTTGTTGTGAAGGGGTGTGCATGGTGAATCTCAATTTGAACATCTCATCCATCCTTTGAAGATTGCACCAGCTTTGTCGGAGTTGTCCAAAGGGGAGACAAAACGAAGCTTGGTTTGAAGACTATCAAAGCTAATCCTTGCATTCCACCCGTAGAAGTAGATTGTAGAATTCCTATCCTTACCTCCTTTAAATTCAGCATTTCCGATCCATTCAAATACTAGAGCATCATAGTCAAAATCCTTCATTTGCTTGAGCATATAAAGTTGAACAATTACGTAAGTCCCCTTGGAATACCCAGCATATTCACATCAACCAACTGAGTCTATTCGCATTAAAGGAACCTTGGAGTCGAACGCATGAACTTTCACGCAATCTTAGCATGCGGAACACTTTGATCAAGAGAGAATAGAGTGACCGTTGGACATTTTATTCTGTGTTGGTGTTGTCATAAAAAACACGTCAACAGGTCCCAGTGTATTGCTTCACCACTTCTGGTATGGTGGAGTTAGGATCAGGGTTGAGAGCATCTTGAATAATACCCAACGAAAACTCACGCTTTCACAACTAAGATTAGCTCGTAGCCCGCAATAGTATGAAACAACGGTGGCTACACATGTGCAAGATGCTACTATTGAGTTGTTACATGAAAGTACTCAGGAATTGGGTACTAATGGTGCAGTATTTGGCATGGATTCATGTCATGGTGAGCCTAATTTTCCAGATCATGCCTTAGAGAACAAGTTTGATGATTCATGTGTTGACATAGAACCACAGGATTGTGAGTTGGATGGTGATACAGTTACATTGGAAGAGGAAGTGTGTGACAATACTGTCATATCAGCAGTTTCTACCTTACCCGATGAGCCATCCGTTGAGGTACATAGCAACAGTACCTTAGTTCTTGATGTGTGCATTGAGGATAGCACACATGATGTTGCTGATCATGAGGTGAGTGATGAGGACTCAACCTCTTACTATAGTGCAGATTTGGGTGGAAATGATGAGTCACAGGGGGATCATCATCTGACGGGGCAGTTGAAGGTTAGTGATAATATGGTTGTTACAGCCTTGGAGCATTTTGATGTTGCTCGATAGATGATGGCAACCTATGGTTGGAGTACTCTTATGTCAGATGAGTACGGTGATAGCAGTTTTTCCCTTGGAGAGTTCCATACACTTCGAGAAGCCATTGGATTAATGAAACATAATTATTTGAAGTTACTTTCTGATAGGAACTATCTTCTCGAGTGGGATGGTATTTGCTATGATGCATTGAAGGGAAAAAAAGAGGATGTTGACGAGCTCACTCATGAGCTTGAGGTGACTATGGACTCATTGCAGAGCACCCAGTTGGCCCTTCAGGAGTCACAGTCACGGTTGGAGGAGCTTACCATAGAGTTCAGTTTGGCACATTCTTCACCAGCGGTAGTTACAGTACAGTTTCCTACAGTGGCAGTTGGTCATGATTTGACATCTATTGGTTGTAGTGAGGATGTGGTAACATCCATCCCGGATACAGGGGCAGTTGGCTCAGTTGAGCTGAGTACTTTGACTGAGAGCAGCAAAAAACCACATGTTAGATCAGGCTCTTTGGTGGTCAGTACTATGATAGATAACGCAAGTCCGATAGTTGATAGCTCTTGTGTGGTTGTGGTGGATTCTCTAGAGAGTTGTGTGTTGGTACACGAGGCTACTCCTTCATCTTCACAGGGGACTCGCAGAGTATCATTGGGTTGGGAGTATGGCTCTCATGTTGATTTGTTTCCCTCTCTTGGAAGCAAATCTAATACATCATCCCATGCAGTTGATTTTGGACGCCAGCTTGTTGTGACTCAGAGTCAGAGTGATCAACTGCAAGTTCTTGAGGATAAGGTTGATTCAGCCTTACATCGTTTTGACTATAAGAGTTTGGAGCTATCTCCTGATTCCAGTATTGCTAGTGATGAGTCATTGACAGAGGTGGGAGTGTTTTATCACAACTACATAATGTGGAGTGCTCATCACTTCTCTTTTGATCCACACCCAGAGGACTTGTTGATGTGTCGGTGTGGAGTGTCTCAAGGTTTATGCCATTCGTTATGGGGTGGAGAGTTACCATCTTCAAAAGATGGGATTAGCAGTTGCAAGTACCCGACTCAGTTGTTTGTGGGGGATTACTTGCAGGGTCGGCCGTCAGTTATCCACCATGCTAATATGTATTTGACAAGGGTTGCCACTTTTATGTCACAGGGATTACATTCAGGTACAGTGTTACAGAGTGACTGTGGTGTCAGTTGGCATGATGGTTGGGTTAATTATCGCATCCATGGGTGTTTAACGGAGGACAGAGAGAGATTTGAAATAGCGGATGCCTTTAGATATTCTCATCTCTACATGACAGATGGATGTGAGTTCAGATTGGTTTGAGATACAGGAATATTTGGCGCAATTGCGTTTATGCTGGTGCTTTCGGAGTTAGTTGGTGATGCATGGGACATTTTACAGTTCTTCTTTTGGGCCTTCTGAGGAGTGAGGTTCATTTGCAGTAGAGATTGCTTGGGGACAAGCAATTTTAGGGAGGGCGCACTGTAATATCCCCTTTTTCACGAGCATCAGAGTTGGGGGATTAGCCCATTTTCCTGACCCTCATAGGCTAATAGTTCTGGATAGAGGGTTTCTCGAATGGGCACTTGGTCGTCAATTTGCAGTGTGGATCTCTGGAGTATGGTGGCAAGGTGAATTGTGGCATTTGGCACAATACTTGTGCTTAAATTTATGATACTCACCATTAATTTCACCACCCTTGGCCTAGGGATCATGTGTCTTCAAAAGGAAGGGGTCACTTTATATTTTTCAGTTACTATTCATTCCTAAAATGAAAAAAGAAATAACTTAAGTGAATAGTGCTCACTTTAATGAATAGTGATTTCAATGTAAAATTATAAATATCAAAAGAGAAAATTCGAATTTGACCATGGATGAATGATTTAGCTTGTTGAAAACTTGGGAGTGAAGCTTGGAGGGAGAAGGAAGCTAGGGTTTCCTGATTTCTTGCAGTGGGTGAGCCTGGTGGGGCTCTGTTCTTCGTTCTTGAGCTGCTTGAGGGTGTGAAACACCAACTTAAAGTTGCTGATCTGTTATTGTTGCTTCAGTTGGAGACCTGTGTTGTTGTTTGCAGGTTACTTCGAGCTTGTTTTTGAATGGTTTTGACTGCCATAGACTCCAATTGCGTTAGCACAGGGGCTGCTTACTTTCCGTGGAGTTTTGAAGCTGTTTTTGAAAGCTACAGCCAACTGCGTTTTTATGAGGGTTTCAATCAGCAAAAGAAGAAAAAACGCCTTATCTTAGAGGCTGCAATCACACCCAAAAGGGGCACCCTTATCCCAGAAGGCTTTGCAATCCGGATTTGGTTGGGAGAAGTTCGTTATTCGAAAGTTGTGTGCACTTCTTTGGGGGCGGGTACTGTAGCAAGTCACTATTCACAGTGCTTGTATGGCTGTAAGTTAAAATATGGTTTATGAAATACCTAGTTTCGAATCTGATCAAAACTATATGTTGTAAGCATCTTATTTTGTAATGAAGAAATTATATTTGGCTTCTACATTGAGCAATGTACTGAAGTTGTTTCAGTAGCTTAGATTATTAGAAGTCTTTTCATTGTTTGCATATGCTTCACAATACCATTTTAACATTATTGGCAAACAAACTCAAAGACAAGAAAGAGAAATCAAACTGAAACAAAAATCAGACCTACGAAACACAGTGGAAAACGAATCAGCAGAGTGTCGGTACATCACACTTTGGGTCAACATTCATAGAGGTGATATTCAAGGTCTCAATAAAGTGTACATAAGCAAGTAGTAAGATTTTTAGCATGATTACCACCATGTCCTCTTCTTCCATTTTTCGAAAAATGGCTGACAATTGATCTCTGATGCCCTTGGTCTTGAGTAAATGCTCCTATAATGAAGCTTTCTCACATATCATGATTGAAAGTAACATATTCTTCAAGAAGAAGGCTCTTCCCTTGTCTAAAGTCTCATGTGAACCTCATAAATGCTTCCAAATTTCAACTAGAGTCATGGTTGTATAGACTTCAAGAAGCATTTCACCTATAAAAAAAAACTTGATCAACATTACCACTTCATGGCCACGTTCATCAAATTTATCCTAATCTTTACTCACAATCGCAAGACAGGAATCTTTACCAAGCACAATTTTTAAGAGGAATCTATACTCAAAAATAGTTTTGATAAGTTGCTTCTAAGTATTACAAACTTTACCAAAGAATCTATAGTTGCCTTCAAACAAGATATTGAGCAATGAGCCCATTTATATTGTTCTTCCCTCCCTCAACCTAGAATTTCGGAGTAAGACAATAAAAATCCTCCTTGCAAATTTGACTGTAGCAAATCAATAAATAATTAAATATCTCCATGTTGTGACTTCAAGATTTCATAGAAGCCCTTGACTGTAACCTGCAAATTCAGCACAAAAACCTGTGCCCTAGCAGCAAAAAAAACTGAAAAATTAATTAAAAATAGTCAATTTGATGACTATTTTTTGCAAATCCACTAGAAAAAATGGGCAAATCATATACCCGAGCTGTTAAATAAAACCTACAAAAACAATGCAGAAACCTTGTTGTAGACTATCGATGATCTTAGAAACCCTGATTTTCACACCCTTTTCTACAAAAAAATCCACACCCTTGTCTGAAAAAAAATCAGTGCCCTTTTCTTAAAAAGTCACAATTTTGAGCACCAAAAAGACTAAATTTTCAAAAAGGATGGGTCGTGATCTTCAAAAAAAAATGACCTATGATTTTCACAAAACCCTTTTATGCAATTTTTTTATTTTAAAAAAACTACAATTTTTACTAACTAGAAATGACACAAATTCTAGCATCTTTTCTGCTCACAAATCCCCAAGAAAATAATGTGCTTTTGTACAAACATGACATACAAATCCTTTTGTCTCTTTACTGTACTACACTGATGATTCCTAGATCCATCTCAGCCAGCAATAGTCCCTAGGTCTTCATGCTCTCATAGACTCCGTGGCTAGCTGATCTCTAATACCATATTATGAAAATCAAGCACATAAAGATTACCAAGATATTCATTAATGAAATAAGAAGCAAAAGCTTTCATATATAGGAATATAATGAAGGATGACAAACCACTTTGTGAATGCAGAATAAAAAAGAACACACCAAAAGAAAATAAAACATGAAGTAAATCCTAAAGTTGGAAAGACTTTATTAAAGCCTACAACTTATACTTAATTGGCCATTACTAAATAATAATTATTTAAACACTCATTAGCGTTAGTACTGAATGAAAAAATGCATCTAAAATTCAAGCAGGTTATAACTTTCTACTTGCCTTCTCCACTAAGTGGACCTCCTCAAAAGCAAAGGTGGAGGTTCTTCCTCTAAGCTCAAAGAGCTCTTAATATTGTCCTCATCTAGTTCATCCCCTAGTGTAGCCTTCTCAATCTTTGGCTATAGCTACATAATTGACTTCACATCATCTTTTGGTTTCTCAATAATGGAACTAGACCTGATCTCCTTGAAGACCACATTCCAACTATTCAAAGTCTTTCTAGTTACAAGACTCTAGAAATTGTATTCTTGCACACCTTCATTGTAGCCAATGAAGGTACACTTAATAGCTTTGTAATCCAACTTCAACCTCCTTTCCTTGAGCATATGAACATATTCCTCACAACCAAACACATGGATATGCTAAAGTGAGCATTTTTTCCCATCCAAATCTTTTGTGTGGTTTTGTCAACAAGAGCTGATATAGAAGTTCTATTCACCAGCTAACATGAAGTACTAACTACTTCTGCCAAAACTTCTGATCTAAACTAGCACCACTAAGCATACTCTTAGCCCTCTCCATCTACGTCTTGTTCATTCTCTCTACAACTCCATTTTGTTGAGGGGTGCATAGAGTTGTTTTATGTCACATAATTCCACTGTTCTTGCAAAATCCATCAAACTCCTTCAAGCAACATTCTCCACCATTCTTTGTTCTCAACACCTTGATCTTTTTGTCCTTCTAGTTCTCTACAAGAGCCTTCAACTCTTTGGACCAACTGATGGCCTTAGATTTATGCTTCAAAAAATAAACCCATGTTTTCTTGGAGAAATCATCAACAAGAGAAACATAGTACAAATATTTTTTGAGTAAAGGTACATCTAGACCAAAAACATCTATATGGATTAAATCTAATACACTTTCAGATCTAGAACTCAAATAAAACTGAACACAATTTTATTTTTCATAAATAAAATGCTCACAAAAATCAAAGTCCAAAGAACAATGAGTTCACCCCTCCAAAAGATTTTTATTTTTCAGAGCTCTAAGGCCTTTCTCACTAATGTGGCCCATTCTCTCGTGCCACAATATAGTCTTCTCAATAGGTAGCTTATTGCTCTCTGAGGGTAAAAAAGAAAGCTTGGGAACCCAAACAACTTGTCCAGTTGATCCAGAAATAAATCTCTTTGTTGTAGGTTTTATAAGCAAAGGTAAAGATATTGCAGATCTCTTCTTTTTTGCAGGTACTACAAAACTATTACACTAAATATACATGCTTACATCAAGGCAAAAAAAAGTCCCAATACAAACTACCTTTGCAACCACCATAGCTCCACCAATCATCTTGCACCCTTCTTTGTTGAAGACTGCCTGCACACTCGATCATTCATCTTGCTCAAAGAGAATGAGTTTTGTGCCAAACCTAGGATGTGTAGAACTACTAAAAGGCCTTTGATCCTCCTATCACTAGATCTATGCTTGACTTTGTCACATTTGACAATACTAAGGAATGTACTATCACAAGGTAGACCTTTCCATCACCAATCTTCTCATACTTTAAAAACCACTCCTATGGGGAGTCATATGAAAAGAGTTACCAAAGTCAATCATCCATTCATCCTCACATGCATGTTTAGACAAGGCTACAACAAATGCATTGAACTCATCATGAGAAGTTTTGCAATCTATTATTTTTTTTCTTCTCTTTGCAATCCTTTTGAATGTGGCCTTTATTACAATAGTTCCAACTTTTTACCTTAGATTTATCACAGAATTTAGATCTCCCTCTAGACTTGGATCTTCCTTTATCTTGCTTCTTGTCCTTCTTCTTGTCTTTCTCCTTCAATCTTCCACAAACAACCAAGGCATCTTTAATGGAAACTTATGCTTTCTGTCTCGATTTCTTAAAAAGAAGAGCACCCACCACCTCTTCAAGTATTAGCGTAGTAGTGATGCTTCCAATAGTCGTTACCAAGTTATCCCATGAATCTCGCAAAGAACATTGCAGAGTGATACTTTGGTCTTCATCATCCATCACAACACTAACAGACCTCAACTAGGCAACCACAGTGTTGAACACATTCAGGTGTTCAAATATAGAGTTGCAATCACCCATTTTTCAATGAATATTCCTTCTGTAGAAAAATTTTATTCAACATAGCTTTGGTCTACTACAATTTTCTAACTTTGCCCCAAGGCACTTGCAATTGATTCTCTTTAAACATTTAGGAATACTAAATCCACCAAAATAAAGTTGAATGAGGTTCCTCACTTTTCTATACAACACATCGCATACATCTTCTTGCATTGACATATGTTTACTTCCAAAGACCACATCCCATGTATCTCAATCTATCAACAAGTTCTCCATTTTAAGCTTTCATATCTCAAAATTTGTATCGTTGAACTTTTCCATCTCCACTTTGTAGTTCACAAATATTCCTATTAGCTTTAATTTACTTATTTGGTAGTCAGCAAAATTAGTTTCTTAGATGGAAGTAGCTGTTCTTGGTAGTTGCCGACGGTTGGAAGTTCTCAACAATAGTTGGCCACTTTATATACTTTTATTGTACATGAGAAAGGGGACCGCATGTTTGGAGACTCCCTGAACTATATTGTATAAGCAAATGAATGGAATGTATCTTTATGCAATCATTGGTCTAAGATTTTTATAGTTATGGTATTTAATTATCTTGTTTACTCAGTTATAATCGAAGAATACTAAAATAGGCAGTAAACACACTCGAGATGTGCTTGCCATTTTCTTATGTAAACAAAATCTCCTCTATGCACAACTTCCACTCAAACCAAGATTAGTATGATCAAAAAATCCTTCTAATCTATCCTAAGATCTCACAACTAGCTAGGCTCTAATACCAAATAAAAGGGAAGCCCAATAAAACTTCCACTATTAATCTAAGGAGAGAATATTGTAGTAAAGAAAATCATACAGTTTTAAACAAGAAAGAATAAGAACAGTAACACGCAAAATAGATGACATAGTGTACACTCTAGGAAAACCCTTTCAAGAGAAAAGCAAGTCTTCAAATCTAAAATCAATGTACTATAAGTAAATTTGATTACAATACAATCAAGCTGAAGCCTTCACGAAGATCACATTAACATACACTTATGGAGATATTTTGGCAACATAATAATCCTTAATTGACATATCATAATATTTCCATTCTAAGCACTCAATATATAGACAAGACCAAAACTACAAACTACAAATGATTTTTATAACCATGTGCTAGAAACCATGGGATAAATTAGGCACCCAAATCCATGCAAAATATCCAATGCCCAAAATTATGGTGAATTAACTAACAGTCAAAATAGAAACCATTATAGCCAACTTGAGCACTCCATTTGGTCTTATCTTCCTTTTTAGAAAGATGCTCCTAAATTTTCTCCTGGTTCACACTTAAACTCCCTCTTATTATGCTATTTCTATAACAGCTCTTACACACTTTAGAAGTTGTCATAGTTGCATTTAGCAACTTCCATGACACTAAATGAGACATACAAATTGGTAAACTCAAAACTACAAGTGACACATAGTGTGACTCCAAGTGAGATGCCCCAATTATGCGGGTATAATAGTAAATGAATACAAAATTAACTAAAAATTCAAACATTAGGATTGTAAGGTGTATGACACCTATCCAAAAAGTTTGAAAGCTATACTCATTATTTGGCATTAAGAAGATTACCACCTAATTGTTCTTAGGATGAATTTAAAAGACTGGTCAAAAACAATTTTATCCCAGATACCATTAAAAGAAAAGGTATATTGTGACACAATATTATAGGCAAGAACAAGACCAAAGTGTATAAAACAGTAAAACTATACAAGCTAAATTCAAAGAAGGGTTGTTCAAATGAATAAGGACGTGCAAGAGGAAGAAACCTTGATGAAATACATAGATGGATTGCATAGCCTTCTAAGGAGGCCTATGTTGCTTTCAAGAGCTACGGACATAGATGAGGCATGTTCTCATGCTTCCTATATAACGATGGACAAATAGAGGAACCCATCCCCCTCTTCAAACACACAAAAACAGCAAGGCAGATGTAAGCCCAAAGGCAAAGGGAGTAAGCTTAGTGCTACTGCTACTAAAAACTTAAAAGTTCTGCTAAACACTGAATTGTGATGTTATTGATCATACAAACAAAGCATATTGGAAATTGCACTCAGATCAGCTATATTGATGATCAACTAACACAATCATTAATCAATTCTCTTCAAGACTCACCAGGCTCGAAGACACTTCTAGGACCCAATCTTGCAAGAAAACATCTGAACCAAAGTTGCAGGGAAAATTGATAGAGCAGAATGGAAGCACAAAACATCCAAGTGAGCAGGACATTCAGGAGGCGGATGTAAGCATCAAGGATATTTCATCAAGCACCATATTGCCTAGGACCAAAATAGTCCAACAACGGTTCACAGGAGGGTTTCATTTACAAAGGTTCATAGGAGGGTTTCATTTGCAACCAAAACATGCCTTTTCTGACCAAAAAACAGAGCCTGTGGGATCAAGAGGACCTCAGTTAGGGTTCAATTGCAAGTGCTTTGGGCTCTATTAAAGGATTCTTGCATTCTATTTGATAGATAGACCCCTTGAGGACTTGTAAAGGTGATCAAAACTTGTGTAATTTGCATTGTTTGCTTGTGAAGCTAGTGCTCAAGAAGTTGGGTGCAAGCAGGATTGTCAGATTCAGTTAATTGTAGAGCTGATTTGCAGGTATTGGAGTGTCCTTGTTGCAAAGTAATTCTAGTACTCTTGCAGCAAGTCACTTGTAAATAATTTGGGAAGATATTGGCTTGAGAAGGCTTATACCTCACTCTTCCTGGATTTTTTCACCCAATTCTCTGATATGCACTGTTTTTCTAATGTGTTTCAGTCTCGTTCATGTTCACTGAATTCTCCTTACATTTCAGCACTTAAACAACTCATTTTAGGATGCCTAAAAGCTGTTTCCTTCAGTTCTTTTACAGAACACCAATCAATTTTCAGTAGCAAGTTCTTAAGATTCATATAAATAAATTAAGTAATGTTATATCCATACTAATTACAGATCACAATCTTCAGTCACATGGCAAAAATCATAGGTAATGGTTGTATAATTTCAGCTGCCCCTGCTCATTCATCCCTAGAATTCTGTATCTGAAGCCATAGCAACTCCTGCATTTTAGGTAGAAAGAGGAATCCAAAATATCCATTCCACTATTTAAAAAATATGCATTGGACTAAATGGGCCTATAAAAGAGATCAGATAAACAGTGTACTGTTAGAAGGGGGTACCATGGATATGGCTCCAGCTCATACTCTTATTGCACAGGTGATTCCATGGGAAGCTATATTAAAGGGTTCTGCAGAAACCTTGACCAAACCTGAACCAGTCCAGACCGGATTCCAATCCTGGTCCTATCTGAGTTCACCTGTTCAAGTGATGCACTGCTAAAGGTATGAAAGAACTAAATGTAAAGTTGCTATAAACTTCTTGTCTGCGAAACGACCAATATGATTGCAATAATGGTGAAATTTGGTTTACTGGTGTAAGAACCCTTACAGGTTCTAACTGAAATTTTTCTCTTTGCTGGTCTGAAAATTTCCATCTTGCCTTCAACTTATGTTTCAACAAAGATTTACTATAACATGTAGATTAGAGGATTCCAAGCATAAACAGAAAGAGATGCACTAGAACATAGTTTTTAGTAATTCAACAAAAACAAGATGAACATACCCAACAAGATAGCTTATCTTCTTATTTGATTTGAAGCTGGTTACAACAAAAAATACTGAATATTACAATCTGTTAGGTCTGATTTTGAGTTTCAGACCTTCAATGACACCCAGTTTGTGCCAAAGCACAAGACAAAACCCTAGCTGCAAGAATGGAGAGTGAAGCTAAGAGTGTGGAATGATAAGCCTGGCTGGAGATCACTGAAACAAAACACTGTAGCAGCTCACTGGAGTCTGAATATGCCCAGAAATTCGTCAAATTCGATGATAAATTATGTTTGAGAACTGCTGTAGCAAAACCTGGTTATGTTTGAAGTTGGAAACTGCCCAAAATAGCCTTCTTTGCCACACAAACCTTTTGAAAGTTTCCTATCAGTAAGTAGAGATGAAAGTGCCACCAAAACAAGGTCTCAATCTGCAACTGAAACGTCACCAAAGCAATCTGTTTAAGCTTCTATGATGAAATCTGTTTGAAATCATCTCACATGGTGGAATGGGGCCATCAACATACCACAATATTCAAAGGAGCACCACCATGAATTGACTGAAAACTATTTTCAGTCAAGAGAAAACTCTCTTCAATCAAAATAGCAACCAAAAACATACCTTTCTCATCCCCCAAGCCTTCTTTAAATAGGCCCTTAAATCAAAGCCACCCTAGGGTTGAATTAGATTTGCTTTTATTAAAATATTAACTTCGCTTCAAGGTTAAGGCAACTAGCCAAGTGTCCCAAAGAAGATCAAATTTGTTCCATTAAAATATTCACTTCTTGGCTAAGTTTTCCCCAAGCCTTTCTAGAAGAATCTGATTGCCTTTTTGTCTTTTTGCCTTTTTGGAGATTATAAAATTCTATCTTGGAAGTTTCCTTCAACTGCCCCAAGGAAGATATCAGATTTGATCTTAAAATATTAATTTATGGTAGCTTCTCCCTTAAGTCACCTAGAATATTAATTTATAGTAACTTCTCCCTTAAGTCACCTAAACTGCCATAGGAAGCTTCTAGAAGCTGATCAGATTGGATGAGGTCGACTCACCTCCTTACTTGCTTGTCCTCTTTGTGTGTTTAGTTGTGCAAATAGACTTCCTTGCCTGCTTTGAACAGCAAATAGACTTTTTTGCTTGCTTTGACCAGCATGTAGACCTCCTTGCTTGCTTTGACTAGACCTTCTTGCTTGCTTTGACTTGAGGTAGACCTCCTTGCTTGCTTTGACCAGCAAGTAGAACTCCTTGCTTGATTTGACTTACAAGTGGACCAGGAGATAATGATAAAATAAGATAACATTATGCTTTGATTGGATTAAGGATAATTCCTCTTAATCCCCTAAACACATCTTAATAACAACATTTAACTCTCATGGCCAAATCATTCCCTTATTGTGCCATCTAACCCACGGGAATGCTGGATGGGCTAGAATCAGGTCACCATGGTGTCATTCCAAGAATGGGGACATTACAACAGGGTCCCTGTAGAAAACTTTTGGGTATGGCATCTGCCAATCCACTGTCAAAATCTGTTTGCTGCTTTCCTTGATAAATGTCATTTTTACTCCAACCCTAAGGGGTTAGTCATTTCTATTGACAGGATGTAATGCACAATGCATCTTTGGATCACGAGTCAAAATACAGATTCACTAATATAAATCATTTTGATGTATCTTTAACATTTGACAAGTGGCATTGAATTATCAATTATCAGCTGCGTTATGCATTTAATTTTGTACATCTTGTGCAAACAAGGTATATTTCTATATATTTTATTTTTATTTATGTATTCACCAAACTGTCTAACCCGAACCGGTGACATAGATGGAAGGTATAAATTGTGCAACCAAGACAACTCCAAATTTTCAACCTAAAAATAGGAAAATGCACTTCTATAGTAGGAATGTTTACATGGGTGCTGCAGAGAGGGTACTGGAGGTTTGCCATACCTGAAGAAATATTTTAGAATCCATCTCTGTTAAATGGCAGCTCTTTATCGATGCAAGGTATTTCATAATTTCTTATAAATATATAGTAATGGTTTTATTTGGATTCTCCTAAAGAATGCAACCACAAAACCAACAAAGTTTGCTGCGGCAAACTAATTGACCTAATTGTTGCCCTCTCATCCAGGACAGAACCATTACTCTCTAGACATTGCTTATGGGCTAATTGATCAACAGCAGAATTACATCCGAGGGCAGTAAACCAATTGGTTGACCAATTGCCCTCTTATCCATGACAGGGGCATTACTCTAGTACGTGGAATTGAATCCAACTGTTGACTATGGCACAATCAGCTGCATAGTTTCCTCCACACCATTGTAGGGTACTGCTTCTCTGCTGCACGCCGTTGTGGGGTACTAAGGTATCCTATAAAGAGTCCTTACTAGTAAATTAGCATGTGTTCAGAGTCCACCGTGTAAGGGGCTGCCAGATTTTTCTCAGTAGTGCTGCTCAGAGAATTTTGGAACCTTTAACCTAAAACTTGATCCGATGCAATTTTGAATTTGTTTCCCTGAGAAGAGACAGAAAGCCTTAGAGTTAGTAAATATAGATTGAAGTTTCCGCCAACATATATATTTAACAAATGCCACCTGGCCAAAGCGGGAGAAAGTGGTTTCTGAAAGCTCTGGTATACCCTCTTCACGGAGGGTTGTAAGGCAGTGGTTCCATGGAAGTGGGGCTGCTAACTTTTCTCTGTGGGTTCTATTCAGAAATTTCAGAAGCGGTTTCATAAAGATAACGTACAGATAAAATTGGGGAAAATTATGCAGCCAACCAGTTGCCCCAAAACCAACGATTGGATTCAATTCCAACTCAATGTAGTATGTCAGTTCAACAAGCAGTATTATAGATTGGATATGTTTTAGGGCATTTTAGAAAACTGAATATGTATATCAGTGAAAAGATGGGGCACTATATAAAATTGTAATCTGGAAATCTTTTTAAGAATAATATAAAATTGAATATGAACGATCTATCAATTAAAATATTGGTGTTTCAATCCAAAATTGCAATTTATGAGTTTTCCACAACCTATGAAATTAGTAGGTAGTGCTTTTAGATTCAATTATGTGTATTTTTTGCATCACAAAGTTAAATCAAAAAGCACTCTCCACTAAACTGGAAATGTTTGGACAGAATTAGCAATTGGGAAATTTTAAAATTGCAGATAATGATAACTCATGCATACCCATGTGGCAGAGTGACCCAATGTAGCAAAGGCGAATCTGTGGTTAGGATTTATAGTTAATTTGGCGTGAACAAAGAGTAGGATGGCTTGTTTGACAGAATCCATGCGTGAGAGGACTTGCCCTTTGGCGCTCACAGATTTCGACTCGGTTTCCATTTGGCGATCTGTGTCTATGCACAAAATGATGTCTTCGAAAGAGTGTTGGAGTCTCAGGGGATTATATGATGGCACCACTGCCATTGGATTAACTCCAACTCCTCTGACTTCGACTGAATCTGCCGTGGATTGCATTTTTTTTGACCAAATTTCTTGATCAATCTATTGTTACAATTTTAACATTCATTAACCACTAACATTATATATTATCTCTATTGTAGAGCTTCCGGAAGTTTTCAAATCCCTAAGACTGTGGAACGTGTGTAAAATTGAGGTTTTCCTGATCCCATGCAGCTGCTTGATGTTTTTCGGGAGAAATTAAGCATATATGGAAACTCCTCTTAAAAGTTTGGAGCAATTAAAATTTAAGAGTTTAGAAATTAGAATTTTAACTATTGGGGAAAAGGATTACTCAATTATGGACCAATTAAAAATGAGTTACACTGTTAACACATTTTTCATTCCTCTCTTCTTTAATATTTTTTTTAAAATGTATTTAAATTTTACCTTTAAAAATTGTTTTAGGGTGGTATATTAATAATAAAATAAAAGAATTTGTTATATTTTTATATAAATATAAGAAGATATAAAAATATAAAAAATATGAGATCGTTAATTAAAAAATTAAAAAAATTTAAAAATTTAAAAATCAAATATGTATGAGATCATATTGTTGGTTAAATGGAAAGTTAGTTATTAGTTGGTTCACAAATAACTATCTAAATTGAGTAGTACAATTGGTAATATATGCATAGAAAAAAGTGGTTTGTAGCTTTAAGTAAATTATTAAATGTTGTGGGGTTAGTGAGAAAATTAAGCCCACATAGAGCCTCCAAAGCTCATCATGATTTGGCTTTAAATGAATTCAAGTTTATAGGTGAATGACAAAAGAAAGTCTTTCAAAAATGTTTTCAAGTCAACTCGTCACTTGACTACAAGTTCTAGAAGTGTTATGCACATTTTTTAGTTATGAGAATGTGTGGTTCACAAAGAGTTTATGAGAGATTAATTCTTATAGAATGGATGACCGGCAAATTTAACAAAATAGATATATTTTAGGTCTTGTTACTAAGTTGAAAGAGGCTAATGGAAAACAATGATTTGTGCCCCTAATGGCAACAAGGTACAAAAAGCATATGAATGTTTATCCTCCCGACCAAAAAATAATAAGAAGAAGAAATCAATTCAAATATTCTAAGAAAATACTTATAAATATGGAATAGTTTATTATATCATAATTGATAAAAGTGCATACCATGCCCTTTTCCATTTGTTTTACACCACTTTATTTGAGGTCTTTATTATTTGGTCTTAGTGCATAGTTTTGAATGATTTGGCATCCAATTTGACCCAAATCCTAGTTTGACTCTCATGAACATGATTCACCCTGTTTTAAAATAGATCTCAATCAACCTACCTAGTTTAAAACTATGGTGTGAGATTGACTATAGTATATTACGTATATACTAATTAAATTATAATTATAAAATTGGACCTATATGACTTTTCATCTAGCATATACTGACTTGCTGCTAATTTAGCACCATTCGAACACCTCAATTATCAATACTAGCTTACAAAGGAATCCATATCTACATTTAATATCTTTCTAAATCATTATTATTTTAATTTCATGTCATTGCTTCTAAAACCCTAGTTGTATATTGGGGCATAACATTATTTATCACATTCTAAATTCCAAGTATCACATTCTAGATTCAATTTGTGTATCACCCTTATTTAGGACAATAATTTTTTTTATTAGTTAAGCAGGGAAGGGCCCTAATCCCATGGTTGCAACCAAAAGACAAAAAGGAACCAAACGAATGTGAGAAACAACACCACCAGAAAGAACCAAAAAACAACAAGCAGAGTGGCGCGTAGGCCATCATTTGACATAGTTACCATAGTCCAGCCAATATTAATCAAAAATAAGAATTTTTTGCTAGCAAACTTAAAACTACGTAAACCATTAATCAGATCAACAGTTTCCCAGGTAATATTAAACCATAACAGGGCTATTATAAAATAATAGTCTGAGATTTGGAACCAAAAAGGCAAAAAATGAAAAGCAGACATATTAAGCAACAACAAGAAGCCATTACTTGGATTTCTTCAGCAATTCCTCATATTCTCCAATGAGGGAGATGTATTCCTTCCATTCAGGTTCCTCGGACTCGTCCAACATCTTTAACCCTAGAAATTTGGGTTTCTCCAGAAACAGCTCCCAGCATCACCCTCCTCATCAATCTATTAGTTACCTTCATTAGCGTAACTAATGCTTTCTCCATGTCGTCCACTTGAACCTGCAAAAAGGTTAGTCTACTCTTCAAAAAGTCAATGCTAGAGTCCTCAGCATTAGTCTCCATTCCCATATTCCCATAGTCCATTCAACTTTCTCAATTTGCTCCTCCTCATCCTCTTTCTTTTCAACATTTGTACCTTCTTTCCCCATATCATATACAGAGTCCTCAAAATCCTATTTCTCAGAATCTTCTTCCTCCTAAGCTTCAAACTCTTCGAATTTCAGGTCTTCCTCATCACAACTAGTTATTTTTTGTTTGCCTTTCTTATCCTTAGAGGCTGCTTTAGCCAGGCGGGCAGACCTTCTACCACCACTTCCACCACTCCCTGCCCTTACGAGGTCACCTTCAATTCCTCATTATGCACACCTTCCTCAAAAATATCAATGATATCACTTGGGCTAATATCTCTTTTTATTTTCTTTGCCTTGGGAAGGTCCACCAGTAAAGGCAAGTGTTTTCTCTTCTCTAGCGTAGCCTTGAAGATCTCCATCTCATAAACACCTTTTTCCTCAGTTTTCTACACTACAGGAGTAGAGGGGTTTGAGACATTGGCCATAGGGGACGAGCTCTTAGCAGGAATTAGCACCCTCCTGACAGGAACAGAGGGAGGCGAGCAAAGGTTAGGAGCCACTGTAGGAATTTCTTCAACAGGAGGTTCCTCGATATCCCTATCTAAACAGTTAGGATTATCAATTCTAGTGGCCAAAGGGTTGTCGTGAGGGTTATGAGCCATAGCATACTTATACAGGGTTAACATCAAACCTTGGTGCAGGGGAGGACTAGCACCCTTCTCAATATTGAGTTGCAAGGAAGACAAAAGGTAAAAGGGTGAATTGATATTCTCACCATGCCTAATATGATTGAGCAGAGGGAAATGGTAAGCGTGCACCGACATATATCTGCCCTCTAAAGTAAAATATCGCATAACAAATAGGCTAACCAAAGAAAAGGGAGGAGGCAGCTCTAACCTAGCATACCCATTTTGAAATCGTTTAAGGTTCTCCCCTTCATGCAGGAATTTGTCCACGAACTTCTAATAATTAGCCCCACTCTTATTGGCAACTTTAATCCCTTGATTTTGCAGATCAGTTGCTTCCGTAATGAGCCATGTCGTTACCTCAAACTTCACCACTCCAATAGCCACACTACCTTTCCTCTAGGAGTTGGTAAACTTAGCAGTTAAATTCTCATTGTAACCCTTCAAAGATTCAAAAAATAGAACCATACCAACATTTTCAAAAAGCCTCCATAAATCCACATTTTGCTTTAAGGGCCTGACAATTAGGAGGCTCGGTGCGCTTCCTTGGGCCTCCCATTTTAACTCTCAGCATA
Organism: Sequoiadendron giganteum; assembly: GCA_007115665.2. Taxonomy (NCBI): domain Eukaryota; kingdom Viridiplantae; phylum Streptophyta; class Pinopsida; order Cupressales; family Cupressaceae; genus Sequoiadendron; species Sequoiadendron giganteum. The sequence continues at coordinate 657,402,563 of CM021105.1, read as the reverse complement.
TTCTTAGGCTGTTGTAGGCAATGCTTCATAATCACCCACTTCTTTGGCTTTCTTTCCTTGTTGCAAAAGACACAATTTCTCCGAATGACAAAATGAGCCCATAAAAAATGCGGGATCGAGAATTTTCTTCTAGGAAGGGCCAGTGGCATAATTCTCGAAACCATTAGCTCATCATTATTATTACAAGTTTTAAAATCCTCATTTAATTTCATTCCTTGTCACACTTTGCAAATTCAGGGGAGGCTGACAATAGGCAAATCAACACGATTCGAGTTGACAACCCTTAGCGATTTGAAAATCTCCATGTTATCATCGAACACCTTGGGAAGGGAAGAATGATTTATTTTAGTTCCTAATGAGATCATCTAATACTGCACCATACCCCCAAAACCATCTTTACTCTATAAACCTTTAAACACCTCAATATTCCCATGCTACCCGCATAACTTCGGCATATCATCTTTACAAATTGTAATCATTTTCAAATTTCTCATTTAATATCATGTCTCTTAAAGACCTCAACATATTATTTGTCCAATAGATCCACCCCATACAACTCAGAGCCACGTTGACAACACAGTCAGTAGCTTTATTGCCCTCTCTGTAGACATGTTGCACCCTGCGGTTGGTGAAGTAACTCTTCAGGGCTAGGCACCTATTAGTTATATTTTTTAGCTCCCAAGGTGGCATAGCCGCACCATTCAAAATATCCACAATGAGCTTGGAATCTCCTTCTATTATTACATTTTTAAAGTTGAGCTCCTTTAGAGTTTTGAAGCCTCCTAAAGCAGCCATAGCTTCAGCTTTATTATTAGAATAGATACCCATATTCACACTAAAGCTTGCTATGCAATCCCCTTTGTGGTTTCTTAGAAGACCCTCTACCCTACTAATCTCGGGTTTCTTTTTGAGAACCCATCAAAATTACACTTTATCCAATCCATCTGAGGAGGACTCCACACCGTAGCCATTTTGGTTATCAGCATAGACCAATTAAGCTTAGTGAGATCCTTCCTTATACCCCAATTTTGCTTAATCCTCATCTATTTGTAGTTAGGCCATGCTTTGGAGAAGTTGTATATTCCTGCCTCAATATTTTCCTTTATCTAAGTTTTTATAATCAAGCTTACCTCCCTGTTGCTTCTCTCCACTTCCCTGAATATCCTATTATTCCTTTCTTTCCATATTCCCCAGGTAAGAAAAGGGGGAGCTTGGTTCCAAAGATCAACAATAACATTGTGGGAAAAAGGACAATTCGACTAGCTTTCTAAAAACAACTTCATTGAGTGAGGAAACACCTAGTCCAAGGACAACAATGACAGGAAGGACCACACCTCCTTGGTGAATTGGCAGTGAAAGAAGAGATGCATAATTGACTCCTCTTCCTACTTACAAAGGGAGCATCTATTAACCAATTTGAATTCCCTCCTAACTAGGTTGTCAATAGTAAGAATTTTTCCATGAGCTGCAAACCACTAGAAACAGTTGATTTTTGGGACCAAGTTCTTTAACCACACCTTATCCCAAAAATGGTTTGTGGTGACATCCATAGGCTTCTCCAGTTCCTCATAAGGACAAAACATTTTGCATTCATGACATTTTTTTATTAATATTTTATGAAGTACCATAACTTCTATGTGGAAGAAGCCACTTCTAATGAAGAGGAGATTGAAGATAACAATAAAAACATGAAAAAATAATACAGTAAAAGGGAACTCGACCTAACTACTAATGTTGACTAAACTAACCGTATTTTATGGAGATCCCATAGGTTGGCTGGCAAATAGGACCCTAACATAATTATGGATGAGATTTCCAGTGATGAATTCAGGTTAAGGAGGAAGATGATAGCAAAAATGGTGATGATGCAAAGGAAGTTGAGGAGGATGTTGATGGTCCAAGCCTGTTTCCTGAATTGAATACAATGCTTTAAGAACCAGAGGAATCCACCCCCACTAAAGAACACAATAATGACAAATGACCCAATTGTGAGAAGACTTCATGGAATTATCGATTAGGGTTGAAAACTTGGAGAGGAAACTTTACGGCCTTTCTCGTTTCACCCTAAAAATCATACATCACTCTGTAACTCTTGGTTCTATCCTATAAGAGGAGATAAAAAAAAGAACAAGAAGACAAATGATTCCAGTTCTAGCTAATAGAAGCAGGATGTCTTTAAGTCCCTCATGGAGGATTAGGAAAATCTTCCCACGTACAATATTTTTTTGGTTGTTAATTCTTATTTCTAAAATTTACTCTGCTATGACTTTGTTAGAAGTTAGTTGTCACTGGTCTGTTATGGCCTATTATCCTGGTTTCATTTTTGCTTTAAACTCTTTGCCCTTGGGGCATTTTGTGTTTGGGTATATCGCCTTGTAAATGTTTCTTCTTTTATCAAAAACTCACAAACAAGGGTTTGACTAAGGAGAATAAAACCTTCACTTAAGAAATATCCTTAAAGGTGTTTGTAAACAATGTCAATTCCTTAGTATATTATTTTACATACCAAAAGGTGAGACAAATCAATTTTTAAATTGCAAAACTTGTTAGATCAATTTTGCACAATATTGGTCAATCTCATACATAAAGTGTAATTACATGCCACAAAATTGAACCAAATTGATTTCACACCATGATTTTACCTTGTATTATAATAGATTGTAGCTTATTTTGTATTAGAACACTATAAAGTCCAATCTATTATCAAAGAACCATTTTGATTAATAGAGTGATAATTTGTAGTTCAATGCCATCAAGCCTCATATAGCTAAGTAACCCTAACCCTTCATTGTCATTTTAAAAAGTGTGCTTATCTATTCTCCATTCACCATCTTAGCTCTAAATTCTATGAATTTAACTACTGAATCTAATTTAATAAACTCAAATATTTGTGAAGGTTGGTTATTTTCCTTCACATATTTGGTAAACCCAACATTTGAACCCCTCTATCTTTACCCTAAGGTTTCAACATTTTTCATTTTTGCTAATTTTTAAGATTTAGTATTTTTTATTGATATGCCTTTATTTAAAATTTGGTTAGGGTTTGGATCTATCCTCCCCTTCCATGTTTCATTTTGATTACGATTTGGATAATTCATTGTTTGAAATTATCCCTAGCTTCCCACCATTCTATTGTATTATATTTACTTAAGATATTTATCATGTATGTTTATTTATCTTTTGTATATAAGTTTACTTCCTATACTATTATATTTTGTTATGATCATCCCTCTTTCATGACTTATGATAGTGACATAAGTCTTTTGTCATCCCTATATTCATTTGATACACCTAAATATGATGGTGTATGGGGTTTGCTTCTACCTATAGTAGTTATTCATAATGTGGTTAATCCTTGTGATCTTATGTTATTCTTTCTACACATTATGATAGTTCTACTTCTATACCTTTAACTTCTATGTTCCTTTGGTGATCCATCTTATAAGGATTCTAGCGATAGTATTTTGTGTGATCTAAGTTTTCTCATTCATCATGATGTTGTACTTTATGTTCATTCTTTACCATCTCATGCTTCTATATTACCTCTTCTGATTCATTGCATGATGATGATGTACCTTCTAATGATATTTCTTTAGCATATTAGGTTGATTTCTATAGATATTCATGGTGATTCATTACTGATGCAAAGAGGGTCTCCCCTCTCTCACAACAAGCACCAAAAACTTCTAATTGCTAACATAAACCAAACTTTACACAAACTCATAGATTCACAGTTTACAAAATTTCATTCCACTTCACAGCCAATTCGAAATCAAATGGATAATTACATTGGTCAATTAAATCGATTCAATTCTACACAATCTTAAGGAGGCAATTTTATCTAATCAATTGAAAACTTTCATACAATGTCTCACATTCAAATATAAGTGACATCAACTCATAAACCACATGACCCTACTTCCAGCATACAATAAATTAAAATGACTCACACATGTAATTTCAATCTGCAAACTTATTACACCTCCCTCGAGCAAACTTTTCTCATCGATGGTGCCCCTCTTCTTTTTCCAGCACAATCTCTGCATAACCCATCAGCAATTCACATGCTTTCCTTATTCAATTTAAAACTAAATACTCCTTCATACTTAGCCCCCTTTTTCTCTGAATTTTGTCAATGAGCAGCCCCTCTTATTCTCACATAGCTGCTCTTTTATGAATCTGCAGTTTTTAAAATTTTAATTTTCTCTTTTTCTGGGTGTAGCAGCCCCTCTGCTCACTCCAAACTCTTTCTTTTCATGCAGCCCTCTTTTTTTTTAAGGCATTCATTTTCTTTTCTTATTGACAGGGTGTGTGGCTAATGCCTTTCCATATTCTCCTCATGTGTGTGACCCTTCATTGCTCGTCCCATCTATATTCATTGTTTCCTCCATAATTTGATTGTGTTGATTTTTGACATTCATGTATTTATTTTTTCAATATTCAAATCCAAACACCCCAAGAGATGAAACATAAAGATATTAAAATCAATTGTTTAATTTTCATAACTCCATAATATCTTGTTGAGATAACTTGTCGAAAGCGGTGTTCACGAAGTGTGGAAAGGGGTGCCGACAGGTAAGAAATTCAAAGTTCTCTGATTCGCATGAAATTTGGTGAGTATGTCCGGAATGATGTCCCCAAGTCCTCAATAAAATGATTTTGCGCCAACATTTCAAAATCTTGAGATTTTTTTTTTTTTTTTGTAAATTATTGACATTTTTAACAAACTTTCAACATTAAAATATCCCAAATTAGGAAAAATATGACTTTGATTCTTTTATCATATTTTGCGTGGTACCTCCAAGAATTTCATTGCAAAAGGATTTCACTCAAGTCCTTACAGATTTTCCAAAACTAATTTTTGAAAACTATCTATGGAGCCCAAAAACATCGTTTAAGCAAAAACTTCAAATTGACAGTTTGACTGCATAATTGAGTTCCTTACGCTGAGAGATGGCAAACATGACCGAAAGAAACCAAAACTAAAACAAACAACTAAAATTATTTTTGGGTGATGTCGATTGCACGTGTGCCTGGATGCTCTTGCATCAATTACTTAGCTATGTATTGCATGATGATACTTTCACTCTTTATGAGGATTTATTGCTTTATGATCCAAAAATGGATCTAGTTTGTGTTCTTCATGATAAGAAAAAAAATCTTTATATGTATTCACCTCAAAAAATATGTAAGTTCAAAACACATAATTTTCAAGCCTATATAAAATTTTTGGTTTCCAAAGATGAAGGATAAGACGAGTATCCAAGTAAAGTGGATTCGCTACTTCGTATTTTCTTTCTTAATCTTTTTTGTCTTTTTCTAAGTGGAGAATAATGTCTTTTTTTGTCTTTTCCACCATAGGGAGGTGAAAAGCCACGAAAGGGAGAAGAAAGGATGGGTTGTATGCTTTTTCCATTTCCAAAAGGTAGATGAAAGGTCACATATGTCTCTTAATTTCCTATGGCATGGGAACTCTATATATATGGACATAAGATTGTGTTCACCCAATGGTTAGAATGTGCAATCTTGTATTTTTAGTTTTGGGAGCTATTTGTCAGCATTATTCTTATATTTTTGTTGTATCGAGGTCATTTGGAGTACTCAAGTGAGTGTGACTCACATTTTGATGATTTTTTACTCATGACGAGTTTCTCCATATTACTTCTTATGTCTCCATTGTTATGGCAATTTTATTTGATTTCTTGTTCTTAATTAAAATCTAAGTTTTTACAAGAATTATCCAATTTAGTTGTTAGGAAAGTGTGATATTTAATTACAATCCTAATGTACTAATATTGCATCTCCAAAAATATTGGATTTAGTACTTAGACTCCCATGTTATTGAGAGACATTATTTCATCATTAATTATCTTTGTTGACTTGGAATATGAGTTATATTGGCATTCACAAAGGAGGTGGAGCATAATGGTGGTGGTTAAAAACTTGTTTGAGGTCATTTATGGATTTTTTCTTATACTAGGTGCTAGGGGGAGATATAGAGTATCTTTGTAACATACCAACCCTTCAATGCAATAAAAATTTCTAAATTTACACCTTGCAAGTAAATAAATTAGGTAACAAGTCATTGCAATAAAAAAATTATTTCTTTTATTGAAAATATACGAACAAGATATCATATCATGATACAATAAACATTTCATTTCAATACAATAACTTCACAAGTTACAACAATACAAGAATACATACATTTCCATACATAGCTCCAATGAGCTTTAGAAATAGTTGTAAGACAGTCCAAGATCCTTCTTTTCAAATCTTGGTTCTTTTGTCGCCTATTGTGGAGGAGAAGCATCACTCACATGCTTTTCCACCAACCACGAATTCATAATGCGTTCCCCCACACATCTATCATTCAATAGATGGCTCTTCCCTTCAACGAAGAGATTGGTAGAGTAACTGATAACGGAAACCAACTGAGCATAGTATTGTGTCCTACATAACTAGAACTTGTAATCCCACAATCTTTGTCTAACATGTAATACTAGATCATGGTGAGCTGACAGTGTAGTCTCAGTAGTCAACAATCTAGAGTCGAGTCTCGGATATTCACACTACTTTGGCCAAAGAGTTCTCATTTAGTACTTTGAATGAAGTCATCTATCACATATACTACTCATGGGCGATTTGACTTAAGGCTATCTTAAGCTATGCATAGGTATTTCCTTCAATGGATAGTCCATCATCCCAGATAACCTATCACCATATTAATCTACTTGGAGTTAACCTACTTAACTAGTAAGTACACAAGCTAGGTATTTCCTTCAATGGATAGTCCAACATCCTAGAGATAACCTACATATTTGGAATAGCCCTACTTACACGTAAGTACACAAACTCTCTCTCATACTAGATTATCTATCCTAGGAATAAACACAAGCTTTCCTAGTTAAATCAATAACTTAGATAAGTGTACCATATGTGCCTTTCATGTTCAAACATACCTACTATATAATACCTATGATAAACACTCATCTCCTATTATGGAGTACTTACAATCACCATAAGAAAACAACATATAAGCTTCAATTTTCCTTTTCAAGACACTCAAACATATCTAATACACATACTGGAAAAGACATTTTAATCATGCATGCAAGTCACATCATTCAAAATAAAATAACAAAGAAGAAGAGATCCCCATGCCTGTTATCGCTTATCCAATCGATGGCAGTTGTTGGTGTTTTCTCCTACTAAACCCCAATTTCCTCTAAAGGGTCCCAAGCCTTATGTTCAAGAAATTCCTAGGTTAGAGGCCAACACAACGAGTAAAGAGTTATAGGGCCTCTACTCCTACTCTTTAGGTTCTGTGGAACCAAGGAGGGTGTTCCTTATTGTGTTCATCTAATATTTGGGACCTCAAGAACACTTCTGCACACATATTTGTCCCTATTAATTGCAAATACACATTATTCATTAAAGTCTTGGTTGACCTTCTACAAATAATCTTTCATTTGCTAGGAACACATTTTTGTAAGAGATTTGCATATCAGAATTCATGAAGTTTAATTAAGTAATGTTCAAACCTTGAATCCACGGTTAGGCATTTCACAAATTCATTAGACTACAAGAATTCCTAACAAATAAACCAATGCCTAGTCAAATTGGGAAAAAGGAGTCAGACATGAAATATTCTATCATACACAAAACATTGAATCTTGAAATGAATGGACTATTTCTATGATGCATTGTATCACAAAAACTCACAGTAATTGAAGTATTACTTCTTACCAAATCCTTAACAAATCCTCATAGGCCTATGATTCTTTTCAAGCATTTAATTAACTCATTGAGTTAAGACAAAGAAGAGAATCATACATTCAACTAACCATTGAAGACAAATGAGAAAATACTTGATGTTTTCATTCATAATCCATAAGAACCGTACACAGGAGAGCACATACTTCAATTTTTACAGATTTGTTTCGATTTTAGTAACTTGCATAAAACTATTTAAGAGTATTTCATATACAACCTGTACCCAAGACAACTAACCAACAAATTTGTCAAGAATTTTGCATTATTTGTGTTCACTGTACATATACTCTACCTAGACCGTACTTGACCCAAAAATTTGACCCTATAAATGAGCCTTGAAATCTCTTTTATAGATAAAAGAGCAACAAGCATCAGGCTCATTTACATTTACATTTCGCCAAAATTTTAATCACATTTTAAAATTCCCAAACGGTTAGATCTAATCATTTACCGAACAGGGGAATCAAAATTTGTAACAACCAAAAACCAGTCAGTGTCGCCAAACTCGTTGCAAAATGTCATCAAGGCCTCGTTGTCCAAATCCACGTCAAACTCAAAAAATAGTCAGCACACCATCGCAACATAAACTTGAAGACCAGGAACCAACACACCATCACCCAGAATCCGAACCAGCACCAAGGCCACGATATAGACACCCACTTCATGTTTTTGCCACAGTGGGTGGTAAAAAAATTGCTTCCTCATCATCAACACACTTCACAACACCAGAACCGGTCACATTACATGGTGCCACCGTAGAGAGTGGAGAAACTGTGAGGACCTCCTCATTCACACCGACCATCTTCATCAGAGCCATCAGGAATTGGCCATACCCGAAGTCAGTCTCAGTATCACTATCGCCAAAGCTACCCGAGACATCAATGAGCGATTTTTGCCTTCCCAAGGAGCCTCGACCGTACCGTATCTTGGCTTTGGGTCTCTATTCAAATGCAACATGCCTCTTATCCTTTCCATGCACTGTCTCCTTTGTAATGGCAGCATGGCCTTTCAACCGAGAGCTACATCTGGTGACCACTAGTGCGTGCTTCTTATATTCGTCTTTCAGAACGAGAGCACTTGGTAAAGTACTTTGCTTGTGCAGTGATAAACCACCATGAGATCTTTGCATATTCACCCGAGCGGACCGACACACAGAAGATAGAGAAGCAGTCGACCTGCTCATCTTGAACTATATTTCAAAAACCTCCACAAGAATAATCACAATTTACTGCAGATGAACCAGAAAACTTTAGATTCTCAATTGCAATGGCAAAAATGGTAAGCCATCAACCATATTTATTGAGCAAATTGATGATGTCGATCTTCAATGCTCCAAGAGAAGTACAAGTGAGTAAGTGATTATTCGTTGGCGTCTATTTCATCATCGTTAATTCCCAAGTACATGGAAAATGGCATACAATTCATCATAATTGCTATGAAGTAGCTCTTCACACGCATGGAGATAAGGTTGATATCCTCTAAAGAGAATTTGCCATTAATGCTCACCATTTGCAGAACCCAAATAGTTATCACATGGCTAGTTCCATCTTTTGAATGTGAGTCGTCGATGCACTAATGAAGTGGCCCTCTGAATGGCTCAAATTGAGTCAAACACGTTTGAATATTTCATGTTGTTGCATGGAAAGTCCCTCGACCAATAGTGCTTTCCCCAATCAGAAAACACGTCCACCACCCACGGGGCCCATCCAGCCTCCTTACGTCGCCAACAGAGTCCACATGTTGCCATCGCACAGACCACGTAAGGCGTTAGGTAATAGTATTTAATATTCTACGTGGCATGCGTGCTATGGCCCAAATCAAGACCCAACAGTACATTAGAGCCGTTGATCGAGCATCAAATGAAGCCAAGTCATGGGGACTAGGTCCCACATGATTAAGAAGATATGTGGCACAATCGCGCATACCGCGCAACCCATTAGAAACACATTTTTTAAATTTTGTGCAGTGTGCGCACAAGGGTTGAGATGTAACCACTTCATCCAATGGCTTGGATATTTGCATGTACATTCATTGTTAGTAATAAAGGAAAGGGGCCAAGGGCTAGGTGAATGGGTGATGACCCCTCAAAAGATTAAAAGACTTAGGACCTAAGTCTTCAATAGGTAAAATATTTAGACCGACTATAAAGATTTTAAAATAATCAAAGCCATGAAAGGACCGATGGGTATATGCAAAGGGTCAATAAAGACAACGAGCATGATGGCTTAAGTTGTTACTTAGACGACCATAAACCTAACAGAGCAGGTCAATGCAAAAATATAACACAAGGGTTTAAGGCTTAAGAAAATTGAAACGAGGGTATGAAACCTTAGAATCTTGAATCAAACCATCAAGCAAAGGTTGAAAAGATCACCAAATTTTGCATGGAACCAACAAATATTATCAAATTTGAAAATCTCTATCAACAACAATGCAACCTTTTCCAACAACAACAACCTTGGTAAACAACTTCTCAAAAATGTCACTATAAACTCTACCTCTCAAGTTGATAGCTTACTCCTCTCAAAATATAACCTTCTCACAAACTAAATGAATTCACTTTCTATCTCTCACTCACAATATAAGACAAGTTTGGCTAGGAATAACACATAAATAATGAACTGCAAAAGATGTATAATCTCTTGGAAATAATGTGTCCCTTCCAAATAAAATGATCCAGCTATTTATAGAGTAACTTGGTCACCTCAAAGCCTACAGTTTAGGCATGCTAAAGGACAACAAGATCCATGCAAAGCAACACATGAAACATATCAAAAAGGTGGCGACTTCCTAAACTAAGACTTGACATAGTCACCTACAAGTCGACTTTTTTAGTGACAACACTCTAAAGACTTATTCAATCTGCATATACTTAATTCAAATTGCCACTAAGAAAAGACATCTACAACAACTTAGATTCAAAGGTGGCTCCAATTCCATTCTCCCACTTTTTTTTTTGGCGTGGTTTTACTACCCTTAGAAACAATCAACTACCATTTCTCAACAACAAACATCCATAGATTTGTATAGAGGATGATTAGACCAAATTATTTGAAACAGATGACAAAGTCAAGGTTGATCTTACCCCAAGGCATCGACTAAGTCCATCAACATCAACAACAACTCATAATGCAATACTTTTGTGTTCCTTAAAGCATGGCAGTAGGAGTAAAGTTTGGCTTCTCAAAACACAGTTATGATTATCACAAAGTTCAACCTTTAAGTTGATAACATATTCGACCTCCAAGCCATATGTGTATAGCATTATAATTGGCTAATATCCATTGCTTCAGATAGTCGATCTAAAATCATGTAATACGTCCCCCCTTTAAGCATGGTTTCCATGCAACATATGTTCTTTATATTCTTGCACAAATTGGCCACAAAGTCCTTGACTTATCCATGCGCGACATAACTACCTTGCATTTACCATTAATGAAACATGCAGTGGAATACTTGGTGTTTCTCCTTAATCGGAAATGCTTTATTCTCTTCATGTTTTGCATTGTTTAACACATATAATATATATATATATATATTATATATATATATATATATATTTGTATATATACTTAGCATATTCACTATATATACATTTGTATATAATAATATGTATATATATATATATATATATTCATATATATATTTCCCCAAAAAATTTGAAAGTATTAGTTGCCAAGCAACTCCTAAATACAATCACTTGATATATACGTATCTCATCTATCTTTTATCTATAAACAATATCTTATGGACATATCTTAATACGCATATACGTTTATATGTATGCATTACTAAATATATGCATATACACCAATATATATACCAATAATTCAATGTATATATATTCATATTGTGCAAAGCAATGAAGTCATGTAATCCATTCAATAATTGTCAAATCAACAAGTATATAAACATACATGCATATATATATATTCATATATTGGTATACACATGTTTATATGTTTCCTCAAACATACCAAATACGGTCATACCAATATATATATTTATATGTATCATCTTTATATTTCTTATCGAACTCAAACACAATGTACATACATGATGTATGTTATCTATTAGGTTATGCATTGTATATATAATATATACCCATATATTATATTATATACATATGTATATTCATTTACAAACATATATAATTGTGAGAGAGGGGGACCACCCACTGCAAGGCCCTAGGTCACGAAAGGCCAAGAGCGAAAAGGCTGCTCTAACCCACCTCAGTCTAGGGGGAAGTTAGGATGATGAGGATGAGAATGATGAGGATTATGCGTTCTACGATCACTCTGCAATCCCAAATGTTGGAAGGAGACTAGATGAGTTAGCCTTTAGAGTCAGATTCATGTCTCAGACAAATATTTGTCTGAGGACGAAAGTGCAGTTCGAGGACGACAGCATGACACACTGACATCTAACAGGTGTGCTGGCGTCCATATGACCAGAGAACCAAAAAGACAAAAGTCACACTCAGAAGGAGAGACTACCAGCCTCGTCTAGAGATGTTTAAAGTGATGAAACGAGATTAAGTAAAGAGAAATGCATATATGAATATGATAAAAGAAATGTATTACCACCAAAGTGACGAAGATGATCTCGTATAATGCTCTCCTCACCAGCTTGCTCCAAGTCCTCTCCACCTACACACAATAAAGGGAGAAATTGTTGGGGTTGTATAGGGGCCTGCCTCAGTCAGACCCCCGTCTTGGTCTTAAAACCTCCATGGACAACCAAGTTTGGAATAATAGAAATAGATGATAAAGGAAAGAAGCTACAAGCTACGTAACACAAAACACAACAAGAAGTACGTGCTTACTCAATCGAAAGCAAAAGGAGAGATGGTAGGAGATTACCTCCATCATCCAAAGCACTCAAGGCTCGTGGAGGAGTGAATGAGAGGGACTCAAGCTTCTATTGCCACGGTGTATGTCCTATGCTTGCCCTGTTGCAGTGACAAAGTAGTGGATTGTTGCAATGGAGTGAATGGTTTGCTACAAAGCTTGGAAAATGGATGCAAAATGGTGGAGAAAATGCTCAAATGATCTTGCAAACTTCTCTCAAACTTCTACTTGGAAAAAGCTATGGATGGAAGAGTGAAGATTATGAAGAGATGGGTGAAAAACAACCATATTCGGGTCAGCCAACCGAAGAGGGACATTACTCTTCGACTTCCAATCAAAAATTTAATGCCTTTGTAGTCTCAAGCGTAGGTGCACCATGCGGGTGTCCCCGACAAAAACACCCCCACCGACACACAAAACAAGCGCCAAGTGAAATGCAAGCAGTAGGCTTAAGTGGAATTAAACCTCCGCTTTTGATTTTCTTAAGTGTTAAGGGTCAAAAGGGAATTTGTGTTAGGGGTGCAAATTCATGTTGATACATTTTACCCCCACTTTAGCGAGCACGGGTGTTGATGAGTGCTTCGATAAAGTAGAGTAGTAAAGAAGTAACAAAGTAAGAGATGAATACCTGAACCGACAACAAAGCAAAGCACGATCTGAAGAACCCAGAAGTGCAAGAAAAGGCTTTACAGTTCTGCAAAACTATAAAGCTAAAGTACAAAAGTACCTTACAGGTTCACGGTCCTGCAAGGGTGGTATCCTTCAAGAACTCTCACATGAAGGAACCAGGAAAAGCACCTTATAGGCCCGCAGACCTGTAAGGAAAGTATCCCCCAAGAAATCTCACATGAGGAAGACCAAGAAAAGGGGACTCTGCAAAGCTAGAGGTGGCGACATGTTTACCCATAGATAGAACACACTAGGAAGTGGTCGCATAGGCCAGTGAATGAACAATCACATAGACTATTGCTAAGTTATAAGAATTTCAAAGGGGTCCCTCAGAAACCCTTCAAAAGGAAGGAGTTTCCACTCAAGGGATGCCCTGTTTGAAAGGTAGGGTCTAGTCGGGCTGCCCCTGAGCTAGACGTAAGGATACGAAGATGGTCTAGTCGAGCTACCCCCAGAGTAGACGTTGAGATGTGAAATAGGCCTAGTCGGGCTCCCCCCAAGCTAGATGCCATAAAAATTTGTTGAAAACTTTTGAAGGGGTCCCTTGGGAACCCGACATGAAGAGGCGGGGTCCACTCAAGGGACATGTTGTTCAAAAAGCTTAATGCATTCCTTCTCAAATCGATTCGTCTTCAAGGAATCATTTTGAAAGATGTTCACTTCATCAAGGAATTCAAAAGGAAGGAGATGTGCTCATGCGATGGGAAGACTAAGATTGTTCTCGCTTTAGAGGAGAACTTCCAAGTCCTTTCTATATGAGCCCGTGATGAAGGAAACTCGTTCCATTAGGGTTCTAAGTTGAGAATGCAATTCTAATGAGGAAGTGTGTGAAGTGTCTTCGAGAAAAGATTCATTTGGAAACAAATACATTTTTTAAGACCAAGTAATGTAGAAGTAGCATTGTCTCACATGAAAGGGACAACTCAAGCAAAGAAGAGAGAAAGATAAAAAGAAAGTAAAAAGAAAAGGGGAACCCACACAAAGGGCATAGGGGTAGCCTGATATTTCAGGGTCAAAACTGCTTCATGAATATATATAAGTATAATAATAGTATATAAATGAACTGTCATCAACCCCCTACTATATCAAGCCATGTGAGGAATGCACGAGAAGACAAAGTAAAATAAAAAACTGGGTCAACAAGGAAGGAAGCCTAAATGCTCCCGACGCTTTGCATTATCCCCAATTTATCGAAAGTCAATCACAAACATGAAATAATAGGGATGCACATAGAGGAAAGTTTACAACACCAACACCATGCCTATATCCATGCACCAACAGGAGTGACGAGGGTCATATAGGCACATGTAGCAAGATTACGGGGGAAACACATGTTACGACACACACACATACCTAATCTAAAGATCAAGAAGAGGGTCTCCCCCTAACACTGGTTGACCAAGAGGTCATCAAATTCCCACTCTAGATCATCGAAGGAAGGAAGATGAGCCTGCAACAGTGTAATGTTAAGCGGAGGAGCTTCCGATCCTTTAGCAACAAGGGCAAGAGCAGAGGGACATGTAAGGTCTCTGTCACTTAGCTCCTGTGGATCCAGGGTCAATGACCTAGCGAAGATTGTTGATAGGTTTAGGACTTCATCCATCGAGTTAAACATGCACTTGATAGGAGTGTCATGTTTTACCTCGACACATGGAGGAGTTTGCACTCGAGGTTCATTGAGAGACTCGGGAGCAGTGACAAACTTGGGGGATGCTGAGACCAGTTTCATCACTACAACAAAACAAGTCAATTTGGGGCCACCTTTCAGAGAAGGTGGGCTCTTCTTACGTCCCCCATTGCTAGAGGGGCCATGCTCTACTTTCTTCTTCATTGGGGGAGGTGAACTCCCCATAGATGAAACAAGGATAGGCGAGGAAGAAGAGAAAAAACCACAATGGACATAATCAAAGTGTTCACCATGTCCATGGGCTTTGGGAAAGGCAAGAAATTCGGGATGGAAGTCAACAAGGGTGGCTCCGCCAAAGGAGCGATGAACACTTGCACCCTTCCAGGGACATGTGCGCTCACAGCGGGAACCAGAAGAGATTCAAGGACAAAAGGAGGGAAAGAGGAGGACACAACAGGGGGCACATTCCTCTCTTCATCCTTCTTCTATAAGGAAGCTTTCTTGGATAGGAGAGCCTTTCATCTGTGCTTACGCTCACGTGCAAGGCGGTTTCTACGACTCTTCGCACTAGAAGCCAAAACTTGTGAAGGGATAGAAGGATCATGCTTAGCCATGGGATTTTCCTCCATGACTATCTCCAGTGGAAGGGTAGACTCTTAAATGGGAGAAGGAGGGGCAGGTTCATGAAAGATGGGAGGAGTTGACTCTAACACCTCGATGATGGGCCTCTTCTTGTTTACTGTATTAGGAACAGGAACAGTAGGAGGCCACGAAGGCCGAGACAAAGAGGAATCCCTGTGGGGGCTTTCTGTCTTCCATACCAAATAGGCCTAGGCTCCGTTTGTAAGACAAGAAGCTCAAATGCAAGACGCTTGGTCTTTCGCCAAGTGGGCACCATGGGATTATCTCACAAACGTGAGACAAAAGAAGATGGTACCACGATAGGATGAGAGGAAGCATCAGGTTGGACCGTGGAAGTGGAAGAAGGAGGATCTCGAGACCGTTTCCCTTCTTCCCTTCTTCTCTTCTACGTGCCTTGGTGGCATCACTATCAACCTTTAAGCAAGCTCTATGTGAGATAGAATAAGGCGAAGGAGTGTACCTTATTTTTGGCCTAGAGCACCCTTTCTTTTAGTTTTGATATGTGCAGCACAAGAGGTCCTTCCTAGGTGGGAGAGGACCAAGGGAGGTGGGCCAAAAGTAATCCAGGGTATAACTGCCATGTGCAACTAGTGGTCTATAACCGTTGTCATGGAAAACATGTACCGATCCTCCATGAACGAATTTCAGACTTTTGTGTATGATCGGGGGAACTACATTCATAGCTACTAGCCAGGGGATGCCTAGCTTTACTCTGAATAGTTCAGACCCCAGGATGATGTCAAACTTAAGGCTTACAAATTTAGGTCCAACAAGGACTGATAGGACAATACTCCCTATAGGAGGTATGAAAATTTCATCATGTGTGCGAACGGTAATTTCAAGTGCATCATATCCATCCTTGTGCAAGAAGTTAATCAACATGATCTCCTCAGTTATAATGTTCACTTGCCATGTCGGATCAACAAGAACACCTGCTTCAGTGTTCCCATTTATCCTTGCAGGAATGTAAAGAGGAGATGGATCTCTACTAAAGCCCATCGACAAGTCTTGTGAAGTAAAGGTTATGCTCATACCGCTACTCACAGTCTATGCAGAGGGAATAGGTTGATTAAGAAAAGAGGTCGTCATGCACACTAGATGGTACTTCTACATAGCCTCCTAAGGCTTACAGGATAAGGTAGTGACCTAGTTTAAGGTTTTGTTACACAATAAATACTTTGGAACCTTCCAACTACGCCTACTAGGGGTCACAAGTTGGGTTGTGAGGTGAGAGCCTCACAACACTCACACCTACAACACTCCTAGGATACGAGGAAAGGAGCTTTCAGTATCACAAAATAGAACCAAAATGGTTCACATTAGGTTCACCAAAAGTGTGAGAGAGGGGGACCACCCACTGCAAGGCCCCAGGTCATGAAAGGCCAAGAGCAGAAAGGATTCCCTAACCCACCTCAGTCTAAGGGGAAGTTAGGATGACGGGGATGAGAATGATGAGGATTATGCGTCCTACGATCACTCTGCAATCCTGAATGTTGGAAGGAGACTAGATGAGTCAGCCTTTAGAGTCAGATTCGTGTCTCAGACAACTCTCTGTCTGAGGATGGAAGCGTAGTTTCAGGATGACAGTGTGGTGTGCTGGTGTCTCACAAGTGTGTTGGCATCCGTACGACCAGAGAATCAAAAAGATACAAGTCACACTAAGAAGGAAAGAGATGTTTAAAGTGATGAAACAAGATTAAGTAAAGAGAAATGCATATACGAATACGATAATGAAAATGTATTACCACCAAAGTGATGAAAAAGATCTCATATAATGCTCTTCTCGCCAGATTGCTCCAAGTTCTCTCCACTTGCACATAATAAAAGGATAAATTGTTGGGGTTGTATAGGGGCCTAACTCAGTCAGACCCCCATCTTGGTGTTTCCACCTCCATGGACAACCAAGTTTGGAATAATAGACATAAATGATAAAGGAAAGAAACTAGAAACTAAGTAACACAAAACACAACAAGCAATACATGCTTACTCAATCGAAAGCAAAAGGAGAGATGGTAGGAACTTACCACTTCCGTCCAAAGCACTCAAGGCTTGTGGAGGAGTGAACGAGAGGGACTCAAGCCTCTGTTGCCACGGTTTATGTCCTGTGCTCGCCCTGTTGGAGTGATGGAGTAGTGGACTGCTGCAATGGATTGAATGGTGCGCTGCAAAGCTTGGAAAATGGATACAAAATGGTGGAGAAAATGCTCAATATCTTGCAAAATTATCTCAAACTTCTACTTGGAAAAATATATGGATGGAAGAGTGAAGATAATGAAGAGATGGGTGAAAAACGGCCATATTCGGATTGACCAGCTGAAGAGGGACGTTACTCTTTGACTTCTAATCGAAAATGTGACACCTCTGCAGTCTCCAGCCGTAGGAATCTGCTAGGGACTTAAGCGTGTTGTGCGGATATTGCATGCCGCGTGGGCATCCCTGACATAAACGCCCCCACAGACACTCAAAATAGGTGCCAAGTGGAATGCAAGCAACAGGATTAAGTGGAATCAAACCTCCACTTTTGATTTTATAAATTGTTAAGGGTCAAAAGGGAATTTGCGTTAGGGGTGAAAATTCATGTTGATACAATAATATATTAGCTTCACCAAAACATCATTCATTAATTGAATGCATACATCCAAATTATCATTCCCATTGAACAATATGTATGTATACATACACACACACACATATATATATATATATATATACACTTCTCAAATAAGTGTTAATGCTTTTGTCTATATATATATATATGTGTGTGTGTGTAAAAACATATATATTTAATGACAACATGATAAAGCAATGATTCATTCGTTATACAAAAGACAAATAGCAATAATATATATTATCTATTTGTATATATATGTATACACACCCCTCTATTAAGAATTTACGCTTATGTGTGTATTTATATATATACAAACATATATATTATCTATCAATCACGACAGTCAAATGATCTATTCAATATCTGAATGATCATGACCACGTGATTATATTCTCACAAACATCATAACAAACATTTATATACATATATGCATATCTTATACATATGTCATCATGCTCGTATGGACATCCCATTATATTCATCATACACGATGCTGACATATGCATATATCCCAATACTCATTCACCCACACAGTCAAGCACATTAAAATAAGGAAGGTCTCAAAAGCACAAATAGATAAACATCACCCAATAATGCACTCGATAGTAAACAAGACCTTTACTAATGCAAATATTTCAAACTAGGGATGACTTACCAACTTCCCATTTCTATTTCTAGACTCAACCAAACTACTGTGGTGTGTGTATGCTCAAATAGTTTACGTTACCGGTTATTTGACCAAGATCTTCTCTTGAGTGATACTTCCCCTCCGCCTAGAAGAATGAACATTTACCTGCAACCGCAAACACATGCCTACGACAGTTAGCTGTTCACAAAAAATGCAGTATACGCAATACATCTCCAAGGTTAGAATATCAATTCAATAACCTTCCATTTCTCAAATTAGAATATCAATTTGATAACCTTCCATTCACATTTATGCAGTATTTTTCCATGAAATAACATCAACTGAGATAACATCAAATGAGATAACATTCATATTGATAATAAGGTACAAGCACAATTTATTCATCCATAAAATTCACATTTTACCCTACATAGTAATAGTAAATAGGAATTATACAATTTGGGGTGTAACAATCTTGCATTTATCAAGTGGGTCCCATGCATGTTGGTGGAGGAAATTGGATGTCATTCTTCAAAGTTGTACCCATGTGAGGTGGTTATGAGTTAAATATGATCTGTTATTATGATTTACTATATTCTTAAAAGATTATCTCGATAGATTAATTGTCATTGATGTCAAAGGAAATTTTTTGAAGGAAATCGTCAAGATAAAAGGCCACTAAATCACCATCTTTTAACTATCGTTCTTAAATTATAATTCTTCTTCGACTTCATATGCAGTTCACAGGAAAATACGCTTTAATTATAGGTGATTTGAAGATTAAATAAAATCATATATGTCTTGTTTAATTAATTCCATGTTTCAACTGACTTATAAAGGAGGATATAACACTACAATCTCTTACACGACTGACCCTTAGAGGAATCACCATCTTGATCATATGCCTCCAATGAAAAAAATAAAATAAGTTTAATTTTTTTTTTAATGTGCAACTGACCCCTTTATATATATATCATTGCCACCCTTAAGGGAAAACAAATGATTTAAATTTAATTAAAGATTAAGTGCCTCTATTTTGGAAAGGTCACCTCCTTTCAAGAAGTTGACTTCCTTGAAGCATGACCTCCTTTTGTGAAGAGGTACATAAAGAAGATATATATAAGATTGAAATGAGTCCTTTGTGAAGTGAGTTTTTGGAATGAGAATTTAGAAGATATCTACAACAATCCAAGATTAGATTTTTGGTGGAATAAAAGACTATCTTTGGAACACAAACAAGATTTATCATGAGAAATCATACCTAGTAAGAGTAGAGATTTCTTGAGTATAATAGAAAAAACATGAAGAGTGTATGAGTAGATTTGTAAAGGGTGATAAGTGTGTGTGTTAGAAGATATACAACACCAACAAGTTTATGAAGAGAGGGTGAGTGTAAAGAGAAGTTGCTTAATTTAGATTTGAAGAGAAGAGATTTTCAAAATTACTAAGGTTCCTTTTTACAGGAGATCAATGCCTCAATTATGACAAGGTCAGTGCCTTATATCAAGAGATTGGTGTCTCTCACTGAGTTTGTGCTTAGTCCAGGGGATTGGTGTCTCTTGTAGGTTCACGCCTACAAAATTGTAATTAGTGAGTTATATAAAATCATTATTTTGCCATGATTTTCTCCCGCAAGGGTTTCCAAATAAATTTTGGTATTCTTGTGTTGCAATTTGTTATATCTTACATATTAATTATTTACGTTTAATTTGGTAGAAGTCTGGTAATACTAATTCACCCCCCTTCTCAGTATAATTATGTGCTCATTAATTGGTATCAGAGCGGGTTTTTTCATAACATAGCTTAATCTCTTGAAGAAAGATTTGATGTAAGAACACATGGTAGGATAAGAAGGATATGGTTTCTCATTAAACAAAGCACCATTGTTCGATAGAACAAACTATTCTTTTTGGAGCATAAGAATGGAAACCTATTTAAATGCTCTAGGATATGATATTTGGAAATCTATGGTGAATGATTATACACCTATTGCAACTCCTCCAACAAATCAAGAAGAAAAGAGGGCCAATGAGTATAATGCAAAGGCGAGGAATGCAATTTTATATGAATTATTAGAATCAAATTTCATGAAGGTTATGCACTGCAAATCGATCAAAGACATGAGGGATAATTTTAATTTCCATTCGGGCTCACAAGCAATCCTTTGTCACCAAAAATATATATTTTACTTCCATGTTTTATATTTTGAATTTTTTGGGTAGGTTTGAGCTTCAAGATCATATTGTGAAGTAAGGATATCATTATTTATTTTTTAGAACTTTATTTCCATTCCATACATCAAGGTCAAGTAGTGTGTTTAATGTGATTTGGAAAATTACATAATTTCAAGGTTCTAGGGGTTGAAATGGTCTATTTACCATGGTCAAAGGGGATATTGAAGGAAAATTAATTAAAATTCTTAATTTGGATTCCTAGGGAAATGTGCACAAGACAAGTGACTCTTGGTGTTCCATTATGGTCTTATTCTTTCAATTTTGGTTCCTAGAATGGAGAAATAAAACTAATGATTTTTGGAAAATAATTTAATGACTTCAATTTCCAATTTGTTGTGAAAGATTACAACTTATTGATTTTATTCATTTTTCAAAGGAATATATAGCAGAAAGACATTGGATATGGTTCAAAAACTTTTAATGTCACTTTTGGGAGCAACAAACTATGTTTAATTTCATTTTTGTGTAGGAATTTTAAGGGTCAATCAAAGAGCAGATTTGGAAACTATTTTTTTGGGGTTTTCACATAGTTCAAACCCTCTTTAAATATAGAATTTAATGGTTTCAAGAGGCAGTGGTTAGAAGCAACAAGTTTGAGGAAATAATTTGTAGGTTGCTCTAGAGGATTGCATGAAGGAAAGTGTGGAAAATTATCTTTCAGAGGGGAGAGATAGAAGAAGAGAAGAAGAAAGTTGTAGGTGTGCTTTATGTGTTCAAGAAAACCATGAGAGTCGTAAGATGAAGGAAAAAAATAGATTTACAAAAAGGAGTGAAGCCAAGAAATTTGAAGGCAAGTGACTTTGAAGATTTGAAGGTCTGAAGTGCCTAGAAACCCTTGTAAAAATTTTGAATTTTATTTCTTGTTGAAATCCTCACTATATGTAATTGTTCTTGAGGAATTTTATTGTATGGATGTATATATGAAAGTTATAATAAAGATATGTTTTAGATCTTGTTATAAAATATATACATTGTCCTTGATATATGTGCAATAATATGGGTTGGATGAGATGTTAAGGCTACAAGATTAGGTAGTTTGATAAGACCCCTTAATTTTGACTTCATCAAATGGTATCAAATCTAGAGGTTCCGAGCATGTGGATAGAACACCAACTATGAGACAGTCCACACCAAAAGTTGCTGGTGGAGAGAAAAGTGAGAAGAAGTTTTGGGTGCATAAGTAGATCACCGAATGTGAGGCACGTTATGATAGAACTTGTGGATAGAGGAAGCGTGATTCAAGAGCTCAAAAGCATCATTGCAAGTGTGTGAAATCTCGAGCGATTGAGTGTTGAAAAACACAAGGAAATTGATGAGGAAGTGGTAGATTACAACAAATGAAGTGAGTTGTAGATGTAAATAAAAGGTAGGTTTCAAGTTATGTAGTGTGAAGAGGTTGTAAGGATTGAGTTGTAGCGAAGACATGCCATGAGGAAGGCATGGGGAGAAGAAGAGGAAGTATTTAGTAGAGGAGGTCGGGATATCAATGATGGAGTTTGATGTAGATTGTTTGCAATCTTGAAGGGTGGTTCTATCGCTCAACTCCACCTTTGTGAGCCCATGCTCACAAATTTATTACCTGATGTGTCTAATGCAGGAGCATCCGGGTAAACGCACAATCAACATCACCAAAAAAATATTATTTTAGGAAATTGGTAAGGTTTCATGGAAAACCCTCTTATAGGTAAAATTTAGACTCCATTCTAAATTTAATGGCTGACATTTCAAATTAAAATTATTAATAGTTATGAAGAATTGAGTGTTGTCCAACTTCAGTTGGTGACTTGGAAAAGTTTTAAATTTCATAAATCATGAATTTTGAGATATAATGGCTTGGTGTGTAGTTAGCTAATGTTGACACACTCATCTCTGCAAATTTTTGGAAGAATCTGAGCTATTGGTAAGAAGTTACACTAAAAACTCAATTTTGGTTCTGTGCATCAGTGACAGGTTGAAATCAATAGTTTACGTTACCTAAAATTTACTTTTGACTCCCTCTAAATTAGAGTGGTATGGATTTCATCTTACCTTAGGGACATTATTGGTATTAATGGCTTTATGAAAGAGTTGCAATTTGGAAAATAACATAGTGGGGAAGTAATTGAAAGGATAAAATTTAAAAAGATATGAGAATATGAATTTAAAATGAAGTCTTTAAAATGAAATAAAGGATGCCACAAAAATTATGGTGGAAGGGGGGCAACGTAGGAGTGAAGATATGCAAAAAAAACCCTCCCTCTCTTGCCCTTGCCATGGAGGCAATGATTAATTTAGGGAGAATTATAAATCAATGAGGGCTTGCGCAGGCCAAAAGCTTTGATTTGCACATTCAATAAAATGCAAACTTTGGTGAATGGAAATATACTAGCATACATATATTAAATATCAATATATATAAAATACGTCGAGGGTTATCATTATTGAGGCGTATATTGCACTAAGAAAAAATGATGAAAATAGGTGTGTCAAGAAGGATAATTTTAACTATCACCCTGGTTGAACCCTAATGAGACCTGTTGATGGTGAAAATGACACAAACAACATTAAAACAAAATATTTCTACTCTATTTCTCCTGAAAAAGAAAGACAACATGTAGTGGCCTAACTCCCAAGGTCCTGGTAGTTGGTTCTCAACTGTCTAGTGTCACTTAATTGGTTCATGCAACTGTAATGTTCAAGGGGCCTGTGCTGGTAACAAAAGATTCAAGCAATGACTCATTTTATCAAAATCGTTCTTGTAAATAAAGGGGTTTTAAACAAAATAAAAAGATAGAACAAAGGGGTAAACTAGTAAGTATGAACCAAATTTATCTAGCATCTGGACATATACCTTCAACAATGAATGTTTTCTAACAAATCACAAAACCAAAGCATGACACAATTTACAACATAAACTATACCATTGCATGCATCTAAGGTGCTTGATTTAATACCACTATTCGCTTATCACAACTATCTCCAAGATTTCAAAACACACATCCATTCATTTCCAAGGTCATAGATCAACGAAATTTAATAACTTTAATTCAATGATAATCTAATAACATAATCCTTAAATCTGATTCCTTCAAATGACTTTCATCACTCAAGAAAATTTTATGTTCAACACAATCACTACATACAGATAGATTATAACTTATCAGCCTTATCACCCAAAACAATTTAATTCTAACACCATATTGCGAGAAAACCTGTAATTTTTATTAACTGTAAAGCATCTAGTAACAATGTATCTCAGTGATCACTACAAAATTCTATCTCCTAGCATTAGGTAAGCCAATTCTATTCTCAATTAGCCGACCTTTACAATATGATACCCACAGGGTATTTATAGATGTACAAAAATTTGAACTCCACTTCTATTTTAGGTCATCCACCTTTTTAGGAACTAAAATTCTCTTGGAAACTCGGATCAATTTGATCTTTAGTTCTTACATTAGACATTCAGTTTACTAGAGAATAGAAAATAGAAGAGAAAAAGAAGTCACACGCTCCAAAATTGTCAGTGCTGCATGCAACATGCAAAGAAGAAAAAAGTCATGCATGCAGGGATTCATGCATGTGAAGCTGGATCTGCAATGAACTCATCATAGCTAGCGAAAACTTGCTGTAATGTATCTAATTCTGGCCCATCAATCCAGCTATCTTCAAATTTAATTCGATCCAATTCTGTTGCAACAAACTCCCTCATACCTTTTATCTTTATCAACTCTCTTCTAGTAGCTTTTATTTCTTCCTTGACATCCATTAGTCGATCTATTATCAAATCTTCTCCATCATCTTCCTTTTGCATGAGTCCTCTAAATATCTCATCCCATTTCTCTTTTATCTGGTCCAAAGGCATGCCTTCTTTTGTTAACACATTTACATCTACAATAATAGCAATGACTGCTTCCAGCTCCTCAAATTGCTTAGTTAGATTATTAATAGCCTCTTGAACCTCATCCTTATGTTTACACAAGAAATATGTTCTAAAACATAGTATATGAGAAGTTTTCTCCACAAAATCCTTATTGTCCTCCTCAAGTATTGATTGTTCAAGAAGAGTAGTTAAAGGTAATGCATTAATTTTTTCCAATTTCTGACTGTATTCTTTATACTCTTCTTCTTGTTTCTCTGATGCTTCAATGTATTGATGCATTTCTTTTATTAACCCTTTTGTGCCCTTGTAGGCTTCAAAACTTCACCTACCTCTCGATTCAACTTGTCTACCCATCGGTCTACCATCTCCGCTTTGCCTCTTACCTGCACCAAATCATCTACCTCCTTTTTGCTTAACAAAATAGGAGTCTCAATGGTCATTACCTATTGTGATCTCGGAGAGGAGACCCTTTTCAAGAACGAATGTAATTGATCCAACTGAGCCTTAAGCTCATCCTTCTTTTGTTTATCCTTTATCATTCTTGACTTGGTTGTTGAAGCCACCACATCAATTAAGTTCATCTTTTGATTCGTAGTGGGCCTTCCCAAGTTGACTGTACTCAACTAATAATCTATGAGCTGCATATCCCCTACCTCCTTTTATGTCATTGGCATGGCACATTCAGCAACAATCTCTCCTTTATTTGTGAGTCAGGTAGAATGTAGAATCTTGGCCTTCTTTTTAGGCCTCTCTTGCTCAATTCCTTTCATCATATCCTCCCAATTGAGAGGTTGTGAAGGTGTTACTACCCTCTTCTGTAAATCCAATTTTAACCAAGTGGGAGCACTTGGACCAGTAGTCATCATAGAGGAAGAGGAAGCAATAACTGTAGAAGGTGGTTGCATATTTACCTGGGGTTGAGAGTCAACCCTTGATTTCTCTTGTTGTTCTTGCACTATATGCATCTGCACAAGCCTTTCAGCCTCTTCCCTATCTTTCTATTCTTGCCTTTTCTTATCTTCCTCTTCTTTCCTCAACTGATCTCTCTCCACTTTTTATTTTTCCAACCTTTCTTTTTCTAATTTTTCCTTCTCTAGAGCTTCTTTTTCTAGTTTCTCTTTTTCTAAAGCCTCTAGTCTTTCCTTTTCTAATCTTTCCGCCTCTAAAGCCTTAATTTTTTCCGCATTTGCTTCTTCTTATTGCTTCTTCTTAACCAACTCTTTGACATTCTTTTCCTTTCTTAAACTTTCTACTTCTTCTTCTTTTTGGTGAGCTTCCTCTGCAAGTTTTAACTTGGCAACCAAGATCTCCTTTTCCCTCCGGTTCCTTTCCTTCTCTTCCTCAAGGTCATGAATCTTTTGTATTAGTTCCAAGTTGTCATTCTCTTCTTTAACCCTGAGTTCATGTTCTTGTTGCCTTCTTTGTCTCTCTACTTCATCAGTTGCTGCCTTAGCTTCAACTTGTTTGGCTTTTAATTGTTGCTGGTGCAGTATAGCATCAACTTGTACCTTGGCATCCATTTCCTTTTATTTCTCTAAGGCTGTAGCTTTTGCATCAGAATCCTTTTTCGCCTCTTTAAACAACTTCCATTGATTTTCTTGTGTCAAAATCTGCTCAATATCCTCCTCTAGAGGCACATTCTCTTGCATATCTTTTTCTGACAGAGTCTCATCTAAATCTGTCCCAACCTCCAGAATTTCCTTCTCCACCTCTTTTCACTTTGTAGTTTCAACCATGCTATGAAGAGCTCCTTCTTGAACTTCTCCTCTCTGCTATTTTGTAAGTGGGATTTGTGTGGAAGACTCACCTAATGTAGGTGTTGAAACAATAGATCTTATTGGAACATCCCCTTGTTGTGTTTCTTCTTCATCATCCACCGCCTCAAGTTCTATCTCTTCGATGTCTGGAGGAAGGAACTCCAAAGGCTCTTTAGGAGGTGTCTTTCTCTTGATCCTTTTGTATCCCTTACCCTTTTTAGGGGCTGGCCCTTAAGGAGTCTTGGTTCTTAGAACTAACCATTGCACACTCATATCCAATACTATCCTTCCAATCTGCTTAATATCAATAGTTTCTTCAACATCCCAGTCAATTGGATCCAGGCTCTTGGTGCCAATGTTCAAAGCCTCATAGGATGGATCCAATACAATTCCATCATCCACCAATGTATCAGGAATGTTCTCTTTAACACCAAGCTCTGACATGAGTGAGACAGATAACCTTTCATAATTCTTCTTTCTTAAATCATACTCATCTTGTCGATCACTCCAGAAGTCTTCTAATAAATTGAAATGTTTGATAAACACCGAAGGCAACAAGGCATACATCTTACCCTTTGGATCAAAGTGCCTACGGGCTGTGTATAAACCTAAGTACTTCAATTGTATCAATTCACTATAGACCACCTTTGCTCCTACCAGATGTTGACAACTATACTCACCCAACTTCATGGGAAACTTATGACATCCGGTTTTATGTTTGATCCCAAATTGAGCATTAACTCCAAGAGCCTGATATACAAACTCCATTAGCACTATCCTGTTATTGTAGCACCTTGGAAGCAAATATGGATGGCCTTCAAAACCAGCTAGCCTAAAATATGTGAATTTGGGGTATTGAATGTACCAACATCCCCATTTAGTAATGAATGTCATTCCTTCTTGACTCAACCGGTACCCTACATCTCCATTCAATTTATTGATGACTACATATATGAATGCATCATTGACTCTTCTGAAATGAGTCTCAGCAACTTGAAGAGACAACTGGTCATAATGCTCCCATACTTTCTTTTGTCCATCCAAGGCTCCCATTATGCCCACTCTGTTCAAACCTAGGAAAATACCCAACCTTGCTGCTGCATACACAATGTAAGAAGTCATAAAGAAGCTTTTAGTCTGCCTGACACTAGTCAGTTGATCATGAACAACATTTGACACAATCATCGGCCAATCAAACTGCTGGGCTCCATTTAAGATAGTCTGGATGAAAGGAAACATCCACTCCTTGAACAAAAATGTATCTCTCTTCCCAAAGGCCCTAGACAACATCATGATTAGATCTGATACCTCCTTATAGAAATCTGCCCTCTTTGGCTAGTCTGCAAGTTTGCTTAAAGATTTATTTTTTGTCTTCAACCACTTTTTGTTTAGATGAGACGATTGGAGTCCTTATACTCACTATTTCTCCAAGGCCTCTGCCTCATCCAACTGCACCAAAATCTTAAGATCTAGGAAATTAAATATATTTTGAAATGCCAAAGGAGTGAGATCAATGATCACATTATTTTGGGAATCCATACACTGTCTAGTTGCAGGATTGTAGGCACTAGTTGTTGTTAAGATCAACTCCGAGCATTGGATTGATACAGGAAATACAGTGATATGTGCCAAGCCAGAATCAACAATTCTTTGTGTCCTTCATGTTAGATTTTCCCGTTCTGCAAAGGTTTCTGCATGTAACTCCTCAAAGTTGTATTGTCCCAAGTTTGTATCAATGATGTCTGACCAGTTTGATTCCAACTTGCTCACCTTCACAACCGGACTCCTGTGATTATACCTTAAGGTATAAGGCAATCGTTCTGGCTTCAACTTCTTTGGTTTAGGTGCGGCCTTTGATGTTCCTGCAGGTTGGTTCCTTCAAGCAGCTTCCCCTGAGGTTCCTGACATCCTTCAACTTTACTGCAAGCAAAACCTCTAATTAGATCTTTAAATATTATCACAAAACATGCTTTAAAAACCATACGTTTCATATATGCACCAAAAGTGGAACCAGGAAGAAATATATTCTAAAACAATCTCTTTTAAACAACACTGTCGAACTCGGAGCCAAAATCGATATAAATATTTCACTAACAATGAACGGGCTCGGAGTCAGAACCGGGATCGAAATGAAAAATGGATTTAGTTTTTCTTCAGATTTTATATATTCATATTCTATTTCCATTCTGCCTCTGCTTTCGTCCAGGTTATCGCTATTTCGAAAGAAGACTTCTCATTATACGCGGAGCCGGTGACGAGATGGAAATGAAATTGATACTTTTTGCAAAACAAAATTTTCAAGTTCAAGATCGATTCTGATCCTGTCTCCGCCTAGGTTGACCATGACGTCATCAAAGATTTTATCGATTTAACACACAACTCCATGATTAAAACTAAGGTCATATTAAATGAAAAGAGGATTTAATAAGATTATACTCATATGACCATGGGGAACAACTGAATTTTAGGGCATCATATTTTAATCATTTAAATGTGATCACAGAAACACACGAAACCCTAATCTAACAAACACGATAAAACTAGGGCACATATTTTAAACCTTGCCATTTTACCAGATTGAATGCACGACAAAACCCTAAGTAAAAATGATGAATCTAACCCTAACTTACTGTAAAAAAAAACATGAATTTAATCTACCTCAATGTAGATCCCTAATTTTAACCAACGCCATTTAAAACCCTAATTTAATCTAACTTACTATAAATCAAAATAACACAACGCGGTCATGACTAAAACATGAAAGCGACCATGCCCTAAAACATAAAGAATAAAAAACAACAACACAAGAAACGAAGAATAAACTAGACAAACAAAATAAACCAAGAACCTACTCAAACAATCATACCAAGAACCATAGATCCATTTAAAACGAAATGTTTCAAAGCACGAGCATATATAACAAACACAACAATAAATAAACAAAGAACAAAAACAATAAGAAATCCTACCTTGAACACAAAAGAACCCAGCTAACCTTCTGAACTGATTCGCAAGCAATAATCTCCTTCCCCTTCAATCAATTCACTCAAATGAACTCCGTCGCTACTCTTTCGTGCTCTTTAACCTCTTAACAATGATAATAATGATTTGTTTAATCCTTAATGAAGGTAAAAATGAGGATTTCTACCTACACGAGCAGTTGTCATTAATGCATTGAATGCAGTTTAAAGCGGGGTCAGAACTGAACGAGAACCAACACTTCACTACAGTGCGACTTCAGTCAAAAGTCAACAACCCAAAAGTGGCGGGGGCAAAATCAAAAATGAAAACTGATTCAAAAACTTTAAGAAATTTCGAAACTTCATTCCCATTCTGGTTCCGGGTCTGCCAACTAAACACAAAACAAAACCAAACACAAAAATTAAAGCAAAAGACCGACATAATAAAACTAAACACAAGGACTTAGACTAAAACCAAAAGTTGAAATAGCGGAGGCGGGGTCGAAATCAATTATGATATTACAATTTTCGATAAAGACCAACTTAACACCCACTCTGGTTCTACTTCCGTTGAAGACAAAACAAAAGGCCAAAAGAAAGACTGTCGGGATGGGAACCAAAACAAGTTTCAAAAGAACTTTCAGAACCCGATTCAGTTCTGGTTCCGCTTTTGACAAACTAAACCAAAATAAACAAAGTGTTGGAAGCAAAACGACTCCAAACATTGTTTGAAAAACAACTAAGGATAAAGAACAACAAAGGGGGACCCCTTTTGACCAAGGCAAAAGATGGGGTGGTATGCAAGGCATAACAAGACCCTAAATTAATATTAACCCTAACCATGACCCCAAGTTTTTTTTATAGAACCCTAACTCTATTTGAGCCATAACTCAAATCATAATCATATTTATAACAATAACACTAATTCTACTTATAAGCTTAATTGAACCCTAACTTTAACCCTATCCCTAACACTTATTGAACTCTAATCCTAACCCTAGATATAATTAAACTTCAACCCTAATTGATTGCTACTTGAACCCTAACCCTAATTAAATTTTAACCTCAATTGAACCCTAATTTAACCCTAACCCTAACCCTAATTTAATCTTAACGCTAATTTAAGCCTACCCCTAATTTAATCCTTACTTAACCCTAATTTAAAATCCTAACCCTAATTAAATCTTAATTTTATTTGAACCTTAACCCTAATTACATCATAACCCTAGATAACTCTAATTTAACCCCAAGTGTAAAACTAACAATAACCCTTACCCTAATTTAACCCTAACTCCAACCCTAACCATAATTTAACCCCAACTCCAACCCTAACCATAATTTAACCATAACCTTGCAAAAATCTTATTGAATCATAACCCTAATTGATCCCTAACCCAAATTGAATACTAACTAAACCGTAACCATAAGTAAATAGTATTAATTGAACTCTAAGCATAACCTTAATTAAACCTTAAGCATAATTAAAACTTAATGCCAACTTTAACCCTAACCCTAATTTAATTATATCCTTAATTGAACCTTAACCCTAACCCTAATGTTGATTATTTTTGGTTGATCATTTGTCATGTGGAGCTTAATCCTAACTTAAGTGAATTCTTATTCTAATCATAACTCTAACAATAATTAAACTCCAATCTTAACCCTATCTCTAATTAAACTCTAATCCTAATTGATTGCTACTTGAACCCTAACCCTAATTAAATTTTAATATTAACTGAACCCTAACCCTAATTTAACCTTAACACTAATTAAATATTAATCCTAATCCTAATCCTAATTTAAGCCTACCCCTAATTTAATCCTTATTTAACCCTAACCCTAATTAAATTTTAACATTATTTGAACCGTAACCCTAATTATTTCATAATCCTACTAGATGACTCTAAGTTGACCCTAAGCCTAAAACTACAATAGCCCTTGCCCTCATTTAACCCTAACCATAATTTAACCCTAACCCTTCAAAACTCTTCTTGAATCATAATCGTAATTGATCCTTAACCCAAATTGAATACTAACTAAACCATAAACCTAAGTGAATAGTAACCTTAATTAAACTCTAAACATAACCTTAATTAAACCCTAACAATAATTAAAACTTAATCCTAACCATAATTAAAATTTAATCATAACTTTAACCCTAACCCTAACCCTAATTCAAGCCTAATTTTATTTGAATTGTAACCCTAGATAAATTGAATCCCTTTAACCATAATCATAACCCTAATTGAAACGTAATTGTAATTAAACCCCAACCCAAACCTAACCAAACTCTAATTCAAAACCTAATTGTAAATCTAATTTAACTCTTATCCTAACCCTAAGTCTGATTAATCCATAACCCTAGTTGAATGCTAATTGAACCCTAATCTTAACCCTAATTAATTATTAATCCTAATTGAATCTTGATTGACCCTAACCCTATTTGTGCCATAACCCTAACTCTAATTAAACTGTAATCCTAACTTTGAATGAAAGTGCTTCCCTCACCCTAGGTGAGAGGAGATTGCTATCTATCCATTACATTTTTATTCATTTCTTCTTATTTTCTTTCTTGGTGTTATTTTTTGATTGTAACCCTAATTAAACCCTAATTAAACCCTAATTGAATCCTAACCATAACCCTAACCATAATTGTAACTCTAATACTAACCCTTGTTGAGTTCTAATCCCAATCCTAACCCCAACCACAACCCTAACCCTAACCCCAAACTTTATCCTATAACCCTAAGCCTGACCCCAAACTTGATCCTATAATCCTACCTCTAAATGTAACCCTAATCGAATTCTAATTCTAATCTTAAACCTAACCATAACCATAATCCTTATTAAAATTCAACCCCAATTATATTTCTAACCCTAACCATAATTCTAACCATATTCATAATGTTAATTCCTAACCCTAACCCCAAACATTATCCTATGACCCTAACCCTAGTTGAACACTAATTGAACCCTAACCGTAATTCTGAATCTTAACCCTAATTAAAACCTAACCATAATACTAATTAAGCCCCAACCTCACCCTAACACTAATTAAGTTCTTATCCAAAACATAACCCTAACTCCAACCCAACCTTAATCCTAACTTATAACTCGAAACCCTAACCCTAACATTAATTGAAATCCAACTCTAACTTTAACCGTAATTCAACTATAATTAAACTTGAAACATAATTAAACCCGAATCCTAACCCTAATTGAAATTTAACCCTAGTTAATCTTGAACCATAACCCAACCCTAAGTATACTTCGAATTGTAACCATAACTCAATTTTAAATAATAATAATGTTTTATAAAATATTTTTAGTTTATATGATAAAATTAAATGTAAATATATATGGGGTTAAGGTTAGGGTTTAATTCCAAACTAGCGCAAACTATAATCTTAATGCTTATCCTACTTATAATGCTAACTCTAACTATAACTTAATTGTAATTCCAACCTTAACCATAATAATAACCCTATTCATAATCCTAATTCTAACACTAACCCTAATTCTAATGGAAAAAGCTTAATTAAATCTTAACCCTAACCCAACTTTAACCTTAACTATAATTAAATCCTAATCTTAATCCTAGTTTAACCCTAACCCTAACCATAATTGCAAGCCTAACCCTAATCCTATTCAAACTCTAACCTGAACCCTAAACTTAATCCAAAAATTTATCCTAGAACCCTAACCCTAATTGAACACCAAATGAAACCTAACCATGACCCTAATTGAATATTAACCCTAATTAAACTCTAACCTTACACTAATTAATCCCCACCCTTAATCCTAACCCTAAATCCAACCCCAACCTAATCTTAACAGGTAACTTCTATACCTAACTCTGACCCTAACACTAATTAAATCATAATCAAAAAACCTAACCTAACCTTAACCCTAATTGTAACCTTCATCTAACTTCAATCACCCTAACCCTAACTCCAAGATTTATCTTATAATTCTAATTAAATGCTAACATTTATTAAATCCTAACCATACTCATAACCCAATTCTAAATAATAATAATGAATATATAAATAGTAATGCTTTATAAATTATTTTTAGTTTATATGATAAATACAAATGTAAATGTAATTTTTAATTACATTATTTTTTCAAAGATAGATATGCTAGTTTTAAATTACTTGATATGTACTTATTATGAAAAGCCTTTATGTTAGACTAAAACAAAGTTTCTATATTTTTTACCATAAAATCTTCAATAAAATTTTAGATTTAAAAGATATTGAATATTTTTTATGTTTTAAATATAGTAATTTAGAAACTACTTTTATGTGTAATATAGTAAATTTAGAAATTTTTCTTTTTTATTTAAATTTTCTAGTTTTAAACACATTAATTTAGAGTATTTAAAAAGAACAATTGTTTTTTCATTCCTTTATAATTTTATTTTTATGACATTATTTTTTTTATTTTTTATTTTTTTAATATTTTGTAATTTTAAGAATATTAGTTTAGAAACTTACTTTTTATATATAGTCTTAGATTTAAAAGATATTGATATTTTTTATGTTTTTTATATATAATCTTAGATTTAAAAGATATTGATATTTTTTATGTTTTAAATATATTAATTTAAAAACATACATTTATGTGTAATAGTAAATTCAGGAAAAAAATCTTTTTATTTAATTTTCTAATTTTTAACACATTAATTTAAAATTAAAAAAAAACAATTGCTTTTCATTCTTCTATAATTTTATTTCTATGACATCAAAAAATATTTTTCTATTTTAAAGATTTTGAATAATTTGAAATTTTAAGAATATTAATTTAGAAACTTAAAATTTAGGAAAGATCTTTCATATCCAATTTTCTATTTTTATTTTTTTTGTATGTATAGTTTTTTTTATCTTAGTTAGTATTAAATTATTAATAAAACCCTAACAACAACTATCAGCCATATGCAAAATTAAATTATAACCAAAATGCTGAAGTAAGCCAATTAATATTTAAAAAAAAAAAAAATGTTATGAAACCCTAACAGCAGCAATCAACCATTCAGATGTTATAATGCATAAATAAATTAACCAAAATGCTGAAGTAAGAGAATTAATATTTAAAAAATAAAGTATTTCCACACTTAGATCAGCAACAATGTATGAAAAGAAAAAATGTTAGAAGCAATCTATCATCTCTATCTTCATATGCTGAAAAACATCTGATAGAGCTTTTTACCTGATATTTACATTTGCATGAGATTTCTAAATCTCCTTAAAACCATATATTGAGATGAAAAGACAGGGAGAGTATCAAATAGTCTGTGTTTTGTTTATGCTTCCATATAATGCATGAACATAATCTGCAATCAAATGTCAGGCCAAAATCCTTCTACGACTTGTCAAGTCCATTTGTTGCATGTCCTACAGTCATACGCTTCCATTAGATTAAATTTTTTTGAGGTGTTCTACTGAGCAGTTCACATGCCTTGTCTATGCTTCCACGCATGTTTACAACATAGTTGCAACTATAATGTCTGATAAAACCCACTTTTATTATACTTTGGTAGATGGATGTAAATGCTTCATTTTGGCACAGCCATGTGTGAAATAAACCGTGGCAGAGGTCGTGGAATCTTACTTCACTCCTGCCAATTGCATTTGCTTGAAAGTTTTTACAAATTGCATATGGTGTGAACAACATAGAGGGTGCGGGCTAGACCAAACAACAGATAATTGCATCTATTTGAAAGTTTCTAATGCCGTTTTCATGAATACATTCGGTGCAAATCATGCGACCATTCATTCACAAGAAAATCAGAGTAAAATAAACATGAAAGAGCAGTAGGTAAAGAGAGAGCCAAGGCCAAATGTAAAATAATGATCAGTATCCAACAGTATCCATATCCATCAGTGGTTGATCCTGCACAATACGCATTGAAAACAACTAGTTTTGTAAAAGACCATTATTACATAAAAGAGACTCCAAGGCCTATTAAATGGAAACAAGGGTTTTCATTAAAATTGTCAATCAATGAAAATAGAGGAATACTAAAACAACAAAAACAGGAAAGTTCATAGAAGAATCCTAAAACAACCAGAAATAGGAATTCATCAAGAAAATGATCTCTTTCACCTGTGGTCACTTGCCCTGTAATAATTCATCACCAGCCTTCCATTCAAAATCCTCCCATTACCTGCACTCAAGACCACTCTACAACTGCAAGCCCAACACAACACAATGTAGAAATCTAAACCCATCTTCCTGACAGCTAAAATATATAACTTTACTCCCATTAGAGGAGTTACACTGGCAGCGATGATTCTTTGAAATGGTTCCCATGCAAATTAATCTTCCATTAATGCCACTTGTGTCGCTTCGTCTTCCACTGTTCTTCCAATTTGTAACTGCCATTGTGACAGTCAGTGAGGTTGTAAAATAAATGAAAAAGGGTTAATATTTAAGGAGAAACATACTTCCCTCTACAATTGAATACGTCTCTCGGCGTAATAATTCACAAAGGCAGAATAATAGTGGTTCATGCAACTAGGAAGGATGTTGGGAAATGGAAAGGCCACACAAGGTATCATAAAAGAATTTGTTGTGCCAAGATGCAAATCAATCAATTTGAAATTAGCAAAATGGAAAGAAGAAAATGAGGAGTGACTAAAGGCAATAAAAGCATGTAGAAGTTGCGAAGAGGATAGGGGCAGCAAGGTAGAAGAGTTAGAGGGTTGTGATGGAGCAAACATTGTTACATACCAGCATATTTTAACACATACTAGAGGCGTACATAGAGATGGCATGAGGAGTGAACCTGTGAAATTTGCATGAAATGCATGGGGAGTAGACTAGAGTATGGGAAGATAGGTTATAAAATTTGGTAATAGAATTTGTGGTGGTAAGATAGAGAGAAGAGGATAGTGAACCAGATAGAGGTAGAGGGATAGGATAAATCAGAGATGGAGTTATTTGGAAGAATTGTAATGTTGTCTTATGTAATATGTATAAATAAATATATTTCATTTACTTTCAAAATTGATTATATTGTTGTACAATCATTAATTTAAATCAACACACGTAATTGTTGATTTTAGAGTTGTTAATTTATGGGGTCTTTTGTAATCTAATTTTTGTGAAATTGGGGTGAGAAACCGAAAGGGTGAAGGCCTGTCTTCATCAAGAATACCTACGAAGGAGATGATAAGGTCAAAAGAGCTAAAATTCAAACTCATAGAGGGAAGTTTGAAAGTCTCAAAATGAGAGAAGAAGAAAATGTCGCCACCTTTTTCCTTCGATTGGATGAGATTGTTAACACAATCAGGGGACTTGGAGAAGAGATTAAAGATTTAATCATTATGCAATTTTTTTTAAGATCATTGCATCTCAGGTTTGATACTAAAATTTTTGCTATTGAAGAAATGAAGGATCTAGAATAATTAACAATAGAAGAGTTGCATAGAATCCTCACTGTTATGAGATGAGGACCGAACATGAGAAGCCATCAAAAAGGGAAGTTTATTTCAAAGCTACAAAGAAACAAAAAATAAAGAATTTGAACTTAGTGAAAGATCATATGATGAATCTGATGATGAAGAATCTAATTTTGTAAGAAAGCTAAAGAAGGGCTCCAAAAAAGTATTAAGGTAAATTATCTTTTAAGTGTTTCAATTGTGGAAAGGTAGGTCATTTGGAAAATAAGTGTCCTTGTTCAAATAATAGTGATAATGAGAAAGAAGAAAATATTTACACAAAGGGAGAAAAAATGTTTGATATCACAAAAAAGGAGAAAAAGGATATTTTCAAGAAAATTCTCTACTCCTATAAGGATGTTAGTTCATCTTATGAAAGTGATACGAAGAGTGGTAGATAAGAGATGCTTTTTACGACATTAGAAATAGAAAATATCAAAATATTGGCAAATAGGACCTTATGGATTTAAAAGTATAAATTACAACTCCTTTGCTCCTTTAAACTACAATGTCGAATTTTATAAATATAATAACTATGGACATGCAACATGTTTTTGTAGAGACACCAAAGAAAAATATAAGGGAGGATGTAGTGACTAAGCAAGAAGGAGAAAATGTAAAAGTTTGGAACAAAAGAAGAAAAAAGAGAAGGAAATATCCATGCTTGTTTAGATTTCTCTACATGTCCAAAATGAAAGAGATCAGTGGTACATTGACAATGGTTGTTTAAGTCAGATGACAAGGGACAAAAGTAAATTTATCTCCTTAAAAAGGATGAATGGAGGTATAATAAAGTTTGGAGATAATACAATTGCAAGAATTGCAGGGAAAGGAACTCTTAGCCTAGATAATGGAAGGATACTTGAATAGAGAATGTGTTATACGTTGAAGGATTGAAACACAATCTGCTAAGTGTAAGCCAAATGTGTGATCAAGATCACACTCTTACA
Organism: Sequoiadendron giganteum; assembly: GCA_007115665.2. NCBI lineage: Eukaryota > Viridiplantae > Streptophyta > Pinopsida > Cupressales > Cupressaceae > Sequoiadendron > Sequoiadendron giganteum. Next base: position 657,364,552 of record CM021105.1, on the reverse strand, counting down.
TTCCATGAAGACGGGTGTGGAATTAGGAAAGTAGGAAAATTGGTTGCAAATGCCTATTGTGGCACACAATATTTATGTTCTAAGTGAAATCCAAGGTGAAAATTGTTGCATAATTCAAGAAGATGAAAGTTGGATATGACATAGGAGGATGGGGCACATGAATTTTGACAACCTTGTAAAGATCAACAAAAATCAGGCAGTAAGAGACATGCCTAAGATCTCCAAGCCTTCTAACATCATTTGAAAACATTGCCAACATGGAAAGCAAACAAGAGTAAGCTTCAAAATAAAATAATACTCTACATCTAAACCGTTGGAGCTTGTATAGACAGATCTTGATGCACCAACACAAACAAATAGTATGCAAGGTGAGTATTATTTCATATATTGTTTGATAATTTTTCTAGAAAGATTTGGGTAACCTTTTTGAAAGAAAAATTAGAAGCTTTTGAAAAATTTAAGGCATGTAAGGCCTTAGTAGAGAATGAAACTAGATTCAAAATCAAATATCTTAAGGTCCGATCAAGGTGGTGAGTTCACCTCAAATGAATTCATAGAGTTTGTGAACAACAAGGAATAAGGAGGCACTACTCATCTGCTAGAACTCTACAACAAAATGGTATTGTGGAAAGGAAAAATAAAACAATACAAGAAATGGCAAGAACAATGCTAAATGAGTCCAAATTATTAGACTCATTCTAGAAGGAGCCGTATTCACACATGTATACATTTTGAATCAAGGTCAAATTAGAGTAAATCATGATAAAACCCCATATGAATCATAGAAAGGAAGACATGCGATAGTCAAATATTTTAGAGTGCTTGGTAGTAGATGCTATATAAGGAGAGATGAAGAGGATCATGGTAAGTTTGATTCGAGATCTGATGAAGGAATAGTTCTTGGGCACTCCTTAAAACGTAAAGCTTACAAGTGCTACAATAAAATATTGCATAAAATGGTTCAAAGTAAAAATGTAAGGGTAGACGAGGAAAGATACTACAAAATAAAGGCATCAAAAATATATTACCAAGAGGAAGAAAGTTGTAAAGAGCAAGAAGTAGAGGAATTATTGGGGAATATTCAACAAAGAAGAACAAAAACTCCATCCAGGACACCTTTTAAAGCACAACCCAAAGCATTGTCCATATTTATTTTGAAGAATCATCTCGAGGATTTAATTCTAAGAGATAAAAACATAGAAATTCAAACAACAAGAAGATTGACCAACCCACCAAATCTTGAAAATTAATCTTTGTTGTCCAAGATCAAACTTGAAAACTTTGTAGAAGCGAGTGAAGACAAATTTTGGATAAAAGCCATGGAAGAAGAGTTGGATAAAATTGAAAAGAATGAGACTTTGGAACTTGTCCCATGACCCAAAAATAAAAATATTATTGGCACAAAATGGGTTTTTAGAAACAAGTTGAATGAGGATGGTCAAGTAGTAGGGAAAAAAGCAAAGCTATTATGCAAGGGGTATGATCAAGTAGAAGGGATTGGTTTTGAAGATTTTTTTTCTATTGTTGCAAGTTTAAAAGCTATAAGAATGTTCCTAGCATTCGCCTATTACAAGGATTTCAAAGTCTACTAGATGGATGTTAAATCAACATTTTTGAATGGGCACTTAGAAGAGGAAGTGTATATAGAGCAACCTAAAGGACTCATCTTCTCAGAAAATAGAGAATTTGTATGTAAAATCAAGAAAACACTTTATGGATTGAAACAAGCTCCTAGGGCTTGGTACTCCAAATTGGACAAATACTTACAAGACAAAGGTTTTAAAAGGGACATTGCTGACAATAATTTGTATTTCAAAATTGAAGGGAAGTATTAGTTAATTATTATGATATATGTAGATGAAAGTTTTTTGGAGGTAGCAATGAAGATGTGTCAAGAATTTTCTCAAGATATACAAAAAGAGTTTGAAATGGTAATGCTTGGAGAATCATCCTTCTTCCTAGGATTACAAATTTCTCATCCAAACAAAGGGATATTTGTATCCCAAACTAAATATATTAAAGAGATGCTAAAAAAGTTTAGAATTGAAGAATGTAGTCTAGTTAGTACCCCCATGATTATAAGATGTAAGCTAAGTAAATATGATGAGTCTCTTGATGCAAATTAGTCTCTTTATACTTAAATGATTGGAAGTTTACTCTATGTCACAACCTCAAGACCTAATTTTATGCAGGTAGTAGGTATGGTTGTCAGGTTTTAGGTTGCACCCAAAGAAACTCATGTGTAGATCATAGTTAAGAGAATATTCAAGTACTTAAAAGGCACATTAGATTTTGGGCTATGGTATCCAAGAGGTGATGAATTCACCTTAACAACATATATAAATACAGATTGAGCAAGTAGTGTTGATGATATAAAATCATAAGTGGTGGTGCATTATTTCTTGGAAGTAGTTGTGTCTCATGGTTAAGTAAGAAACAAGCATCAATCTCCCTATAAACTATTCAAGCAGTGTATATAGTAACAATTTCCTATTGCACTTAGGTTCTTTAGATGAGACAAACTTCAAAGGATATCAAAGTAGAGTACAATCATCAAATATCCATATTATGTGATAATACTAGTGCAATCAATATCTCAAAGGATCCAATGATGCACTCAAGAAAAAAACATATTCCTATAAAATATCACTTCTTGAGGGAGAAAGTAGTAGATGGATATGTAAATCTAGAGTATGTTGACAATCATGATTAGATTGTAGATATTTTTACTAAGCCTCTTCCAAAAGAGACTATTGAGTTTCTAAGATAGAAATTGGGAGTGGTATCACCTTTCGTTTGTTACTAAGGGGATGCACTCCTTAGGGGAAGCTTTTCATTGTAATATATCACAACTCCATGGAATCCTTTGCCATTGATGTCAAATGGGGAGAAGTATAAATATTAGGGGAGCAATAGAAACAAGGGAAGTAGTGTGTTTTGCAGATTACCTATATGAGGTTACCATCAATGAAAAAGGGGGAGATTGTTAGATTAATTGTCATTTATGTCAAAGGAAATATTTTGAAGGAAAACATTAAGGCCAAAGGCCACTAAATCACCCTATTTTAACTATCACTCTTGATCGAATTCATATGTAGTTCAAGGGAAAACATGCTTTAGTTATAGGAGATTTGAAGATTAAATAAAATCATATATGTCTTGTTTAAAGAATTCCATGTTGGCCGACTTATAAAGGAGGGGATAGTGCTACAATCTCTTACATGGTCGACCCTTAGAGAAATCACCATCTTGATCATAAGCCTCCTATGAAATAATTAAAACAAGTTAAAACAATTGCTTTATGTGTAGCCGACCCCTTTATATGTCATTGCCACTCTTAAGGAAAAATAAATGAATTAAATTTAATTGAAGATTGAGTGCCTCTATTTTGGAAAATTTGCCTCCTTTCAAGAAGTTGACTTCCTTGAAGCATCACCTCCTTTTGTGAAGATGCACATAAAGAAGATATATATAGAAGATTGAAACGAGTCTTTATTAAGTGAGTTTTTGGAATGAGAATTTAGAAGATATATACAATAGTCCAAGATTAAATTTTTGATGGAATAAAATAATATATTTGGAACTTAAACAAGATATTATAATAATAAATCAAACCTTGTAAGATCAAAATTTTCTTGAGTATAACAGTAAATCCATGAAGAGTGTATGAGTATATTTGTAAAGGGGGATACATGTATGTGTTAGAAGATATGTACAACACCAACAAGTGTATGAAGAGAGGGTGAGTGTAAATAGAAGTTGCTTAATTCAAATTTAAAGAGAATATTTTTCAAGTATACAAAGGTTCCTTTTGCAAGAGGTTTGTGCCTCAATTTTGACAAGGTTGGTGCCTTGTATTGAGAGATTGATGTCTCTCACTGAGTTGGTGCTCAGTCTAGGGGATTGGTGTCTCATGTAGGTTGGTACCTAAAATATTGCAATCAATGAGTTATCTAAAAGTATTGTTTTTCCATGGTTTTCTCGCGTAATATTTTCCACATAAATTTTGGTGTTCTTGTGTTGCAATTGATTAGATCTTGCATATTAGTTATTTATGTTTGGTTTGGTAGAAGTTTGGTAATATTAATTTACCCCCTTCTTAGTTTAATAATGTTCTCATCAACTCTTCAAGTGGGGTGTGGGATTTATTTTACCATGTTTTTAGTGGTACATTACTATTTTGAAACCATTTTTGGTTTATCTCTCTCATTACTCTATAAATTGGAGTCATGGGAGTAGTTTTATGGACTAAGTTTTAGGTACATAGGTGATGCTAGAATAGTATTGTATTGAGAAGAGAAGTGTGTTGTTAATGTAATTTTATATTGAAGATTAATACATGCTTAAGTCTCTCTTTGATAGTGGATTTTTTTATTGAAAGGTTTTCTCTATGTGCATCCAATGTTATGTTTTAAATTATGATGGTTTTCTAATGTATATTTGTTATTATATACTTTCACATAATCTCATAATGTCTCATTCAATATTTTATTAACAAAAGATAGAATTGCATACTCTTTAAAGAGCTAACATTGTAGTAGGTTACCTTGTTTTAACAACCTTTGGTATCAAATCCTTGGTTCTACTAAGAAGGGGGTGAATTATTTAAAGTGTTGAAGGTTTTTTGGTTGTAGTGAGAGAATTTGATTTAAGTTATTTTTTTTAAATTTTTGAAGTGATTGAAAACCATGGCCTCTACCTTTCATTTAGAGATTGATAAGGTTTATGAAAATGATTATGAGTTGGGGAAGCTAAATATAGAGGATCTATTTGAAGAGATAGACCAATAGAGAGTTGTTATAAATAAAAATAAAATGGATACCATGTATGATGATGATTGGAAGAAACTACATAAAAAGGCATGAGGAAACATTTAGTTATGTTTTATGGATTTTATCCTAATAAATGTTCTTAAGGAGACCAACACATATATCTTGTGGAAAAGGACTAGTGAGGTCTACCAAACTAAGAGTCTAGTAAATAACTTTTTTTGAAGAGGTAATTGTATTCTTTATAAATGAAATGTGAAAACTCTATTATAGAGTATTTAAATTCATTAAATTTGGTTTTGAGTGGGTTAGGATCCATTGATGTCAAGGTTGAGAAGAAGATAAATATATTTTGTTAATTTTCTCTTTACCTAACCTTTCTTTGAGTGGTTTGATGAAATATCCAAATTTGGATGCCCTTGTTGTTACTCTGGTTACAAATATAATGGGGACACAATCCATGGATGAGGTCTCAAAGGATGCAATACATGTTTGGGGAAGGTTGGAGGATAAAGAAGTGTTTAAAAAGGATAAAAAAATCCTACCAATATATCTATCTCAAGGCCATTCTAAGAGATAAAGAAATAGTATAGTATATAGTGTTAGAACTATGGAGATTGGTGGCATGTTAAGGAGGAGCACAAAAATAAGAAGAAAACTTATGACTCCTTGACTGAAAATTTGTCTAATGATGGTGGTGAATCTTTATTAATTTTTACTAATACTATTCTAATGAATTCTAATTGATTGACTTAGGTTGATAGTATTATTTTAGCGAAAAAAATTCACATTGAGTTTTTTTTCTATGGGAAGGTATAGTTGTGTTTTAGTGATAAAAGTATTACTAATGTTTTACATATTTTAGGACTCATGAGAAATTTGATTTTTATATCTAATTTGAATGATTATGGATTGCATGTGAGATTTGACAAGCTTGGTTGCAAGTTGTTAAGAGAAAAATTTATGGTTGCTAAAGGATCTCAAGTTGGGAATTTATTTAGGATGAATGCCTAAAATTTTGTACCTTTTCCAATATAACTAACAATTTGAAAAACACCCCCTATTAATGGGCTGCTGGCGTTAAGGCTAGAAGAGACAAAATAGGTTGGAGCTCTCCAAAAGAAGGTTGGATAAAAATGAACTTTGACGGAGTGTCTAGAGGAAATCTGGGCCTTTTCGAGACAAGATATATTTTCAAAGACCATAATGAAAGTAACTTAAAAGAAAATTTTCACCCTCTTGAAACAACAACAAATAATGAAGCCAAAATAATGGCACTCAAATTGGGTTTGGAATATGGTTGAAGACAAGGTAAAAGGAAAATTGAAGTAGAGGAAGATTTTTTGATTATAGTCAATGTAATTCACAAGAGAAAAACCCAAAATTGGAAACTAAATAGTCACTTAGAGTAATTTTGTAGGATCCTTGACGGGTTCTCGAAGCCTTCAAAACTAAACATATACTTAGAGAAGGAAATGGTGAGGCAAATAAATTGGCCAATAAAGTCATCGATATTCAATGACAATGAATTGGAGATAGGAGGATGAAAAGGTGGTGTGCTCATGCAATGTATGACATGAGGTAGTATGATAGAGTTGGCTTTAGAAACTTGGACAAGTGGGGAAAAGTACAACCACTATGATGGGTGGAAAATTTTCCATAGATTGTGAGAGATTTATTAGGCATGGTAGAGAATGAGTTTTCTACGAATGCATCTCTTCCCACAACCTGTACATGAGAAGAGAGTTGGGCTGCCATTAAATTGTTGTCTCCCCAAAGAATGGGTGTTCAGTTGAATTTTTCAGAATGCTAGAGGTGGGGAGATGATGGATACGTTAGTAAGGTTAACCAACCAAAGTGGGTAGATGGCATTCTTAGGGGAGGTGACAGACCAAAGGTTAAAGTTCATACTAAAGGAGCATAGCAAGTGACCAAGGAAAGCCTTTAAAAGGGTCTTGGTGGTGCACTTTATGGTTGATGATAGCCGCCATAGGGTCAATATAGACATTACCTCCCACTTTATAGCATCTCTACTAGACCTAGGAGATGACAAGGATATGATTTTGGAGCTAGCTATGATTTTCTTCAAAAATAAATATCTGCAAGGGTTGGAAGAAGTACTTTTGGTGTCCAAGTATGGAGTGGGCTTGTTGAGGTTGAAGGACATAAAAAGGGTTATTGAGGATGCAAATCTGTTGGAATGAATCCCCTTGCTAGGGAGTTTTTGCACACAGACATTGAGACAACACCATGTCATAGCCAAAATAGGGTGCCAATTTTTGAAGAAGGTGAATAATCTAGTAGCTATTTATGACCTGGATTGGTTGAAGGAGTTCAATGAGATGTTAATGGATGGAGAATTTTGCACCCCTTGAGGGGTAGGATGATACAATGTTAGTGTTTGTTTATTAAAATTTTGAAACTAGGTAATGCACGGGCCTAAGATGCCCTAGAGCCTTGTTGTAGTAATTATGGTGGATTGTATCAGTCATTTTGAACTATTTATATACATTTCCTAGCTTTTATCAATATATACAACACAACTGTGCTTATCTAGCCAAAATAAACAATTTAAAAAACACATACAACTTATGTTGTGGTACCAATTATGTTGGGCCACATTGGTTTAAAAGGTCTTTAGACCTTGACTAATAAAAATATGGTAAGATGGTTTTTTTATTTCTCTAATGACTGATTTCATTTTTAAGAACATTGTGTGTTTGGTAGCTAGAATTAATATTCATTTCCAATTAGAAGATACAAAGAAAATATGTTATCATAAATTATTTATTTGGATTTCTTTGGTCCATAAAATGTGGATTTATGAGAAAATCTTAGTGTTATGTCACATTCACTAATTATCCCTCTAGATACACCTAATTTTTTTATGTATCCTAAATATGAAGTTGTATCTAAGTTTGAGGAATTTAAATTGTTGGTTGAGTGATGAGTCTAAATAATGTATCATCTATTACCAAAATAAACTATGCATTCTCCTTTGAAATAATTGATATGTTGAACTTAATTATAGAACTAATAGCTTATGACTATTTTAAAGTAAAATATACGCTGAGTTTGTGGTTATTTACTCTTAATGTTAAATATGCCTCGATATCCATGTAATATATTTTTTTGTATATATATGTACCTTTTGTGCCAAATATAAGACCTATTGTGAAGAATATAAGAATTTGGAGATTAAAGATGAATAACTCGAAGCATTTTTAAGCTCTTTAAATTTGTCCATGCAATTACAATCAAATCTAAAATAAACTAATAGTTAGTTCCAAAATCACACACAATTGGCTCCAAATCACCCAACAAAATCTAAAACATGTGTTAGATGACAATAAAATTGACTTAGATAGGTGATGAATGGTATTTAACACTTTTCCTATAAATTTGGTGAAGATAATCACAATGAAGCACCTATGATTGTATATTTTATGACATAGGTTGTAAAGAGTTTCTTGACTACCCTACTTTGGAACATCAACATGCACGTCTTATTTTAGATGAATCAAATATTCCAGTCAATTATATAATTAAAGTAATTGAAAATTTAGTTTTCCACCTAGAATTTATAATACTTTGATTCGAGAATAAACTTTTGTGGTCTCATACCTAGAATCTTGAAAAAGCTTCAAGTTAAGATTGAAGCTCTTTTGTTTTATGTATTAGATTTAGGAGAAAGTAACTACCACATGATTTAAAATTTGGTATTCTCAAATAAATTAGATTTTATAAATAATATTCTTTACCTCGTGGATTGAAGAAATTACTTAATGAATCAAAAAGTTAATATAGAGTATAGCTAGAATCCCTTAGCAAAGTAAAAACTTGTGCAAATGAATTTTATTAGTTTTCAATGAAAAGAAAGAAAGTTTGATGCCTTTGTATAATCAAAGAACTAATCTTGAAGGTGGAGTAGGGTCCATTCTTCTTGAAGGAGAAGGAATTTTTTGTGATACTTTCTATTTCAAAGTAATTTATTTCTATTTCTAAATTTATTCTAGTTTATTTATTTATTTGTGTAAGACCTACAAGCATCTAACAATAAATTTGCTTGAAAAGATAAAAATAATTCTTTTTAAATTTCAAGCAAATTTTGTTTCATTTTTCAAGTAAGTGTGTTTATTTTTTTACGCAAGTGTGTTTATTTTTTCATGTTACAAGTGTGTCACCTTTTCAAGCAACTTTGTTTCATTTTTCAAAGCAAGTGTGTTTCTCTTTCAAGCAATAATAGACTAGATTTTAATTCAATTCCAAAAAGTTTATAAGATAGGATATAGTTAGTTCAAAAGAAACTACTACCATAAGAAATCTAAATCCTATTGTATATCACCTTTCAATAGCAGTATAAATTGATAAAAAATAAATAATGAGCAATTGTGAAACTTCAATGATCTCACCATTTTTGGTGTAATTGTTGAGGAACATTTTTTAAATTTCTAGGTGTTAATATAGTTGCCTAAACTTGAGTACTAAAGGTTTTATGGTTATTTTATCTTATGAATAGAGTTATGATTCCTTTGATCACTTTGTAAAAGACCCAACAACTAAAACTATAAGAGAGAATCAAAGAGAGGTTGATAAATCTAAAACAACAAGGCACTACTCTCCCTTAGAATTATTTCTTAGAAACATTCAAATTCCATCAACATAGGTAGAGGTAGAAACAACATTTGACAGTTCACTATTTTCATTCGATAGAGAATTTTACAACATTCATAGTATAACCTAAAATATGGTAAATAGATCTAAAATATAGATGACCAACAAAATGGTCCTAACAAAAAAACCTTTATATATCCAATCTCTTTGACTTTGAAAAGAGATGAAACTCTAATGAAGAATATTTCCCCTTCTACTTTTTCCACGTAAATACGGGAAAAGATTCTAAAGATAATGATTAGTTATTGCTTGAATTTAAGGTTATTTTCCAAACCTATGGTTATAGGACACACAACTAGAAATTGAAACTGTTTCCCTTCACATTAAAGAAATCATCTCTACGATGGTTTGTGTGGTTGACAACCAACTCCATCCACACATGGGATAAAATAGAGATATTTTTTTGGAAAAATATTAGTATTATTACAAGGCTAAGGATATAATGGATTATATCTTTAGAATGAATCAATTAGAAGATAAAAACCCAGAGGATTATTTGGACCATTCCTATTTGTCTATAAAAGATGTGGAAGAATAATATCTAGATGAGGAATTAAGAAAAACCATCTTCCTCAGAGGGATTGATGAAGAGGGACATCAAGTATTAAATCTCATGGTGAGAGGGGATATAAAATAACTTAATTTTGAAGATATCATTGAACTATGCAAAACTTACTCTTGTACTAGAGTAGGAATTATGAAGGTTAGACACGTGATAACTAGTGGGGATAATATCAAAGTCATGGAAGAATTGGGAAGTTTAAGCTAGCAATTGCACCTTGGAGTGTAATGGGTACATCGAAGAGGTGTGGAAGGTTGATTAGGAAAAAAAATCTATTTTTTTCATACATTTCACACTACATGAGGTCAATTGGTAGGCCATTTAGCAAATGATGTTGTTTGTGCAACATAGGTCTTAATGGAAAATTGATAGCTTCAAATCAACTATGCACCCTCTTATAGGGATCCAAACACGACTGAAAAAAACCTCTGAATGAAGAAGATAACCATGCTCCATTACTAATAGACTCATGTTATGTTTGCAATAGAGAGAGGGATAGATAGGGAGAGATAGAGGGGGAAGAGCTGGACAAGGAGAGGGGTAAGAATATAGAGAAAAAAATAGTGAGACATAAAGAATAAAGAGAGAGGACCTGGGAAAGAGAGGGATATACAAAGAGAGAAGAGAGAGATAGAGAGACACACATAAAGAGAGAGAGAGACAAAGAGATATAGAGATCTAAGGGTATGTGCAGGATCATCATGGAAAAAATAGGCCCTTAAGTGGCAATCAAATTCAAAAAAATCAGAGTTAGGCAACTTGACGTAAAAATTTGAATAAGTTATCTATATTATTTAAAAAATATGTAAGAATAGAATCTGTACCAAATTGAATTTAGTTTCTAAACTACTAGGTTTATTTAAAAAATAAAAAAATCTATTTGGTGAAAATTTGAAATTTCAATGTAGTGGTACTTAAATTTTAGAGAAAAAATAAGAAGTAGGTGTCTGTCTAACCACCCTAACCACAATAAAATGATAATATTTTTTTATAATATTTTAGATATAAGTAGAGGACTCTTGTCTCAATGTGATGCATATTTTTTTGTAATTTTTTTCCAAGTAAATAATTAATTATGATTTTTTTATTACAACTTTTAAAAAATATAAAAACTCGTATGTCTGACCACCTTAACTTGGTTAAAACTTCATGAAATTCATTTTTTTTTTTCTAATCCTATAGTATGCGAAGCATAGAATGTAATGCATGTTTCAAATTCAAAAAATGTAATATTGTTTGAAAGTTATAGATGTTTTTCAATCAGCCTATCAATTAGGACTTTAGTTGTAATTCACATAGAAAATGAATAATAATTATTTATTAAATTCAAAGTAAATCATAATTTATATTGGTGGAAAGCTAAGAATCTCTTTTAAAAACCCTTTTCGTTTCATCAATTTTGGGTAAAAAAAAAGTCGTCAGCCACATGGGTCATCATATCACTTACATATCGCCAGTTTTTGGCCCATCATGATCTTGCACAATAAAGAGAGAGGACCTGGGAAAGAGAGGGATATACAAAGAGAGAAGAGAGAGATAGAGAGAGACACACATAAAGAGAGAGACAAAGAGATATAGAGAGATGTAGAGAGATAGAGAGACCAAGAGATAATAGAGATAAAAGAGAAATAGATATTGAGAGAAAAGAGATTAATTATTAAAATTGCATCTATAACATCTAAAAAAATCCCCTTTCTTTATTTTATGAGAGATTTACGTTGAACAAAGGTTATCATTAATGTCTTGAAGGAGTTCATTGTGTCAAGGGTGTAAGGCTAAGTAGTACATGAATTATTATTATATTCCCCTTGTCATTTTGAGTTGTTGAGATTTGCAAAAATATATAACTATCAGTTATAGTTCTAAAAGTGTGCGTGACTGTTGTATGCTTGCAATATCATGCATTCATCTATTCACTATGATAGAGGTAATCTGGAAGTCTGTATCAGAATGTTTCAGTTCTATTCTCAGGGTAGAGAGATTTCATTGGAAATACAATTATGGTCAACATTTCTTGCAAAAATGCAGTTTGGCTCTGCAGTTTCAAAGGTGAGTATGTCTACACTAGTTCTATCATATTCCCGAGTTTTTGAAGGATATGTTTAGCATGAAAAAATATTGTAATGTCAAAAGGTTCTTTGTGCCTGTCTATCAACTAGTTGGTGTTTGCGACATGTGCGATAATGGTTAGTAGTGTGTGGAATTCAAATCTTGTGTGTGGTGTCAAGATAGGACCTGGTTAAGATTCTTATGGTAGCACATGATATAATGTTCTTTTGGCAACAACAAAATTTGATCTTGGACCGACCTATTACACATTTCATGTAATTTGAAATTGAATTTAGGTCCACCTTATGTCATCCTGGTTATTTGTGGACCCTTGACCAACATAGAAGAAGTGTTAATGTAGTTATAGTCCATTTCTTGTTTAAAGTCATTAATATTATTTAAATAACACATTTAAATGATATTTTAGTTTTAATTGAAAATCAAATAGAGGGGTATTATTGTTTCCATTTTAAAAGCTTGTTAAGATTTTTATTTAAACTTTATTTCTCAAACACATCATTTTCATGCAAAGTTAAAAAAGGGCAAAGAAGTTTAACATAGTGCATGAGAATGAAAAAATTAAAATTATTCCTCAAGTTCATTTTCCCATGCCACAAATAAAACAAAAAAAGGAGGTTTTTTCACACCCAAAGTCATGGAAAATGGCATGCAAAGTTAAAAATAGGGAAAAAATCTCACACTACATGAAAATGAAGAGAAAAAGACTCAAGTTTGGACGCCAATAATAGAGAAAGCAAGAAAATTGAATTATATAATAAAACACAAAATTTCTAAATTATCCACACAATGTGATAATCAACCAAAACATACATGGAGGAAAAACCATGGGGATACAAAAAAGCATAGTCACCAGAGACACAAGGTCTCCAACTAGACCATAAAGAAAATACAAACTAGTCAACATGTAGAGAGAGGTCTCAAACTTATGCAAACTAGTCAACATACAAAAAGACGTCTCAAACTTATGCAAACTAGTCAACATACAAAAAAAAAAAAGGTCTCAATTTTTTGATTAGGTGAAGTGAGATGGTTAAGTGATATCCATAATTTTCTCCTCTATATACTTCCCATCAACCATACACCTATACATGTTCTACACATTCAATGTGCACATCAAATTTAATAATGAAGATCATAATTAAAGCATAGTTAGACCAAGATATCTAAATGTTTATAATCATGGCAGCACGACCACGATATAGTGGTCAGCAAATCCGTACAAAACAAAAACAAAAATTTACTTTGTATTTTCATGCTTAATGATTTTTTAATTATTTAAAAAGTGGACAATATCACAAAATTATATTTTCATTGTTTAATTATAATAGTTTTTTGTTTTTTTCCATCTAATAAGTCATACAATGATTTTTTTTTAATTTTAAATTTACTTATGAATAAAATAAACTTGAATATCTTAACATATTTTGTATAGATTATCTTGAAAATATATATACTAATTACATCGAAGGCGTGTCCCTATATGAACTTTCCAAGTTCATTTTGTCTGTGAATGGTGGAAAATCAAAGATAGGGCTTGGTTGACAGAAAAACAAATCTCAGGCGTCCATCATTTTTCGCCACTTTTGACTATTTTTCACCGTTTTTCGAGTGTTTTTCGTCGTATTTTTCTGTTTTCCCCACCGCTATTTTTGCTGTGTTTTCTGCTTTCTCCACCGTCATCGATTCTACTTTCCATGCCACTATCGGTTCGCTCCTCCAAACCTTTCACTTCTCCAATTTGTGTGAGCTGCAGCCTGAAAATAAGGTGTTAACCTTGATTTTAGAGTATGTTTATTTTTTCAATCCGTTTAAAATCTGATCAGGAGCTGGGCAAAGCGTGTTATCTCCTTGGGAGCTGTGCAGAATGTGTACGATCTTTTAAAAAAAATTACTTTTCCAAACTGTGTATGATCTTTAATAAATACTTATTTTTTTAACTTTTCATCTTGACATTTACTAAATAAATATATATATATTTCTTTGACCCATACATTTTCTAAATGAGGGCTCCTTATTATAGTAAAACAATTTATTAATAATAAACTTATATTTAAACAATTACTTAGAATACAATTATATTTATACTTAAAATAAATTCATTATTAATAATTTTATATATATGTCTTGTAATTGTTAAAATATATACTTATATACTATATATTAGCACATAATATACTATCCAATATTAAAATATTTTTTACTACTATATATTATTATTTATATACTATAAAAAACAAATATATATATATATATATATATTATATTTACTTTATTATATATACTAACTATATATTTTTTATTTTAATTTATGTACTATAAAATAACATATCTAGGTATATTAATATATAATTATTATTGTTAATTTTATTATATTTGAACTTTATATATTTTTATGTGTTTTTTAAACAAAAATAAACATTTATTACATTTAATTTTTATTTATATCTAATCATTCTTGTTGTAACTTCTAATATTTAATTAATAAATCAACTACACATTTACTATAACCTTCATTACCACAATTAACATTTAATTGTGTTTCAACAATACTACATTACATTATAATTTTGGTTATTAAAATGAAAATTGAGCACATTTAGATTTTAACATTATGGCATCTTTTACCCTAAGTAAGCATAATTAATATATAATGTATATTTTATATAATAAAAAATAAATTATAAATAATATATTTATATTACTATTACTTATTAGTAATGTATATTATATTCTTTAACAAAACCATTAAATACATATACAAAATTACTACTATTAATAATTAATAATTATTGTATTATATATATATATATAATTAATATATTATATATAATACATATTAAATCATATATAATATAATTATATTTATTATTATATATAATAGTATACATAAGTTATATTATTATTATATATAATAGTATATATAAGTTATATTATTATTATATATTATATTCTATAATAAAAATTATTACATATAAATATGAAACTATTATAAGTAATAATTAATATATTTAGATAAAGAGATAAAGATGAATAGATAGAGATATATGGAGGGTGATTGATATATCTCCTTGTCGCTCTCTATCTCTTTATATCTCCCACTATCTATGTCACTCCCTCTTCCCCTCTCTATTTATTGAGCTCTCTCTCCCTCTCCCCCCCCTCTCATTTACTCCATAACTCCATCTCTCCTACTATATATCTATATCTATATTTTTGTCTTTATCCTCTATCTCTCTATAGCACCCCCTTTTTGTCTCTCCCTCTCCCTCTATATATATTAAGCTATCTCTCCCTCTCCCCCATCTTCTTCTCTCTCCCTCTCTACATATCGGTCTCCCTCTCTTCCCTCTTCTTTCTCTCCCTTTTCTACCTATCTCTCTCCCTCTCCCCCTCTCCTCTCTCTTCCTCTCTCCCCCTATTCTCTATCTCTCCTCCTCTACCTATCTCTTTCCCTTTCTTTCCCTCCCTCCCTCTCTATCTCCCCCCTCTCTATCTCTCCCCATCTCTCCCTCCCTCACTCCCTCCATATCCCCCCTATCTATATCTCTATGTCTGCATTTGTTCCCTTTCTCTTCACATATATCTCTATCTCTCCCTTTCTCTTCCCATATATCTCTAACTCTTTCTCTTTCTCTTCCCATATATATCTATCTCCCCCTACTTCTTTCTCCCTTTCTCTATCTCTCCTTATTTCTCTCTCCCCCTCTCTATCTCTATTTACCTATCACTAGTTCTCTATATTTGTCCATCTCTTTTTCTCTCTCTCCCTCTCTTCCCCTCTATATATCTCTATCTCTCTATCACTCTATCTCACCATCTATATCTCTCTTTCTCTCCCTTCCATCTATCTCCCTATCTATCCCTCTCTATATATTTATCTCTTCCATCTCTATCTATCCCTCTCTCCTCTCTCTCTTTATCTCTCCATCTCCTTCTCTCCTCTCCATATCCTCTCCTTCTCCATCTCAATCTCAATCTGTATCTCTATCTCATCACCTCTTTATCTCTCACTCTTCCCCTTCTATCTCTCCCTCTTTCTATCCCTACCTCTCCCTCTCTCTCTCCCTCTCTCCTTATTGCAAACATAACACGAGCTTGTTGGTTATGGAACTTGATTATCTTCCTAATTCAGAGGTTTTATTTCAATCATGTTTCCATCCCTTTAAGTGGATGCATAATTTATTTGAAGCTATCACTTCTCCATTGAGACCTTTGTTGCACAAACAACATCAATTGCTAAATGACCTACCAATTGACCTCATGTACTCCATGAATGTATGAAAAAAATAGACCAAAAATTGGTATAATTGACCTTCCACACCTCTTCGATGTACCCATTGCACACTAAGGTGCGATTACTAGTTAATAACTTTTTTTAGTTAAAAAATACTGCCCAACCACTACTTGCAAAAACATAAATAATATGTCTATTGAATAATTTACACACGACATTGGCATGCGAGTGGATGGGGAAATAATGTACTTAATCTTATACTTTTAAAAAATTGTGATTCGTTTAAACTATAATACTATTTCTTAGCGAATAATGGTTAGCATGTGCAAGTGGTGTCTCAACCAACGCAAGTGGGTGATTTTTACAAGGTATAGATGATAAAGACAAGAAATCTGTCGTATGCCAGAGTAATTTGAAAATGTCCTCCATTACTTAACGTGCCTTTCATGAATAGTAAGTATTTTTATTTTTATATTCAGAGCTTATGCTCATCCTTATATTAAGGGATATAGGTAGCTACTGCTTGTTATCATTGGCACTCTTAACTCGCCACTTATCCCTTCATACATTCCGCACCTTTGTTTGAATATGTCTACGGCCTCGACTCTTTTTGGTGGAAGTACAGAAAGTCCCTATGGATTTGAACTTGTTGAACGTGATGGTTTCTTCTACGCGCCCAGTACTGTGGAAGCTGTGAAGAAGACGTATTCACAGTTCAAAGGACGGGAGGACGACGTGTTTGTGTGCTCTGGAATAAAGACGGGAACCACCTGGTTGAAATCGATAGTTGCGAGCATTATGAGCGAAAGCAAGGAACATGTTTTGAAGGCAAAGAGCGTCCATGACTTGATTCTCAACGTAGAAAGAGGGTACAGTTCAGGAGCCTCCGCTGTAATTGAAGAAATGCCGTCGCCAAGGTTACTCAGTACCCATCTGCCTTACTCTGCTCTTCCAACTCAAATAACGTCTTTGGGCTGCCGAATGATTTATATCGCTCGAAATCCCAAGGACACTTTCGTTTCCCACTGGAAGTTTTTGCCTGCACTAGAAGCTATCTTCAATGGTGGAACATCTCCAGTTTCCAAGGAGGTATTCTTTGATTCCTTTTGTAATGGTCTCTCTCTCTATGGTCCTTATGTTGATCATGTCTTGAGTTTTTGGAAACCCAGTAGGAGTCAAAGTAACATCTTGTTTTTAACATACGAAGATATGAAGGCAGATTCTTTGTCTCACATCAAAAGGATTTCGGATTTCTTGGGGCGATCTTCTTTGACAGAGGAAGACATTCGTTTCATAGACAGTCAATGCAGCTTTCAATCTCTTTCGTCTCTAGATGTTAACAAAAATGGCAACGTGAGTTACAAAAATGCCGATTTAAGCAATCGATTGTTTTTTCGCAAAGGTGAAGTGGGTGACTGGAAGAACCATTTCACCCCAGAAATGAACAGCCGTATGGATTTGGCAGTGGAAAAAAAGTTCCAAGAAGCCGGTCTGTTCCTCAAGTATGAACTCTGACATACACAAACCGTCTTATCAAATATTTGTGTGTACCCTTTGCATTGGCGTGTTCATGTCTTCTGCAGTATAATCAACAAAAATGTACCCTTCTGTCTTTTTTACTTCGACAAAGCTTGATCTATGTATTATACCAAAGAATGGATAGGTTTTCCCCTTTGGAAGTAAAATACTTTGTTAGGAGACAGTTTCAAATAAAGTTTAAGGCACGGCCTGCTCCATATAGTTACAGGAAGTGCGAGATTCAAAAATATAATTGTTGATAAGTAGGAGGTTTCTTCCAGATCGTGTCAAATTATGATATTGCTACTAGGATTCAACCATGTAGTTTTCGAGTCAAACTCATTGACCCATGATTCATGACTAGTGGTTCACAAGAACCCATCTCTCATGATAATGAATGGTCCACTTAGCACTCATTGCATCTAGGTGGTGCTCACAAAGGTAAAGCATTGGTTCGTCCTGGGAGGTCCCCCATCCCAGTACTACTCCAGCTCAAGCGCGCTTAACCACAAAGTTTCCCCCAAGGTTAAGCCCACTTCGCTTGAAAATATAATTGTTGTTGTAAGTTTACAATTTCCTTTTACCATGTGTAACCCTATACAAATTTTTAATATAATCTTAACAAATGAAAATATATCCAGATTTATTACGATTTGTTTCATAGCCATTATTTTAAAGATTTCAATACATTCTCGTCATCAAAACTAATTGTTGATGTGGTTTTTGACACACCATTGTATCTACAAGTTGTGAAACCTACAAGTAGGAATGACAAAGATCGTTCTCTTACTTTAAAGATAGTTAGTCTCAAGAATCTTAATTAAACATTGATAAATTAACATAGTAAAATTTTATTAAAATCTCTCAAATTTGGAAATGAGACTTTTTTGATTCTTTCACAAGGGCTTCATGAATATTCGAGTAATGAATATGAAAATAAACCAACTTAGTAAAAATATACACTATTAACCAACATAAGTTTCAATTCAATTAAAACCTTAGATATGCAAGTTGAAAATGATCAAACATGTGCATAAAATCACAATTTCACAAGTTTAATGTATTGCCTCATGTTATTTGAAATTTATTATTGAGATCCTAATCTAACACCATGATAAGAAATTTAGAGAAATAGGGTGAGAAGAAAAGGGTTACAAAAAGAAATAAAAAATTTGAATCCATTCTCATTCCTCCTACAAATCAGTCTATGAATGGATAGATTTAGCATTGAAACCAATCTTTGTTAGACTAGATATTTGAAACATCAGAAAATGGATTTATGCTTTCGTATGGCTTAGGACATAGAGCAAACCCACTTTCTAATTATCTCATTGAAGGGAAATCCTAAAGATCTCAATCTAAAGTGTGCAAAGTAGAAAGAGATCTTGCAATAGGGTTGTCCTAGGATATGATCGTAAACTAATGAGGGGTTCACCACCAAGCTAGGGATTGGAAAGACCAATGAAATGCAAAACCTAATAGTTAAACCTAGTGTAATGTAATCTTTCACTAAATGACCTAAAAATACATGTAAATCAAAACATAAAGCTGCAAAAAGAAATGTGTGCACCTGGAAATCTGAAGATGACTGAATGAAGGCTTGATATACTAAAAATACTAAAATTTTTGCCCACTGGGATTCATATGCCAATCTGGGCATATCAGTCCTAGATCAAGGTTTCTGGGCAGGAACCGATTTCTAAAAAAAGGGTATCTGAAATTGTAAAGATCTGGAAAAATGCCTGTAGTGGGACTCATACACCACTTTTGGCGTATCAGTCCCATTTTGCTTTTTCGAGAATTCAAAGTTCAGATCTGTGCTCCAATCTCTGTTCTTCCCTTCCAAACTGATTTCCAGATCTAAATCTGCGAAAAGCCATGTAAAACAAAATATAGACTTGATTTGTTTATGGGGGGTTTACCTCGGTCAAACCCCTAGTTTGATAATTAAACCTTGATAGAAACAATGAAACATGAATGTAAATAGGAATGTAAACCATAACCTTAAGTGTGTCTAAGATTAGGAAATCTGAAATGCAATGCAACCTTATCCTAATGTGTTAGAATGAGATGCATAAATGAAACATGAAGATGAATAAATCACTTTGAGAGCTCTCTAATCACCCAAATGAGTCCTAATAATGCTTGTACCTTCCTTAGGTTGAATATAGAGTGATAATGGAGGATGGAATCACTTAGGAAACAATTCATTAGTCTTGTCTTGATGGCTAGTTGCATCTCCCCAACCTAAAATTCATCATGATTTACCATAGACAACCATGATCAACCCTTTCCAATGCTAGATCTTGAATGAAAGTGAGCTTGAAGACCTGCAAAAAAACTTCAGTGATGCTCCAAGACTTCAACTTTACTTATTTTCGAAACTTGAATGCTCTTGTGAAAGAATGCTTGAAGACTCTTGAATGCTTGGATCTTGAAATTGCCCTTGAAAATACTTGCTTAGATGAAATAATGACTTAGAAGCTTGCTTATATAGGCATCTACACCTAATTTACTGCTATTCAAATCTCAAAAGCTGACATCAACCAAAAGTTTGAATTAGAAAGTTGAATTTCCTGCTCAAACCCTAAAAAAGCCCCAAATGGGACTCATACGCTAGACCCTTGGCATATGGGTCACACCTAGGGGGACTCATACACCCAAGGTGGCATATGGGTCCCACCCTAGATTTTTCAAGGTGGGTTGTTAGAATTTTAAGTGCTTTTGATGATTTTGTCAGGTTTTTAGTTGAAATAAGCCTCGAGATCTGAAATAATGGGTCTTAGAGGCCTATTAATGATGAATTAAAGGGGTAATTAATGCCCAAATGCTAAAATAGGTCCAAATTAAATGAGAAATTACATTATCTCGAAGAAGGGAGTACAATTTTTGTCATTACATCTAGCCTCAACTTTAGTGCCCATATGACTCTATGTGCATATGTAAGCTAAAGGAGTCCAAACAATGAAATTCATTTCAGAAAAGGATACGGGTGAACCCACAAAAGTTGTTTACAATTCGAGTGAGAAAGGAAAATTTCCAAAAAACTCACCCATGCAAAAAAAAATTGTTTTGGGGGGTTTCCCACATTTCCCATTGTGGAAAGGGGGTTTGCTTGAACCCCCCTTTTCCCACCTTCCCACCCTCTGACATAAAAAGACTCTAGATTTTTTCCCTCTGAAGCTTAGGTTGAGGATGAAAATGGAGGAGACTTCACAGACCCAACTGGAAAATGGTAGTCCTCGAAATGAGCTATCCAACAAATATAATTTTAATATGTTTTGGTTTTATTATGTATGTGTTTTTTTAGTTTTATTAAACATAGGTTTTTCACCGAAAATCAAACTCTTTGTTCTGCACATGTGAAAAAATAGCAGATTATCAAAATAAAATTTTGAAAAATATGTTCAAGCTGGATCGTATTGATATCCTTGATCCATTAAAAAAATAAAATCAATTTTGATACATACATAAAAAGTTATGTTGTATACGGTCCGCCTATGTCTAAATTGTAATTGGTTTGACTTCAAAACTTGATTAAGGAAAAAATATTCAATAAAACACTATAAAACCAAATGAAATTACTAGATATCATAGTTATAAATCTAAATTCAAAAAAAATAGAATTTTATCCTTCATACAAAAAAAGTTATGTTGTATAGGGTGAGCGTCATTCCTTAAAAATGTTGATTTAAAAAAAAAAGCTAGTTTTCGAAGGAGATGGAAAAAGAAGTGCAATCTGATTCCAATTTTTTTGAAAAAAATATATTTAGAATCTATAGAAAAAATGTCACAAATCACTAGTTTTCATCATCTTCAAATTCCTCACGGTTTAGCCGCTATAGGAGCCCGAAAGTGAAGATTTCTAGTAAAAAAATCAGTTCAATGTCTAGTTTGACCCAAAAAGTGTAAACCAGTATTGTGGGATCACCCATACTCATATAGGTTCATTCAAAACACATGAGAATGAATCCCCCACTGTAGCTATCTGCAAAACCACAATGTTAGGAACCGCATCTTGTAACTTGAATTCGTTAGTTATCTAAAAATCCTTTTATCTAACTTCTTTTAGAAATCAAATTCGACGGTAGATGTATGCCCCCTTGTTTTCGCTTGTTTTACGGAGGTGGAATCAAGGTAGCAGTCTAACTGTATCGAATAAGGTAAGTTGTATCATAGGGTATTTCCAAGTACCATACTGCATAATGATAGAAATTTGATGAGGATGAGAGCGGAATCATGGTTCCAATGCAACAAATGGTGTTGAAAATGGAGTTCTCTAGCACCCATTATGCTAGTTTGAATGAAAAGTACTTTTAACCCTAATATAGTAAAACCCTAATTTTAACTTATATAAGAGTAAAAAGTGAAGTTATTTTTAACCATTTTAGCTTGACTTTGGTGGAGATTGATTGAAGATGTCAAGCCGACGAGAGTACAAGGCCCCTGAGATTGGATGTCCTACGAGATGAGGTAGCCCGCAACAAGCTAAAGTATCAGGCGAGTTGATTTTTCTACCTTAACTTTGTCCTTACACATTTATTTGATTTTTTTATGCATTTCAAGGTTGATTTAGGACCTTGGAAGAAAAGTTCGCAAAGCATCCCTTTTTTTTCACAAAGTGTCCCTTTTTGTTGCAAAGTGTCCCCTTTTATCATGAAGTGTCCCACTTTTTTCGCAAAGTGTCTCGTTTCTTCGTGAAGTGTCTCGAAAGGGAAATAAAGTGTCTAGGACCTTTAGAAAAGTACACTAGAACAACTTTATCACACTTTTTGATTGTTGATGTATAGATTTAAGAGTTTAGAATGCTTATAGGACATATTTTTACCTTTTTGTTAGATCCCGCCACATTCACGATAGCATCTCAATGACATGCAGTTATGTCGCTTACGAGACTTAGCCTCGGTCCACTTTCAATGGAGGCTATACATATATTACAAACTATAGGCTTGTATTGGGCGTACCTCATGCCCCCCATGAGTGGTGCAGGAGCACACCTAGGCTAACCTCCATAGTTAAGATATTTTGGGCTTGTATCTGACCTTAGCCAAGTCAGAGTAGTTGTGTGTTTATTTTAGACCTTAGAAGGTCTTGCTTTTGTTTGGACTAGGAGAGTTAGTCATTAGGAGTTAGTAGTTTTTACATTGCTTAGCCTTAGTAGCTTAAGTTGGGATTTGAGTCTTAAATGTGTTCTAAACACATGAATGATGTTAGAAAGGTGCCATGAGGCCTTTAATGGATTTGGTTACTCGAGACATAGGAGATAGAGGTCCTAAGAATCAGGAAGATGGCATAATGACACAATTGCCAAATATTGTTACAAAACTGTCATAACAACATTTGCCATTATGGCAAATATTGCATGCAACTCGGTTACATAGGATCCCCTAAAGGATAGGAGTGGGGGATCGACCAACATACCCTACAAAAATGGTGAATGGCATCTAATATGTAGGAGGCTCAAATTCAAGAAGTGAGAATATTGTAATCAAGTTTTTTCGTAATGAGAATATAGCTTTGAAATTATGTTTCTATGTGAGACCGAGCACTTCATGGTGACAGTGTGATTACATTGTTTGATACTCGAAGATTAGTTTTGGATTTGAGTAGTGTAGAATGTTTTAAGGCTTTTCTAGTTAGTGTGTTAGGGGTTTAAAGTTAGTCTTCAGATTGTAGAGAAATAAGTTTGAATTTGATAGTGTGCAGGTCCTATTAGACTGTTTTTGTTTTCATGGCTCTCACTTGAGATTCAAACCTTGGACCTTCGGAAAGAGGGATGAATCTTAGAGTGGAGCCATTGTACATAGTGTATATAGAGGTAGGGGATCAGGGAAGCAAGGTTACTAGTTTAAATGTCAAGCTAGTTAGATGTTTGACAGTGTGAATTGAAGAAAATAGGCAGGGGAGTGAAGTACAGTACAGAACAAGTATAGTTCCAGGTAGGATATAACCATATCCTAACATGCTAGAAGGATTGAGATTCTATCAATCCATTTGATTGAGGTTTGAGCAAGAAAACCAGTGGGGTCCTACAAACTAGGCATAATAACCCTACCTAACCTAGATAATAGGAAACCAGTGTACGAAGAACTTAGGAGTATAGAATCTTTTGAATCCTTAAGAAAATCCAAAAGGGAATTCGAATGTGGAACTGGGTTTTCAAGTTGTTTGGAAAGTTTGGGCAGGAATGAAGTAAAGGTCTTTGTCAAGGGTTACAAGAATTAGGCCTATTTAAGGTCTCCAAATGGTGAATCCTTGAATCCGGTAAGGATAGGGTTAAAGATCCTTCTAAAATGGTTCAAATTGACAAAGTTATGAATGTTTTCATAAGGATGGACACCCCTACAATGAAGAATGAAGTTTGTGAGAAGATAGCACTTAGAGCCTTCTAAGTGAGGGAGAAGAATTGTACTATTTAAAAGGTGTTAGTCTTACAAGGTGAAGCACAAAGGATAGAACTCTTAGAGAAGAGTTAGAATTGGACTTAGTTAATCATCTAAGCCAATCAGGATTTAGAGGAGACTAGGTTCCTAGAAGAGACAAGCTAGGTCTCTTAGTTGCAGTGCAAGCAAACCTTGGAACACTCACATCAATGAGGTACCATGATGCTATGTTGATGGCCTTGGTAGAGCGGTGGGATGCAGATACATGCACGTTTCATCTCCCGACAGGCGAGATGACGATCACTTTAGAGGATGTCCATCACATTCTTTGAGTTCTGATTCAGGGCGAGAGGGTATGTTTTCTAGGGGATTGATCATTTTGTTAGATGAAATACGACATACAGTACTATCTTGGACGTCCAATTCATGATGACATAATGGGGCCGTAGATCGATCTATCATGGCTACTTTATTTGTGAGCACCTCTTATGGTACATATTATGATGTTTACTATGGAACTAGTACTCGTCCTTGATGGTTGGGGAGCACATCTAGAGGGAGGACTAGTTCATATGATTTGGTGGATGGCAGGGCAAAGGATCATATACACCTAGGGGCGTAGTATCCTTGCACACTTGTACTGTGATCTAGGGTGATTTTCATTCCATGAGGTCGACAGTATGGTGCATTGTACGCTACTATAGGTGTGGTGCCTGGAGCATATCACATGCACTAGGCCAACAGGGTTTCCATGTACATCAGCCCTAAGATACCCTCGTGCATTCAACTATCCTTTGAGGTGGTTATGGCAGTACAAAGATTTGCATTTTTGGAGGGTCAAATTCGATCGCTTGGATGAGGAGGAGATCTTATGGAGACCATACCAACTTATATTGTAGTGGTTAGATGAGACCCATCAGTTGAGGAGACAACAAATGGAAATATTTCTGATAGGAAAATATGATTACGTAGTACAATCCTTCTACTACAATCATGCCATGTGATAGTTTGGATAGGTGTAGGTACCACCCATGGCACGACCCTTCTTCAGGAGATCAATACAGAGTACTCGGAGGCCCAATGACACTCTAGAGATGATTCAACGTTGATGATGTCATCTACAATGACTCCAATTACGAGGACTATGATATGCCCCTGATCTTTGACACTAATGGCGTTGGTACCACAGATGTGTACAAGGAGTGGTGGGCAGTAGCACAACTAGCTCTTGTATTCCCGATGGATGAGCCGATAGGCTATGTAGGGCCACTCCCAGATTAGGGAGACGAGGAGGAGGATAGAGCTAAGGAGACAGGGGTCAGGGTTGCAGACTTATTCACAAATGTGATAGACAAGGATTATGACAAGGCTATAGATCTTGATTATGATGTCCAGGAGGGGGATGAGGATGAGGACGAGGAGAAGGAGCAGCTCATGAGCGAGGGTGATAATATAGTAGATGAGGATCCAATTGGCCATGAGTGGAGAGAGCCGACTCCAACTCATTTGACTAGATCACAATCAATAGCTGTAACATGGACCAACAACTATAGTCATGGAGAGGCTAGCACATCTTCCATACCTCCTACACACGATGAGGCTATCTTTACACAACCAATCAAAGAGCTAGGTGATGATACTTTATTTACTGCTATGCTTTATGCTTATGTTCATGCTTTATGATTTAATTTTATGTCTATATATCATGATGTGTACTGATTATATTTATTATTTCTATCTTGTAGGGGTTGTGAGAGACCTACATGATCTCTATCACCAGGTTGCTACAAAGATAGTGCCTCCATCAGTCTATGAGGATGCTACTGATACAGACTATATGCCCCCACCCATCGTGGAGTGGGACCTAGAGTTGTTTGAGCCGTATGTCAGACTAAGGGAAACATATGAGGGTTTTAGGAGGCGTGCCCACCGAGCTGAGGCTGCCTATGAGGAGGCTATAGGCAAAGAGAGAGTGCCTAGTGAAGGATCGCCGAGAGGCCATTGGATGAGCATAGGGTCTACGGTATGCTATGGATGTACTTGTTGGATCACAATCACAATCGCATACCACCATCTCTCGAAAGATTGCCTCTAGATAGATGCGAGCACTAGATTCGGTAGTCATAGACCATAATAACATTGTATATATTGATGTCATGTGCTTGAAACTTTGATGTATATATATATATATATAATCATTTGATGTTTTGTTATTTAAGTTTTATGTGTCTAATGTTAAATGACAATTGATCAAGATCAAATAATCTTTGTAAGACTATTTAATAAATTTCTCCATGATTTAACATGTTTATGTGATCTAATTAAAACTTATTCTAGTTTCTCTTAGATGCGACATTGTGATTAAGTATGTTATTCTAAATTAAATGCACCTGATACATATAAGGATCTAATATAACACAAAAGATGAAATTGAATAGCATGAAACCTAAAGTAATCATTTAAAAGTTAATTTAAATAATCACTATAGTATTCAAGACGCACAAATAGTTGTTTGTCAAGAACAAAGCAATGCGAGAGCATATAGACTGTCATCCACTAACTGTAAAACCACTTCTTTATAATTCATATTATTCAAGAAGATTAGACATAATACCGACACAAGTGCGTGACATTAATGGGTTCTTTAAGAGGCGTGCCATCTATTTTTGTTAATGTATATGCTCCAAAACTATAATTTTCATTGATTATATAAGGGCCTAACCAATTAGGTCTGAACTCTCCTTTTTCCATTAGGTCAGTATTGACATTATGTTGATTCTTGCATAACACCAAATTGCCTCTATGAAACGAATGAGGTATGACATTATTCTAACTACATTGCATTCTTTTAGAATAAGATTGGAGGTGCTCGAGAGCGTTGATGCATTGTTCATCAAGCAATTCAAGCTGATGCAACTATTGTTCCTTATAAGTATTATCATCAATAACTGCTTGAAGAGTGATTCTTAATGAAGGGATCGCTAAATCCAAGTGCATTATCGCCTCAGTTCCATAGAATAGGTTATAAGGGGTATTCCCAGTCGATGCTCTAACGTGCGTATGATAGGCCCATAACATATATGCTGGTTGTATATGCCAATCTTTATTGTGTTTGCTTATTGTTTTCCTTAAGATTTGCTCGAGGGTTATATTAGTTGATTCAACTTGACCATTAGATTGTGGGTAGTAAGGTGTCAAAAATTGATGTTGTATGTTAAATGTTTCTAAGAACTTCTTCACATCCTTATTCTTAAATGGTGTCCCATTATCTGAAACTAAAGCGGAAGGAAGTCTGAAGCGAGCAATAATGTGTTCCAATATGAAACTACATATTACATTAGCAGTTGTCAAATGAAGGGGAATAGCTTCTACCCATTTTGTGAAATAATCTATTGCGGTAATTATAAATGTATGTCAGACGGAGGAAGGAGGTGAAATTTTTCCAACGATGTCTAGGCCCCACACCGAGAAAGGCCAAATAAGAACTTGTGCATGAAGCTCAGAAGCAAGAGAGTGAATTAGTCTACTATGTTCTTGACATTTGTGACATTTCTTAACATATGCAAAGCAGTCTTGTTCCATGTTCCTCCAATAATATCCTATACGAATTAACTTTTGCACTAACGATCATCCTCCAAAATGTCCTCCACAAGCACCCGAATGAGCTTTCTCAAGTGCTATTGGTATTTTGGATTTTTTAAGCCATCTAAGCAAGAGACCATCAAAGAACCTACAATACAATACATTTGCTAAAATTATATACTTAGATGAAAGTTTCTGAAGGTGGGCTCTAGTATTCTTATGGAACATTAGAAAATGGATTTATTCTTTAGTATGGCTTAGGACATAGAGCAAACCCACTTTCCAATTATCTCATTGAAGGGAAACCCTAAAGATTTCAATCTAAAGTATGCAAAGGAGGAAGAGATCTTGCAATAGGGTTTTCTTAGGATCTGATTGTAAACTAATGAGGGGTTCACCACCAAGCTAGGGCTTGGAAAGACCAATGAAATGCAAAACTCAATAGTTAAACCTAGTGTAATGCAATCTTTCACTAAATAACCTAAAAATGCATGTAAATCAAAACATAAAGTTGCAAGAAGAAATGTGTGCACTTGGAAATTTGAAGATGACTGAATGAAGGCCTAAGATGCTAAAAAATCCTGAAATTTTGGCCCATTAGGACTCATACGCCAGTCTGGGCGTATCAGTCCCAGATCAAGGTTTCTGGGAAAGAACTTGTTTCTGGAAAAAGGGTATTTGAAATTGCAAAGATCTAGAAAAATTTCTATTGTGGGACTCATATGCCACTTCTAGCGTATCAGTCCCGTTCCACTTTTTTGAGAATTCAAAGTTCAAATCTGTGCTCCAATCTCTGTTCTTCCCTTCCAAACTTATTTTTCACTTGGAGCAATCCAGTTTATAAAAAAAGGGACAAGTAAAGCACTTAAAACATAACTCTAATTTGGAAATTTATCTTCTCGAGCAACACAAATACAAATACATAAACAAAGACTACCTATTTTTATAAAGAATTTAACCTCAAAAAGTAACGTAAATTGCAAACCAACGCAACCTTCAAAACCACACACACAAAATAGTATCAATATCACCAAGGAAAAGGCATCATCGACCACACAACTGCCCTAAAATATACCTCAGAAAACAAAATCATAATTAATTTTAAAAGGAAACCATTATTGTAAAGCTATGAGCAATTCATGTGATCTTGAATCACCGAACAAAAAATCAGAAATTGCCTAGTAGTACAATGTAAGAACTTTTCAACATTAAATACTCAATTCAATTGTGAATATACTTAGAAAGATTGCAATAATTGTTACAATTTTTTTGATGAGCTCTGCTATAAATATTATGTCCTCCCATGACACGCTCACTACAAAAACATATAAATTAAGCTTAAGCACTAGCAACCTATCATTTTTTCCAACCCATGTGCCATTCACCTCTCATCGTAGTTCATTCTGTAAATTATAGTCATAAATCCTTCGTTGTAGGGAAATTTTAGGGCTTCTTCCTTAGCGTGTTAGGTTTGCAAGCTTTCATGTTTTTTTTTTTATTTTTCCAAGTGGAGCATAGAAGAACATGCATATTAGTAGGTGTTAGCGGGACTTAGCCTTATCTACCACCTATTGGAAATCACACAAACTTTTCTCCTATAAATATATTCATATATTATATATTCGATCATCATTACTACTATCGATGTTGCTTATAATGATGGACGTAATCATGAAAAGATGTGTAAATAGCTCTAACTTAGCATTTTTTTAAATGATTAAAAATATATTTTGCTCAATCAAGAGTAGTCAGCCTCATTTTCTAAATTATTAATTTTCCAAGTGGCAAACCAAATTACATAATCTAATGAAAATTTATGGATGAGGTTATTCTTTCTTATGACTAGGAATGAATTGTAAACCCATGGCTAGAAGGCATTTGGTTCATAGGTTCCATGTCCAAATTACCAAGAACAAACTTTGTGGTTTCCAAAACAAGCCTATTAGTTAACTTTAGGATATGAATACAAAATCGTTATCACCAATAAAAAACAATGGCATTAGTCCAATTTGTAAATGATACCTTTAGCATGACAAATTTAAAATTAATAGAAAAGGATTGCAATTTTCTTATAATTTTTTTATATAAAATTCAACAATAACTTGTCCTGATGTTTTGAGAATATGATGAAAATATTTTAAACATCTAGCAAACATCATAGTTGAACAAACTAGAAACGTTATCAGATAAATGGATGTCCTAATTTGAATATCAAGCTTCAAAAACTAATGATAACCAAAATAATCCAACAACCAACATACAATGTATACAACTAACATTGATATTAAAGTCTCTTTTGTAGGATGCAATGTAATGGTTTTGCATAGCTAAATTTACTCTTGATTATCTTATGTGCAATTATTGACTTTTTCTTGTATTTTCATAGATCATTATATATATATTTTGCTTTGCGTCATATTTTAAATGGTAATAATAATGGGCTATCTAAAGCAAAAGATGGTAAATTGTCTTCTTATGACGAAGAAAGAATGGTCTAGGATAGGATGAATTGGTCAAACTACTTAAATCTAATTTCATTTGGTGAGAAGATTATTTCCATATTTACAAATGGGTGAAGATTCATTAATATTTAAGAGATTATTATAAAAACTATTATTATCATTTTTGTACGATATTATTGTAGGTTAGTATTTGTTTTAATTTAATTAGAATTTTAATTTATCATGGTTTTCATGGTTTATATGAGAAAATCAACCAAACCATCTAACATGGAGGCCTATGGGTGAGAACTCACGAACATATATTGGCTCAAGTACTTTCAAAGTTGCTAAAAATAATAATTTAAATATTTTCTTACCACAACCAAAATTTCTCATAAACGCATATTTTAGGTGATAGATTTAAGATAGATTATAGTTCTACTTCTACGATATCTAAGATAGATTAAAAAACACTAAAGTATACCCTTGAAGGTATAGGCACATCTCATGCCATATATTTTGCAATAAAGCGATATATGTTATATTCATCCTAATATATGCATAGTCGATACCCAATATGACAAGCCCAATTACACATAAATGAAGCATACATTATTTAGAGCATTTAATGAAACAAATGAGCATATTCATATTACTGGATAGGATATAGGTAGGTGCATCTAATACAACATTTGAGGAAAGCAATAAAAATATCCATTTATGACAAATACATGATGTCCAATTAGCAAAACGGTGGAAAGAACATTTACATAGTATACAATAGAAAATCGTATTATTGTTTTGAGCGTGTAGGATTGGAGAGATTTCTTTTTGGAAAAAGCATTTTTGTGTTAAATTTTGTTTCATTATTCTTTTCAATTTGATAGTATATGCAACATGGTTTAATACTAAAAATGCTTTGATTGAAATAAAAGCTCTCCAATGTACGTACTGATATTGAAAACATGATACTACATCTTTCAAGAATGCAAAGCGAAATCCACTGAATATTCAAAAAATAGTATTCAAGTCGTCTGTTGTTATGAGAAAGCAAAACTAGAAAAAATGTTATTTGTAGCATCAAATATTGATTGTATTTGTACGCATATTTATTAATAATTTTCCTACTACACATTGCACCAATCTTATCTTGTGCATGGAAATTTTTTCAAGACCTTGCCTAACATTATTATCCTTTTCAAAGGGAGCACAAAATTAATTTGCATAACCTTCCTGTTCAAGCACAATGTTTAATGCATTTCGAATCAATGTTCACCAAACTTTGGCTAACTCCACTTTTATCTCATTCAATGGAAATGAGAAAAGTCGAGTTAGCAAAGGTGTGGTGATAATTGAGTGAAATGCATTCAATTTTGCTTCAAGGGGAAAGATATACAAATTCCTATGAACTCTTTCTGAAATGGATGGTAAGTTAGGAAAGTTTGAGAAAAAGTTGGATAGACAACAAAATTTTGGTGCAATTTTTTGTAGCAAAATTATAGAGTTGAAGTACTAGAAATCAGGAAATAATAGAAACACCAAGAAACTAAACTCGTAAGCCTTATGAGGTGAAGTACCTTTACTAGTGTCACACAAACATGCATTTCCATATCAAATACTATATGTTCTAGACAAACATGAATATAGTGAAGTACAAGTGGTAGAAGAGAATGCTAACTGGATCCTAATGGAGCACAAAGATGGAGACATGGAGCAAACAATTGAAAATAAGGCCTGTGCAAACCTTTTATAACTTCATGGAAGGGTGACTTATGAATGATTAAAAGAATTTATAATCCACACTTCTAAAATGTTGAGGATTTGATAATTTAATATGATCTAATTAAAAAACTATCAAAATCCCCGAGCCATTAAATAAACAATATCTCATTAGTAGAGTAGTGAGGTCCATCAATAGAAGATGAATAAAGTGCACTCAATAGGACTCTGTATCTTTCAACCTAGCAAAGATGTTAACATCAATGTGCTGACTAGGGACTCCACACCTTAGTAGCCATCCAGGTATTGCCCAAAATATGCATAGTAAAAAATAGAAGATGAAAATACCATCAATAGAAAAATACAAGAAACAATTGTTATGTTTCAAATTTAATTGCAATAAAGTGTACATCCTTATTGTTATAACTAAAAGTGAAGTTGCAAAAAACATATACTATTAAATTTGTATAAATTCTACGAATGACATTTTATGTGAGTAACTAGAAAGCATTTTGTTGTAACTCCCTTAAGCAATATATGTGTGGTCAGGCAACTCTAGCATGGCTAGAGAAGCTCACACTGACCAGTATGGTATAAAAGGTATTCTCTCATGAAATTTCAATCTGGACCATAGTTGAAAAGATTGGTTTTCCTTGTAGCTGTAATGGCCATGATCAGTTTAAGCTGAGTAGTTCACAGATGCAAAGAGCGAAGTTGATGATAGTCCCAAATATCATATAAAACAAGGGTGTATGTCTAGCCTTTTCAATGTAAATAATGATCATCAAAGGCATTTTCACATGAAATTTCAATGTGGGCCATAGTTGATTGTTTTTAATTGCCTTACAATTCTACGATTTTAGAACAAATATTTTCGGTGTTATGTCATTGAAATTCTATAAACAATGTAAATTTCTAGCAATTTCTCATTACTGAGAAAGGCATTTGTCATTAGAATGCATATTTAAATCGATAATCTTTTGCAGCTGAAGGACATCAAGACAAGAGAATGAGAAAATTATGCACAAGGAATACAAATGTTGACAATGGCTATGATAAGATGATGTCAATGGGATTTGCAATTCTAATAACATAAATGCTGACCCTCTTTGCATTGCTCGTCTTAGTAAAAAAAACTTCTCATTTTGTAATATTAGTTGTAGCAAGTGTATTACTGATACTTTATTTGTTTGATATTTGACTGTTTCTTAGGAAAAAATGACAGTTACTCTAAGAGTAATATGAAGATGGTAAATATTTTTAGATAAATAAATAAGTTGTGAATTTATTCTATTTTGATTTATTTTGTGTTGGATACATTTTCATACATTTTTTAATTGTTGCAGAGTAGCGAAGTTCTTGCCAAAAAATGCAAGAATAGTCTTGTTTTTATTTGTTGTGTCTGCTATGTTTTAGCAATAGTGTATTTGTAATAATATATTCATTAGTTGCATCATAATATAATATCATTGAATTATATTATTAGGGTTATGGTTATTGGTAGGTCTAGGATTAGGGTTAGGGTTAGGGTTAGGGTCAAAGATAGCAATAGGGCTAAGGTTAGGGTTATGGTAACTCATTTAAATATAAATATAAGGGTGATCCCACAATACTGGTTTACAATTTTTGGCCAAACTGGACACTAAATCGATTTTTTGTAACTAAATCTTCACTTTCGGACACCTATAGCGGCTAAACCATGAGGAATTTGAAGATGATGCAAACTAGTGATTTGTGAATTTTTTTTTGTACATTCTAATTTTATTTTTTAAAAAAATTTTGGAATCAGGTTGCACTTATTTTTCCATCTCCTTCGAAAACTTTTTTTTTTTAGTAAACACCATTTTTAAGGAGTGATGCTCACTGTATAACACATAACTTTTTTTCCATGAAGGATAAAATTCTATTTTTTTTTTTAATTTGGATTTGTAACTATGATATCTAGTGCTTCCAATTGGTTTCATAGTGTTTTATTGAATATTTTTTCCTTAATCAAGTTTCGAAGTCAAACCAATTACAATTTAGACATAAGCGGACTGTATAACACAACTTTTTTTGTATGTATTAAAATTCAATTTCTTTTGTTGGATCAAGGACTCAATATCTGGTGCACTAATATTTTTCAATTTTTTTTTTGATAATCTTCTATTTTTTCATATGTGTAGAACAGAGAGCTTGATTTTCGGTGAATAACCTACATTCACAAGAAATAAAAAATAAATATAATAATAACATTAAATTTATTTAAAATTATACTTTTTGGGAAGCTTATAATAAGGACTACATACTTGCAAAAAATAAATTTCAAATGAATTCATTTGATCCCCCAAAAGGTAAATCAAAAGTGGTTTTTTATCAACATTTTGATAGGTGTAAAGGAGACTCCATTATAGGTATGGTTTAAAACTAGCGGGGTTCTATCCAAGGGGGTTTGATCTAAGGTGGTTTGATCAAACCCTCTTCAATTGGAATCCTTCAAATGAAACTTTTTAAGGCTTAAATCATTATATTTTCTAAAAATATGTGATTTTAGCAAAAATCAAAGGTAAGCCCCAACACCCACAAAGAGGCAACAAGAGAAGGACAAGAGCTTTGAGAAGGACAAAGAAACAACTTCCAATAGTAAGCCCCAATACCCACAGAGAGGCAACAAGAGAACAATAATCACCCATTAAGTGAAAGGCACACCAAAAAATATGTCACCAACACCACAAGACAGATCCAAAGCAATACCGAAGACTCCTTTCGAGCTAGAGAATGTCCTCCCTCCAACAAACGGATAAGCAACAAGATATATCAACAGATCAGAGACAATGGAGCAAGGCATAAATGTCTTAAAAACCGCACCCGAACTGAAAATTTTCAAAAAGTGAATATGCTGAGCACAACCATCTTTTCCTTTAAGGAGACATTGCAAAACAAGAAAGAAAATGGAACTCCAAGGCCCGCAAGAGCACTGCAAAGGATAACTCAAGATACATCGACCAGTCACCTTTCCACCAACAAACTAATAATCAACAACAACCACAAAGAAAGCACCCCAGGGCCAAGCTCAAACGTCCACCAAGGTCACAAAATAATCAACCCCCAACAGGGTAGAAGAAACAATGCAGCCTGTCGAAGAAAACCAATAGAGAACGATGTTGACAAAGCATAAACCGAACTATGGAAACCCAAAATCACCACTCAAAACAACGCCCTCAAGGAGACATTACATCTCAATAAAGCAGAAGGAGTAGAAATTCCCCACAAGGGAAATGGAGAAGCTTGCTTCAAATCCTCCCACATCGAGAACAAGCAGAGGCAAGCAACACACCAACGACAGGACTCCAACAACAAAAGCATTCAAGCAACCAAGGGTGTCCTCAAGCAGCCTCAAGGCTCGAGGAGGAAGCTAGGTAGGTGAGGGAAGAAACCGATAGTCCACAAACTCAAGAACATCTCCCAACCAACAAATAGGGGCCAAAAACATCAAGAGAGACACTCTTTGCTCAACAACGATAAGATTCACACCATTAGAACAAGGGGGAAGCAAAAAGAACCTCACCCAGTTACCAAACAGGCTGAAACACAGATTCAAACCATCAACCATCTCATAATCATCTTTAGAATCACCATCGCCATTGCCCTTTCCTTTAGGAATTTTCAAACATCCTCGTCGGCTCCTTCTCCCACTCAGAGCGCTCGCCATTTTATCTATAGTAGTTGTTACATATTATTGATTGAATGTTGAAGGATTATAATTTATATTTTTTAAATTAATATAATATATTAAAAATACATTGCTTCTTCTTTTGTAGATAAAATGGTACCTTGGAAAAATAACATGATTAATAGATCAATTTCATTCAAATCTAGCCATACCTGAATTCCTTGCACCAAATAGATTTGTCAAATTTGATCAAGACTTTTCAATTTCAATATAATTTTGCTGAAATGTTTTGACCTACCATACAAATCAATTTTTTGAACTTGACAAGTATATGGGGAGGTAAGACTCAATTAGACAAAGCAACATCAAATAGATCCAAACCTAACTATGGTCACATGCAAGCCCGATATATATATATATATATATATATATATATATATATATATAGGTTCTAAAACCCTAGGAACAGGCTTTTGATCGCTGCACTTTAGTATTCAATATTTGTCATCTAGAATAAATATATCAACTCTTTGTACAATTGATTCATTGAACATTTCATTGACTTTTAGTTATAGACCATCTTAATTTTAGATTTGTATAAAATATACTGATTGCTTCTATTTAATGAATCACTTTCCAGCAAAGATATGGAAAATAAATTACATAAAATATAGAAGGAAACGACCTAAGTAATGTAGTGTTAAAGAAGGTAGAAGAATTAGATATTTGAAATGTGCACACCGAGGCTTCTGTGTATTCTTGAACATTGAATGCACACAAAGATGCCCAAATTCATGCTTGCCCACCTTGGGCCTCTACATTTAGACAAATACATTTTCATTAAAATACAACCTAAGATAATATAATAAAATATTAAAAGACCATTTGGAAGCTTTCTAGTGAGCAGTAATAGAGCTTTATGAAGCTCCAAGAGGAAACACTTACAATTCAACTATCCTTAGCTGACTCAAAAAAATAAAACTATAATCTCTAATGGATCAACATCTTCCTATTGTATTGACTAAAATGAATGAGGCCACAATCTTTAGGAAAAATAACAATAATTGTCTAAATAAGATATTTATATTTAATTAATATTACATTTAATAGGTTCAGAGGCAACACTACCTATTTGGATAGACCCTCCAACATACATTGGATCCTTCACAAAACAACATATTTAATAACAAAAGCTTATGTAAAAAAGAAATCAAATGAATTAAGCATACTTACAACATCACAAAGCTCCCATATGACATATAAAGCCTTACACACAATCATAATAATTATAGATGGCTATCAGATAACAAGAACAATAGAAATTTGTTATTGACAAATAAACTTGACTTGCATCTTGGGTAGTTGCTTTAGCTACTTGTGTGAATGGAGACAATCTGAGCGCTAGATGAAAGATCTCTATCTATTTTCCACTCTAAAGGAAATTCATATTGCTTTTGATGCATATACAACCTCCTAAAACATATCTCATTGTCTTGTTCAACCTAAAACAAAGCCAACCATCTCATTATATCATGTTGGGAAAAGGAATAACTATTCATGTAGTCATCTGTGCTTTCTGGGGTCCTAGCATAAGATGTTAGGAAAATAGTTTACTATAAGAAATAGAACCACCGGGAAAAAAGAACAAATTGAAATCAAGATATGCAACCAAACAATTTTGAAGTTATTTCGAGGACATCAATTTCCAGTATTCAACTAAATTTTACACAATTTAGAAGGATAATGTATACAAATTTCAGAGAATTCTAAAAAAACTCTAGGTATACCAAATAATGCTAACAAGGAAATGGACACGTTTCAGGAAACAAAAGAAATAAGGGTTTTAAAAAATAGAAACCTCGGCTTTAGATTTTTATGCTGAATCAAAGGGCTTCTTTTAATTTTGTCTAGATTCACTATGCTCTGTTAATTTTCCCCTATTTTTGGTTGTAGATAATATGAGGAAGCTTGAGCCAATGCAAAACATCCGAATGAATATTAAAAACCCTAGTTTTGAGGACAAGAGATGAATTACCTTTTAATGCCCTCATTGCGTCTTGGTAACCAATGTCCTGGAGGCCAACAACACTGGCCACGTCTCCTCCATGCAAAGATGCTACTATGGCAACTCATGAGCATAGCTGATTGGCAATTGTAAAAAACATTTGACAATCTACAACGCATCCTTTATACTCGTGCACTCTCTTGTCTAGAAATGCCCACAAAGCCTTTGTCAATATGCAAAGCACTAATCAGACAATATTTTTTTTTTGAATATTTAGAGTAAAAAATATGCATTTTTAACTGACCGAACTAGCAAACATTGAATAAATGTTAAAAAAACTAAATCTTAATTGGTCATCGTGGCATAGATTAATCACTGTTTATGTTTGAATCCTCCCCTATAGTTCCTTCAACAGGATCTAACAAGTGAAGCAGAAAAATCTCAAGCAAAGTATTATATTTATTGACACGTAGTTTCTTATCTGATTAAAGAACAACATAAAAACAAATTAAATAGGTGGCAACAAACCCATTCTAAATTTGTACTCAAATTGTTGGAGCCATAGAGTCAAAATGCACAATGGCAGAACTAAAGAACACACAACAAGAGTTGTGCGGTGAGAATGAAAAACACTTCTTTTGTAATGATTTTCAAAACACTTTTTTTGAAAATCGTTTCCTTAACAAAAATTAGTTAGCTTAAAAGACGGCACAATTTTGTCGTGTGCATAATTGTTAATTGTTAACAATTTTGCCGTGTGCATAACTGTTAACAATTTTGCCGTGTGCATAACTGTTAACAATTTTGCCGTGTGCATAACTGTTAACAATTTTGCCGTGTGCATAACTGTTAACAATTTTGCCGTGTGCATAATTGTTAACAATTTTTAGTTTTTAGACAAAAGTATTTGAAAAATATATATTAATTTAATATTTTTAAATTTATTATTGATTATAAGTATAAATAATAAATTAATATTAAATTAAATTAATCAATTTAATATTCATAATAATAATGAAAAATAAATTATTTATAAAAAATTAAATATTGTAAATTTAAAATTTAAAATATTTATTTATAATAAAGAATTACAAATATCTTACAAATAATTATAATCAGTATAGGTTATCTTTACTATATAATGTATATAAAATAAAATAATTGAAAATTAGTAATTTTTAGATAAATATATTTAAAATATTTACACTAATTTATGTTACAATTTTTAATTAAAATTATTTGTATTTTATGGAATCTAAAATTGTAAATATATATTTATAAATATAAATACAAGTGTATTAGAACACAATGTTTATTAAAATAGATATATTTAAAATATTTACACTAATTTGTGTTACAATTTTTAATGAAAATTATTTGTATTTTATGGAGTCTAAAATTGTAAATATATATTTATAAATATAAATACAAGTCTATTTGAATGTAATGTTTATTAAAAGATTAAATATATAGACTATAACTAACATAACCTTTAGCATCATAAAATATATAGAATTTAGGCATATTATAGTGAAGTGATTAATAATTAATTTATTAATTGAATATCACACACTATTTGATAAAAGATTGTAATCAATTTATACATGTAAATGAAATGTATTCAATCCCTATATTTAAGGGATCTATATTTTTTAATTATGGTTTGTAGCAAAACAATGTGTGGAAAATGCCTTGAAAAACTCCTATAAAAAAGTTTATGCTTATCATTCTTTAAATTCCGTCCTTATCACTCAAAGTTTTTTAGCCAATAAGATTGAAGAAAATTAATTTTTGAAATTTGAAAAGTTAAAAATCTTGCATTTTACTTTAACAAAATTAAAATATAATATATCAAAATAAAATATTGTAAATTTTAAATAAATCACTTTCTAGAAAAAATAAGAAGTAAAATTAAAAGTAAATGTGTTTTTCAAAGAAATGTGGGGAGTACTTATATAAAGTGGAATAATCTAGTTTTGGTTTTAATCAGATTGAGATTGGACGAAACCCAAATCTTTTGGGGAGGAATCATCCAAATTTGACAACTATACATATCATTGATAGATTCAAGAAATTTGGACAATCTCTTTTATAACTAATTTTTTCTTGAACAATCTATTTTAGAACCAAAT
Organism: Sequoiadendron giganteum; assembly: GCA_007115665.2. Classification (NCBI taxonomy): domain Eukaryota; kingdom Viridiplantae; phylum Streptophyta; class Pinopsida; order Cupressales; family Cupressaceae; genus Sequoiadendron; species Sequoiadendron giganteum. The sequence continues at coordinate 657,324,811 of CM021105.1, read as the reverse complement.
TTCTTTATCAAATATTGATATATTTACAAGACATAATTACAGGTGATATTTATTATATATATCTACAGTGCATAACTCCTTATTCCTAGCCGATTGATCATTGGGAGCAATAGTTTGTGGAGTTATCTTATTTACTAAGAGTCGTGGCCCTTATCCTTTCGCAACTACCTATGCTTCTTTTAAAAAGGAATCTGTATATATTTTATTGGAACAACATGCTTGAAGGAAGCTGTGGGAGTTTGGTTTTTCATCGGGAAAGATTGAGGAGAGGCATCAGCCTCCCAAGTTCCTACTTAGGCACTCCATTCTACAGACCCGCGAGACCCCCCCTTTTTGGAGAGTTACGATTAATTTAGGAGGCTTTGAATTTGAGGCGTGTGAAAATTTATATTGCAGTTACTGATTATTAATCTCCTATCTATAAAGATTATTTGATTGTCAAAAATTAATTCACAACAAATATTGAAAAATAACACAACTGCAACTTCACAAATAAAACCACAGGAATAGAGAAGAAAACATGCAACATAATAAACACAATATTTTTGGATAAATTGTCCCTGGAAAAACCCCAGAGGGAAAACCAGTATTGTAGATGAGGAATTTTATCAATGTTCAACAAATCAAGAGATACATAAACTGCTTGCCTCTTACTGGCAGAGCTCCAATAATATTCTTCTCCAGAAATTCTTCCCTCAATTTCTTCTACTGAAATTCCACTACTACTGCCTCCAACGCTATCACTACACCCTTGCTATCACTGCAAGACTATTTTCTTTCACTACAAATCTTTCTCAAGTGTGTGTGTCTATTCTCCAAATGCCCATTCATCCCCTTTTAAACTATTCTCAATGAAAAACCAATGACCATGATTTAATCTCAATCAATAGCTTAGATTAATTAGACTCTATCAAACCCTAATTAATTGGTTTCTAGAAGTCTCTAAAGGAATCAATCAATTAATTAATTATTTGGACCTAACTAACTCCTTTCTATAAGTCTCCAGAATTAAATAATAATTCTTGAGAATAGAGGAAACAGTTGTCTAAGCTACAATAAATTAACACTCCCTCTTAACGAGGAAGGTGTTCTGCATGACACCCAACATATCTCTGAAGAAGATGAATTTCGCCTTCTCCAATACCTTTGTCAAAATGTTTTCTACCTGTTGATTTGTAGGTAAATATTGTAGCTGAACAATCCCCCACTATACACAATCCCTGATGAAATGATACCTAATGTCTATATGCTTAGACCTATCATGAAACACCAGATTCTTAGACGACCTGATGCAACTCTGATTGTCGTAGTGTATCACTGTAGTCTCAACCCTCTAACCTAACAAGACTACCAACAACTTCCAAAGTCATATCGCCTCACACGTCGTCATGCTAGCTGCTATGTATTTTGCCTCTGCAAAACTCAAAGCCACAAACTTCTGCTTCCTACCGTACTAGGATACAACTCCTGATCCCAAGCTAAAACAACACCCTGAAGTTCTTTTCCTATCCACTGTACTGCCTACCCAGTCTACGTCAGTATAGCCTATCAAATTGATACCATCACCTCGAGCATATCTGATCCCATACTCGATTGTACCACACAAATACCACAACACATGCTTTTTCGCTGTCCAATGCACTCTTTTCGACTCAGCCATGAATTGACTAAGAGAGTTTATTGCAAAAGATATATCTGGTCTGGTGTTGACCAAATACATGAGAGACCCAATCAATTACCTGTATAAGGTGGGGTCTACATCCTTCTCCCTAGATAAGTCTACCTTCTTCCAATTCGTGATCATAGGAGTGAACATAGCTCTATAATCCTCCATCTCGAACCTCCTTAAGATTTAATGCAGTATTTCCCTTGTCCAAGGAAAATATCTCCATCTGTCTGCCGTACCTCCATGCCTAGAAAGTAGTGCATAAGCCCCAAATCCTTCATCTCGAACTCTGCTGCAAGGTCCCTCTTGCACTCCTCTATGAGCCCCAATGAACCTGTTAAAAATAAGTCATCCACATATAGAACAAGAATGAGAACCTCACCCCCAACCACCAAGTAGTAGAGGTTAGCATCCACCTCACTCTTTACGAGGCCCATTCCCTACAAGTATCTATCAATGCGCTCATACCACGCCCTGGGAGCCTGCTTGAGTCTGTACAAAACTCTCTTCAATCTGTACACGTGGGTTTCGCTGATGTGTGCTACAAAACCCTCTGGTTGTTTAATGTATACCTCCTTTTTTAATTCACCATTAAGAAACACTGTCTTGACATCCATCTAATGGATCTGCCATCCCATTTTGTGTTGCAAGTGAGATCATGGCTCGTATAGAAGTATACCTGGCCACTGGAGCGAATGTCTCCTCATAGTCTATTCCAACCTTCTAAGAGAACCCCTTGGCCACAAACCTTGCCTTGTATTTCTCGATACTACCATTTACACCATGCTTGATCTTGTAAATCTAGCATGATCCAACCACTTCCCTATCTGTCGATCTAGGCACAAACTCCCACACATTGTTCTGCACTATTGAGGTATATTCCTCAACCATCACATTTCGCCACACTTGTTGTTGTGTGGCCTCTTGATAGATGGAAGAATCACTATCTACCAACTAACTAACTAATGCCATATAGTCATTATATCTGGCTAGTTGTCTCCACTGTCTATTACTCATTCTAGGAGCTCCCACAAACACTTGAGTATCTCTCTGTGTCTATTGGTTCCTGCTACGAACTGTAGAGGATGAAGTATCAATCTCCATGTGTTCCAGATGCATCTCTTGGATTTGTTGCATCTATTGCTCCATACTCTGCGAACTCTCCGCACTTGAGCCTGTGCTAGTATTAGTAACTGTACTCAAGCTTCGCTGCCCCTGATCTGATTGTACGATCCTTGGAGCTTCTGCTGGCTGCTCACTCTGATCATCTAGTGGCAAATCTCTGGACCTTCTAAATGCCTTGTCCTCTATGAACTTGACATCACACCTAACTATAATTCTCTTGGCCTCTGGAATAAATAACCGATATGCCTTTGAGGTCTCATTGTACCCCACAAAGTACCCTCTCTTTACAGTATGATCTAACTTAGAACATGTAGCCCCTGAAATGTGATAATATGCCAAACTCCCAAATATTCTGAAGTGGCTGACATTTGGCTTCTTCCCTGAGAACACCTCCTTTGGTGTCATCTTGCCCAAAACCTTATGTGGAACCTTGTTCTGTATGTATATTGTTGCACTGCATGTCTCTTCCCATAAGTAGTGTGGCATATCTTGGTCATACAACATAGCCTTTGCTGCCTCTGATATAGACCGATTCTTCCTCTCAACAACCCCATTCTACTGTGGGTTGTAAGGAACAATCCATTGTCTCTTGATTCCTTCCCTGGTACAGAACTCCTGAAACTCTTTCCCTTTGTACTCACCTCCATTTTTTGACTGAAGAACCTTAATCTTCCTACCTGTCAAATTCTCCACAAGAGCTTTGAATTCTTGGAAACGACTGAAAACTTCATCCTTGGTTTTCAAGAAGTATATCCAAGTCTTTCTAGAAAAATCATCAATAAAAATACCAAAATACTCGTATCCTCTGAGAGACTTCATTGACATTGGTCCACATATGTCTGAATGTACTAGATCAAGGACACCCTTGGATTTGGTGTCACTCTTTGGAAAAACTACTTTCACAAACTTCCCCAACACACATCCCTTACATACATCATCATGCTCTGTGCTCACCTTTGGAACACCTATCACTATCTCACAAAGCAATTTAAGTGCTCAATGATGTATATGGCCCATCCTTCTATGTCATAGCTCTTCTTGATCTCTAGAATTATCGCTGCTCATCAATGCCTTATGAGTATCAAAATGCAACCTGTAAAGCCGACCGCTCCTAACTCCAATAGCTATGGGTGATTTCCAATCTTTATGCTTGATTAACACATTTTCCCCTCTAAAGAGTACATTGTAGCTTTTATCTTGAAGGACAGATACGAAAATTGGGTTCATACCCAAGCCTGACACATGCAACACATCATGAATGAGAATCAACTTACCATTCTCCCTCTAAATTAGAATAGTCCCTTTCCCAACTGGATTTAGTTTGGACATGTTCCCCATAGAAATATGGATTATGATGTCCTTCTCTGTATAACTAGAGAAGTATTCTCTAACTCCTGTCATATGAAATGACGCTCCACTGTCTATATACCAAACACCATGTGAGCTTGAGCTAATCATACAAACTATGAGAGCAAACTCATCCTCCATTTTAGTAGAGAGCTCATTTGCACTTGCTAAAGCTGTCGTTTGCTTCTTGCCTTTCTTTTCGTTCTTCTTCCCTTGCGGGCAATTGTTGACATAGTGGCCAAACTCGTGACAACCATAGCATTTAACTCTAGACAAGTCCTTTTTCTCACCTTTAGGATTTGATTTTTTGCCAGACCCCTTCTTTGCTTTCCCATTTCTAGCTAGGGCAACGTTTTCCTGTTCTGCCTCACTTTTCTGACTCTTACTACTGGTACCACTGACAAGACTTAGTCTAAACTCCTCATGAGTGAAGTCACTTTATAGTCGATCCCAACTCGGTAAGGTGTCTCATCCATTAATAACTTAAACAAAGACATCCCACTGCTTAGTAAACCCATTTAGGGCTATTCGTACTAGCTCGTCATCATCTGGTTTATCACCAACAACTGCCAACTCATCTAGGTTGACAAGTTTAAGTTTGGTGAGGTAACTTGTAACGTCTTCTCTCTTGTTCATCTGGGTATTCCTCAACTTTTCTTTGAGAATCAACTTCCTGTTAGTGGTAGAATTCTAGTACAGATTCAAAATGGCGTCCCACATCTTCTTCGTTGTATCCAACTCTGCGATATGTGGAACAATATGATCCTTAACACCGTAAAAAATCAGCCCCCTTGCCTTGACATCTTCCTTCTTATATGCTAAGAGCTGTGTTCTAGGATATGTAGGTACAACTACAACACTGGTCACATATTCCTTGATACCATTCTCTTCCAGCAATAAAGAAATTCTGGCTTTCTAAACACCAAAATTTGAAGCTCCATCCAATCTGTCCTGGTCTCTTAAACTTGATGAGGTCATCTCAAATAATAATAATAATAAAAACAAATGATTCTGAAAAGGTAGAACTGGGTTTTATAAACCCTCAATTTTTTCTTCTTGTGTCTGCGTTGAGCTCTTTCTGCCCTCAGATCTGCTTTGATACCATGTGAAAATTCTATTGCAGTTACTGGTTATTAATCTCCTATTTATAAAAATTATTTGATTGTCAAAAATTAACTCACAACAAATATTGAAAAATAACACAATTGCAACTTCACAAATAAAATCACAGGAATAGAGAAGAAAACATGCAAAATAATAAACACAATATTTTTGGACAAATTGTCCTTGGAAAAACTTCGGAGGGAAAACTAGTACTGCAGATGAATTTTTTTATTAATCTTCAACAAATCAGGAGATACATAAACTGCTTGTCTTTTATTGGCAGAGCTCCGACAATATTCTTCTTTGAAAATTCTTCTTTCAATTTCTCCTATTGAAATTCCACTGCTACCTCCAATGCTATTACTGTGCCCTTGCTATCACTGCAAATCTTTCGTAAGTGTACGTGTTTGTTCTCAAAATGTCTATTGATCCCCTTTTAAACTATTCTCGTTGAAAAACCAATAGCCATGATTTAATCTCAATCAATGACTAAGATTAATTAGACTTTAACAAACCCTAACGTGTTGGTTTCTAAAAGTCTCTAAAAAAATCAATTAATTAATCAATTATGAACCTAACTAACTCCTTTATAGAAGTCTTCATAATTAAATAATAATTTTTGAAAATGGAAAAAACAATTGTCGACCTACAATAAATTAACAAAACAGACCCTTCAAAGTGATGTGACAGTTCCAAAAAGGATATTAAGATCAGCGCAACATATAGATAGCTGATGGGCATTTAGTTTATATTGTTTATTGAAGCCGTTGGAATTACATAGAGCTGTGTGAGTTCAGACTGAGGGGTAGGTGATGGGAGAGGCATGAGCCTCCCAGACTTTTCTCTAACCGCCACCTTTCCAGCTTTCAATCCAGACAAAAAGGTGTTAAGATTTAAATATCAAAATGTGTTATCCCAGCTTTTTTGAATGAAATGAAGTCATAAAAGGAGCACCGTATGGGTTAGAAGTCTAGAAGGAGCCACGCCAGATTGAGGGGATCACATTTCATAAAGTGAATTTGCATTTAATCTTTGAAGCGCCGTATTTTATTCCTGGGAGTGCAGTACCATTCGAGGAGCTGGCCAATAAAATAATATCATTTGGTTTTCAGGTCAGCAATGTAAAATACATTTCCTCTGAATATTTTAGTTGGCTGCATGAGTATTTTTTCTGGGTTCAAGCATTTCGAAATAGCATCTCATTGTTGCACATAGATATTATGCAATTCAAATCAGTATTTCAAATAGTTATGGGTTAAATTTCTTTATTATCTGTTTTTAAAAAAACAAACAGCAGTCATGCAAACTGTTTGACAAAATGTGTGTGCCTGGGAAGATATAATTTGAAAAATAAACTTGCATACAATTTTAGTCTCGTGTTTTTCGGTGGCCGTGAGAAATATCTTCTATGCCATCTATATACAAAATAATCATCAACACAGTGAGACCAACTGTCCATATACTCAGAAGAACAGAACAGTAAAGTGTTTGACGAAATACCCTTTTCTATGAAGTCATGAAAACTGAAAAGAAAATTGCAGTGTGATATTAATATTATATAATAACACATATCATCTCTAATCTATTTAATCTTAATTATGAAATAACACAAAACACAAATCATAATTATTCTCTCAAACAATGTACAAATGGTACCCTAATCAAACTCATACAACTCACAAAATGACATCATGCAAATTAAGTATTAAACCATATATATGGATGCATGAATATAATCATTAACCAACAATCAATACCAAGTATGGATTAGTACATACAATAAACATAAACATCTCATGTTGAAATGAGACGCATACATCATCATATGATAGACTATCTTCCAATAAGTCCTAAAAATATGGTAAACATAAGAATCAATAAGAAGTTAAAACACAATAGGAGTCACACAAGGGTGTGCGTTACACCAAGTTTATAAAACATAAATTTAAACCATTGTGAATAGTCTGACACTTATGCAATTCTTCTTGTTGTGTTCATAATTTTGGAATAGTGGACCAAAGAACACATTTTCATGAGGTTATCTAAAGTATAGATATAGAGATAAGCTGTCTAGTGCCATGAGCTCATTCTTCCAAATGTAATCAGGAGTAGCAAGAGTTAAATTTATCAATTGTGATTTTCTTTAAGATAATTTGGTGTTGTATTCAAGGTAAGTGCGAAAGTATGATGGTCAAATAATGTTCTTAAGTGGCAAAAAGAATGCTTAAAAAAAAAATTTAAAACAAGTTCACATAAAAATTTGATTTGAATGGTTTATTTACAAACTATGAAAAAGCATGTATTAATAAAAAAATATAGAAAATTGAATGTAATTTTGGGTTATTATTTTTATAAATTAAATTAATTTGGTGAAAATTGAATACTTCGATAAGACATTACTAAAATTTTCATTAAAACAAAGGTAAATGTTATTCTGACCAATCTAAGTATGAGCAAAAAAAATGTTTAATTTTTAAAACTATAGATATAAGTAAATGACGCATGAGTGGATGTGACACATTTTTTATTTATTTTAAGTAAATAATTTTTTTTAATTAAGAGTGACTTTTGGCCCGGAGCTTTGAAATAGTGAGGTCACAATTGGGGGACCTCATCCTCAATATAAATTCTCAACAATTATTCCCCGATGGGGTTTGAACCTTGATGGCAAGAATAATAACACAACTTAACCATCGCACCATGCCACTATTGACATTTTAAGTAAATAATTAGTATAAAAAATTTACAACAATTTTTTTAAAATATTAAAAAATAATTTCTTGGCCAATCTAATTTGGTCAAAATATATGAAATTCAATTTTTTTTAGACTTGTGGCCAATGAAGTCTAAAGTGTGATGCATCTTTCAGATTTGAAAAAACATATATGGTTTGAAAGTTATGGACATTTTCCAATCAATGTGTCTATCAAGAAGTACAACATTATATATGTAGAAAATTAATTATAATTACTTATTAAAATTATAATTATACATGCATTATATTTTTAAAATTTTCAGAGTTTTCTAGATATATCTTTTTCAATTATCAAATTTGGATTATAAAAGAGTCCGCCAACATCAAGGGGGAAATCAAGGAAAATCTATGAAAACATCCCAACTTGTTATTTGCATAGAAAAGGCAGGTTTGGGATTCTCAAGCCTATTTTACATGCAAATTTTGAAGGAGGAAAATTGAAAGCAAGCTAAATATCCATTTTAAATCCCCATACATTTTGAAGCTTGGAAAAAAAAATGGACATCAATTTTGAAAAAATTAACACCCATTTTCTTCTTTTTACCAAGTCAAAATCCAAAAAGATTTTCACAATTTTGACTAAAACTTTTATTTGAATTTTTTCTCTATCACACTGTTTGACCCATCATGACCGCACATTCATTCATCATTGTCTTATTTTCATATCATTTTGAATCATTTAAAATATTTTTATATTATTATAAATAATTATATAATACTCTAACATAGTGATTACAACCTGTTTTAAAATCTATAAATAAAGAACTGTCAAAGATAATACTATTCTGATCAATTTACAAATCACAGAATTGGCTGTCCCCAACTAAACTCCTCAAACGAACCTTTTGAGTCAAACTTCCATTTTCCAAAAAGTTAAGCATGGAGATATGATGTTTCCTTGTACACACAACATAGATCTGGCTTATTATTCACTTGGAAATTAAACTATTACTCTAGAAAAGTATTTTAATTGGAGATCTAGTGAAGAAAGTCTCAAACCAATTAATTATCATATTGGGGAACTATTAACTTGTCTGTTACTTATATTCATATATTACATGACAAATGGAATCAAATTCATCTGGCCTTCATTAGCTTTGACTGCAAGTATTTGCATAAACTCCATTTCCTTAATTGCCAATGACAATACTAAAATTTTCATGAACACCAGCACACTTTTTCTAAACTTGACAACTACACTTAATACACACACCATCCTTATTGTTTAATCTAATCCTACTTAGTTGGCTTCACTTGCCAATTTATTTACCAAAAAAATAGGCATTCTTCATTAACACCTCAATTTATAATATAAGACCACTCTTCTTTGTTTTAAGCCACTTAATTGGGCTCCTTTTTTACATCTGATCCAAACTCAATTACATAAGATCCAAATTCTTCTTCACCTTCACCATTGTCAATATCATAGTCTGCACCATGCCCAGGGCTCTGCTTGGATTTGCCTCTAACCTTCACCATTTGTTCTGGTATCCAATCTTTCCAGCTCTTCACCTTTTCTCCATAGGTGGGATACTCATTAGCAGATTTTGCTGAGAGCAATCCATCACTGAAAAATACACAATACAGGCACACAGTCATACACAAAATAAAACACCCATTAAAATAAATTGGAAGGTTTCTGATAAAACTGTGAGAGAGTTTTTGATACACAGTGTCTATGTATCAAAAACTTTCCTATTTCATGAATCTATTACATACTTAAAATTACAATGCAAACATTGGAATATAAGATTAAAACAACCAGATCTTTTTTGTGGCCCCATGATCTTTGATAGATCTGGATAAAAAAGGATCCAGATTTTTGGAAGAAGAAGTGCATGTGGTCTCTTTAGATTTGCCTTTAAAAATGTCATCATAAAACTCATCAGTAACATTCCTTCTACGAGCAATCTCAGCCATTATATTTTGATTCATATCTGGTAAACAAATCCATGAGCTTGACAAATCCTGCAATCTTTTGCTCATATCTAAATTCTTTTCATTATCAGCAGAAGAATACTTGCATGATGAGTCCTCTGATCTACCTGATTGCTTCTGCATTTTACCCAGAGGGCTGCAAAAATCTTCCTGCCTTTCCATCTTTGTTATGATTCAGAAGGATAAGGATGTATCATGTATGAACTATCAAAACTATAATGAATGATTATGGGAAAGCTAAGAGCACAACACCCAATTGGAAAAGGTGGCCATATATAATGGCTAACAGATACAATTTCTATAAAGTGGATTTCTAGGAAAGAATAAAAAAATATTTTGGAGAAACATCATTGAGGCATACACTTCATCTCAAAACGATATCTCACACTTCCCAATTTACACCCCAGCTTAAAGAAAGAAGATTTTGACAGAAGGCACCTCCATTGTTAGATGAGTTTTAAAAAAAAAAAAGGTTTTTGCCCAAATATTATTCATCACTTGCCAAATGGCCAAAGCCCGATGGTTTCATTTCTCTTGTCTTGAAGAATCTCACCACATGACTAGAGCTTTAAAGTTTATTTTCTCCTGGTCAGCATGATAACAGTACATTAATGGGGAACAACAAAAAGCAAAACATCTAATATGGCTTTAAAAAGTACAAACTCAAATATCAAAGAAAACCCAAGCTAAGCCATTAATTAGGTTACACATAACTCATGTAATGATTGTTACCATTTTGGAGGACTTGTCAATTTGTGGTCCTTTCATTAGATGGTTGTCACTACCTCCAAATTTTATATCAAAATATTCTTTATGCCTTAATATTTTATGTATAGAAACCCTATACAAAGAGAACCTTGAATTAATATAAAATGCATCTTTGACCTTTGAATATAAATTAGTAATTTCTCTCTCTAAATAATGGATAGAGAAAGCACCACATCTCATGTTAGTTTTATTGGAATGCATAAACAAGAAACTCTTATGAATTGGCTCTAATTGCAACATAAGGGAATGCATCCATGTAATAATCACACGAAATACTATCTACAATGCCTTAGTTGTAAGAAGAAGCTTTTATCTTAGAAAAATTGTTTTCTTTTTTAAAGTGTTAAATACCCTTGAAATAAGGGTTTATAATTGATGTCAATTTGGGTTGTAAGGAAGATAGTATATTATTGTAATGGTAAAAATATCCATCTTACACTTTTTCATTAAAGACTATTTTGATAAGGTTGATAGGTTTTTTTCTGTTGTGTAATGAGTATTATATAAGCGGTATTTTTTAGTATATAAGTTTAAAATAAGTTGAATCTATTAAAAAATTGGTGTTGATCTTAAGCTCATTCATTTCTTTATTGAAGTTGAATCTACAAATATTGAAATTGTAATGCCCCAACATTAAACAACACCCAAAATTTGTTTTACTGAAATCGCATGAAAATGGGTGTAAAGATCACTGTTCTTCTTTCACACTTAATAAAACAAATAATTTAAAACATAGTATTTCACACAAATAATTAAAAGGAACTACGGGTGACTTCTCTATTAATTACACTAAATTTTAAGTGATTACTTATGTTAAGGGTAGAAACAATCTTAAGAGAGTACTCCATCTTTTATTATATAAAAAGAATAAGTTCTAATTCACTAAGTCTACATCAAAATCTAAAGAAGCAATAGATTAATGTTATTCACATACAAAAATGATCATAGAAATTTCAAATTTCAAATTTAAATTCAGACCATCGAAGATTCACTTCAATTAGCCATTATTAGCTAACTTTAATACAAGAATTACTAACTTATGTTCTAGGTTTTTGTGTTTAAAAGATAAACCCTAATTCATTATCCATCCTTCCACAAGCTTAAAATTGACTTGTATTATCAATCAAGGAGCATCATAGAACATCAAAATTATATCATCAACATCCTAGGCATCATTGCATTTCTTTCAAGTTTGTATTTGATCATTTGTGCTAAACCTTTGAATCATCAATAGGGTTTAACCAAATGAGAACATTCCTTGCCTAGGAAACTCCTAAACAGATTCTATCAACACCACTCATTTTCAAGCACATGTTCTAGACATTAAAACAAACAAATTCTTCACATTAGATAAAACATAGTTTAGATCCATGAACAAGGTTTAGAATTGTGGGCATGTAATATTAGTTCCATAAGCATAGAAGTAAACCAAAACATCAATTAGGGAGTTTACTATAACACAAAGGTGTGCATCTAATCATTTACCTCATCGATAAACCAACAAACCAATTGTAGATATTTGTCACAAGGAATCTTCATCAAGTTTAGAGCTAAGTATCATTATTTTATTTGTTTATTTCAATAGAATAATTAATTTTAATTATTTATTTACCTTATGGATTAAATATAAAATACTATATTTATTTATTTCATTTTAGCGAACCCATCCAATCCTACACCCCCTTAGGTCTTGGCCTTAGGGTTTGATTTCTTATTTATTTGTTAGATTCATTGCTTTCTAGTTTTTAATATTTATATCAATGTACTCTCCCTTGTTTAGTTCTTGTTTAAATTATTTTTAGGGTTTTCATATTGAGTTTATGACAAAGCCTAACCATCATCCTACATTCCCTTTGAGATGAATTAAATGATTCAATCCTTCAATAACTCAAGCTTAAGATAATTAGGAGATACTTTTTTGTGTGATGGATAACAATCATAATAAGGAAAATAATTTTGATCATAAGGTACACTTGGACCATATACATGGGAATGATTTTTTTTATGTTGAACAATTACTTTCTTGTGAGATTGCCAATTTAGCTAGTGTTGCTTCTCCTAAATAACTGGTTGATGCTCTTCACAAGTTATTGATTGGAAAGCCCTTTGGTTTATAATATTTTCAAGGAATTAGAACTAAGGTTAAACCTTCAATTTCTTTGGATAGTGCATCTTCCTCCCTCCCACCCAACCTTCTCCCTCTATTATCACTCCTAAAGTTTAATATGTTATTTTTTATAGTTTGATTCATTCTTTTTATGTACCCTACTCTATTAATATATCTATACCTTTTCCTACTATTGCCCCACCTATTATCCATATAAATATCCTTTTAGTTCCATCCCTTCATCTTATCTATCTCATTTCATCCTTAAATGATATACCAATAGTATCATAGGTCTTCTTTTCAATGCAACATGGTCAGAGGGTCTTATTAAAAACTATCTAACCTTGTAAAAAATGTAAACACTCAAACAAGTACACATTAGATCAATAAATTAACATAAAGACTATTGTATTGATATTGATTCAAAATAAAATAGCTTCAAGAGCTTAACACATGTTAATCCTTAGATATTAGATTACAAAATAGATCTTATAGATCTTAAAAAAATATGATATTCAATATTCAAAATATGTGATATCCTTTCTTTTATCTCCCATGTTCATCTTATATAGATGAATATAAAATGAGATGTTCCACATGAAAATGTATTGCACCATCATAAGTAAATTTGATAAGGATCAATGGTCCCAAAATTAAATTATTTGAGCTTTAGTTAGCCTTGGAATTGAGTGCATTACCTTTGAAGCATGTAGGTTTACTAATAATGTGCAGATTCACTTTCTTTGTACTTATTAAATCTAAGAGTCTTTAAATTTGATGAATTTTCATATATGATTCCTTCTAGGACCCAAGTCAAAATAGGTAACCCTAGGAATTGAAGATAAATTTAGATATTTACCATAAAGTACAATTAAGGTTTTGTTATACAATGAATAGTCTAGTTTAAGGTCCTCAAGATTAAAAAAATAGATTTGATGATCTAAGCCTTGTGAAATTTGAATGAAATGTGTGAGATGATCTATAGGTCTAATGTTCCAAACTATAATATAAAATATACTAATGTAGTGAAATGTGGCATGAAATATTGTTACCTATGTATACCCTGACTAATATGAAGCTAAAACAATGAAAATACAATTCAATGTTCGAGGTTTAATGCCAAAATATTTCTTAAATTTCTTGGAAAACAATTATAAAACTTGTAAAGTACATACAAAACAAAACAAAAATAAATAAATTATTTTTAGTGATGCAAAATTACTATTACACCTTGGATGTTTAAGCATTACATATCTCAACAATATGAAAATTGAGTGTCACACCTTTGTTAAAGGATTTTAGCCAAGGTAAAACTATTATGGACATCCATGTAGATTCTTAACCAAATTATCCTTCCATTTTTCAAGCATTCCTCATAAATTTTATTTATTTCTTTACACCATCCTTTTTCTCAAATATCCTCTATCTTATCAATTTGATCTGTCATATATGTCATCAAATCTATTCCTACAATCTCTTTAATATTTTCTCCATGATAATCATATGGGTAAAAGCACAAACCTGTGTCACACTTTTGGCCAAATAAATAGTTTTGAGCAAACTATTTTCGGTCAGAAAAGTTTCAGCCAAATAGGTTTTGGCCGAAACCATGTGGCACATACATGGCACACAAGGTTTCGGCCGAAACCAAAAAAAATATTTTTTCCCTTCGAAACTTTGAATTTGGCTTAATTTATATGCGAGGTTTCTATCATAAGGGTTTCGACCAAATAGGATTCGCCTGAATCCTATTCGATTGAATATATCCACATGGCAGTTGACTTGGCAACAAAGTCGCAATTTTTTTAAATTTCCAAATTTTGGTGAATATTTCTTCAATCAAAATTAATTAAAAATAAAATAAAAATACCCTTTTGTAGAGCTCACAATGCTATATATATATTTATATTTTGATTAGTTTTAGTATATAAATATTTTAAAATATTGCAAGTAGGTTGTTCAAAGTAAAAAAGATGCTCAGTTGAAATTAAATAAAAAATAGTAAATCATCATAAAAAAAATTGGAAAATATATGATGCCCTAGAGGAGAGAATCCTCTTCAAAAGGGTATATTTTGTTTTTTGAAAATGAAAAAAAAAAAAAAAGTTGGTGTCAACTGAAAACTATCAAATTCGGGTTTGTTTGACTTTTAAATGTTATTACAAAAAAAATATATATCAAAATTTCTTTTTTTTTTTCCATGCCCTAGATATTGAAGTCAGTTAGTTGGGAAAATTTTTTTAGGAGAAAATGATTTTTTTTCTATTTGTTTCTTGATGTCAATTGAACGTCACTTTTTCTTGAATTTTCAGCATTACGAAATTTGCTTTTAAATTGATAAAAAAATATCAATTTTTTTTAAAAAAATGAAAAGTTACAAGAATAAATTTGAACAAAATTTCTACATTTTATTAGTTTACATCATTTTGAAATTCAAAACATAAATACCACTTTTATGTGGTTGAAATTGAGAACTTTTTTTCATGTTGGCCGATTCCTTTATAAAGTGTGACACGGGTTTGTACTTTTACCCATAGATGACTCTAATCATAAACAATTTTGAATGTTTATAATTTTATATACATATCTCTTATAAGAAATCTCAACTTGCAATAATATTAAATCCCAACTAATTTCCTTGTCACTTTATAAAAACCTCATCAAATTTTCCAAACTTTTATTCATTTCTTATATTTTTCCATTAGTTTATGGATGACATGTTGAACTAAACTTCAAATCAATATTCAATTCTTCCATAATATCTACCAAAATTGATGAATAAACTTCACATCCATGTCTAATATAGTGCTCTCAAGAAATCCATGCAATCCTATAATTTCTCATAAAGTAGATTAATTATTCAAGTATAACACAATTACTTTTATTGCAAGCAATTAAACACATCATATTTAAAAATATATCAACAACAATAAAAATAGAATCAAATCCTCTCTAAGTTCTTGGAAAACCTAACACAAAATCCATTTTAACATCATATTTGTTGCAACTTGATAATATTGGTTGTCATTGATTTCAAAAGTGTGTTGAAGATTGTATATGCTTTGTAGATAGTTGATGTGTTGAAATATCAAATGGTGCAAGACAATAGTGTAGTGTATGGATCACTTTGTTGTCTAAGTATGATGCAGAAGTGGGTACACATGTCCTAATGTGTTTTTAGATTGCCTACAATGATATCTTTCCAGTTTGATGTAGCACACTCAAAGAAAAGTTGTAAAAGATGTGTCTTAAGGTATTCAAAGTGTATTCTCTAAGGCAGAGGCACAATGTTTTGGTTTGCATCCTTCCGCATAGCAAGATTTTTCCTTGCAGTTTTGAAGTTAAGTTGATGAAGGTGTGAAGGTATTGTATCTGAGGTTTCATGTCATTATACCTTTTGCAATGAAAGTTAGAAGTAACAGAGTTCTAGGATGTGCTCTGGCAGTGCAAAATGGATGTGAAGGCGTGTTGGAATGCTCTGCATTCCTCAGGATGTAAATATTTGGCCAAGAGAATTTGAGGACATGCTCAATGATGTCCAATGCATGCTATATTGAAGACTCAAGTGATTTGATGCTTCGCAAGTTCATTTTTCAAGTGACAGTGTTATAGTTTGTTTTGGATGCCTAATCTTCAACAAAACTTATGTTTGATTACTTACGCCAACAAAAGATTGTGTAGATTAGTGGTATGAGTGTGTGTGGACACTCCACATGTCTCATAGTTTCTAAGCTATGAAGTGCATGCATACCTTTCTTGTTTCATGGACCACATAATTGTTTCAATTTCTTTTGTTAAGTTATGTTGTTGTTGAGGCCAACTTGAGTATGTTGATGATATATGTGCCACAAATTCAAGATTGAGAGAAGTTTGAGAAATGTTTGTAGATGTTGTGTGGGTAATGTCGACTCATCTGAGAGAAATGTAAATAATGTTTTATCATTTTTGTATACCGCCAATGAAGATGTAGGCTGACATGCTACAAGTTTCATAATTTCTTATTTTTGTCTGACTGAATTTGTGTTTTATAAGTGTGTGGATGATATATATAGAAGATCAAATATGTGAAGAGTGGGATGGAAGTGTGTGAAGATGTATGAGTGAATGAGCAGAGCATGACACGATCCGCTATAGACTTAATATGCAGAATTGATGACTATCAGTGGTTGAAGCCATAAATCAGTCATACTTTAGTTGTTCCTTTTTCAATTAGGGAGTAGTAGTTTCCTTGGGTTTTTCTTTCCTAAAACAAAGTCAAGGAATAATTGCTTCCTTGGGTTATAGCCCAAAATCAAAGTTGTAAATTGTTATTTACTTGTGAGCCTGGATTAGGACAGTAGCTCTTAGCAACATTTCTCACCGTGGTTTTTCCCTTGTGGGGTTTTCCATGTAATTCTAGTGTCTGCTATGTTCTTGTGTGTGTGATTATTTGATTTCTTGTTTTGATTAAGTAGTTGAATGCTTAAACGGTATAACTAGCTTTTGTAGTGATTAATTGGGATTGGATTTTTGAAGAATACTGATTCAACCTCGCTCTTAGTATTTCAATGTGTTCAATAATTGATATGAGAGAAAGGTTCCTTGATATAGCCTAACAGTTGAGGTAGACCCTATCTTTGAAGCACATGGAGAATAAAGCAGTGCCCAAGATTTTGTGCTCTCAAGAAAAAGAGGTCATAGTCTAAAAGGAGGATGATGAATTTGAATTTGAATTCAATAAAGAATATTGTCCAATGGATTATGAAGGAGAACTCATTTTTGCTCTAAATGATCTGGATAAAGAAAGAGAAAAGAATGAAAAACTTTAGTACAAAATTGAAAAATTAGAAAAAACAATTGGCAAGTTGAAACTTCAAGTTGAAGAAGGTAAAAGAATTGTAGATTGCCTAAATATCAAGCTCATTGATAAATATGCTGTAATGCCCTGCCACGCAACCCTAGATGAAGTTTCAATTCACTATAAAAGCATACTAATTTTATTTTTATTAAAGTGAATTATACATACATGTTCACCGATAATTGACAACCTCCCCTAAGGCTACGTAACTTAGATTATTTAAATCCCCATTAAAATACATCATCTAAATTACACTGCATTAAATAACTCAAGTAATAACATTCATTCAACATAAGTAAATACAAGATAAGAATAGAATATCCCTTACATAAATCCATTACATAAACCATTACAAGATTACAATCCTCATTCCTAGAATGAGTCGAAATACAAAAGTATTACAATTACATAATCCACCTCATAATAACAAGAGGGGTAAATACAACTCATTACAATTAGAATTACAATAGTGCTAGGAAAGAATGACAAGATCCGCGAGTTGTCCAACTGGATGTCTCGCTTCCACGAACTGATGAACAAGGGGAACCCAATGGTTTTGGTGCAAGTTCCACCCAACCTAGTGGTACCCGAAGGCCCACCCCCCATGCTAGGAGACAGTAAAAATGCAACATGGACAAGAAATCTACTACCTCTAACCAAAGGCAGACTCATACTGACACATACTGACTGAACCAAACATATGCACAATATAAATCAAACACTAACATGGTTACATTGCTTCCAGTCATAATAAAATCAAGTGTGCTAAAGAAACCATACACACAACATAAACTCAAGGTTATCTTAGATAGAGTGTCATCGCAAGGTGCGTCATGAGATCTCCTCTCGGCAATCTTCATAGGCTTCGGTAATCCTGGTGACCTCAACCGAATCCCGACCCTCATACTCACTCATGCAGAATCAACTACCTTTCGTATGGACAAGATAGTTGACCTTGCCATTCCAGGCCTTCTCACTCACCCCAAGTCTAAACAAACCCTTGTGTCTGCAAGTGAGGTTAATTTATCTTGATTAATGTGAATGCATCCTAGTCATCTAAGTACATTACTTTAATTATCACTTATTAAAAACACTTTTGAAGGTTACCCGGTTTACCTCTTTGGGCTCCGGCCCCTAACAAAAGCCACTCCTCTAACGGATAACACGCTACTCAAATCTAGACTCCAAGGGTAACTCAAGTACTATAGAACTGAATAACTCAATCTCTCCTAATCTAGGAGACGACAATAAAGAATCCCACTCCAACATTTGGAGGAAAACAACCTCACAAAGTACTACCCAAGGAAAACGAACATAAACTAACATGGGAATGACCCACATTCACTGGAAGACTTCTCAATGTTTAACACAATTACCCGTTCCCAAAGCATTCACTAAAAGGGAAAATAATATAATAATGCATCGATAAAGAACAACACTATGTTTGGATATATCAAATCCATATTTCTACTTAAAGCAATTCGCAGAAAATTAAACTAATAACCATTCAAATATTCATTAACTAAATAAATCCCTCTTTTAAATAAATATTTATCACAACTTAATAACAATGCATAAAAAGTATTTCACTTAACCCACTGCTTAACTATTTGCATGCATTAAAGTGCCTAATAGAATATTAAAAGACAAATATATAACTCTCATAGTTGATTTGAAATTCTAAACTAAATAAAAATAAATAAAATCTTAATTAATATTCATTATAGGCCTCTGTTTTACACTAATTACCAGTCTGAGACAAAATAATTAAATTTTGTAACCTGTTCACACTCAGACACTAATTTTCCCCATTTATAAATAAAATTTCTTTTATATTAAATATTATATTTTAATATTTAATATGCCAAAGGTATACAACCTATTTAAATAAAATACATTATAGATAATTAAACAAAACATAAATAAAACAAAATTACAAAAAAAATCATGAAATAATAATTAATTGTAAAGTCATGAGATAGGGCCTGTACTTGTACCGGTGGTACCTTCGCCGTCGCCGACTGTACAGTGTACAGCGGCCAGTGTACCTTCGCCATCGTCGACTGTACAGTGTACAACGGTCGGTGCTTGGTAGGGGAGGCCGCAACTCCCATGGGGAGTGCATCCCCCAAAAAGGTGGGCGCACTGCCCATGGCAGGTGTGACCATCCCTTTGGGATGAGTGACGGTGGGGATTTGACCTTCCCATCCGTCATTAACACAAAATTACAATTTAAGAACCCTCAATGAAATTTCGGGTTAAACAAATTTAGATTCCTAATATTTATCACGGGTTTCGATGAAATTTGTTTCCCAACCTTGCCCCGTATGACGTTTTAACATATAAAAATAAATAATACATATATGTGTATTTTTATATATACTATATGTGTATACACATAACATATATAAAAATATGCATATATATATGTATTATTTACCAGAATTTTTGATTTTGACAGGTAAATTGACAGAATATTTAAAAAAAAATACAGACACAGGGAATTTAATTAAATTTTTCCCATAATTTCTTTCAAAATATTAAGGAAGTAAATTTAATTTCCTTCAATCTAATCTTTTTGATTTAACAATGATTTAAACAAAAGAATTTTGAATAGATCTAAATTTTGTTTGATTTTCAATGTAAGTTTTCTACAGGGTTTGAATTTGAAATACATATCTGATTGTTTTCAAAAGTAGAATTTCCATATTAAATCCTAAATGTTTGAAGCACATCATAAATTGAATTTCAACAATGGATCTACGGGTTTTTGTTTACTAAATGATTTCCTACAGTAAGTTTATCAAATTTTCACAAACCCTTAAATTGAAAATTGAAATAAACAACAAGTACAAAACCTGGAATATGAAGCTACAAAAGAAGATGAAATTTCTTTAATAGAAGCCTCCTCCAAGATTTTTCTCAAACATGCAACAATTCCAATTTTAAAATCCAAAAATTGTTTCAAACCCTTCTTGTGCAATTTCTTCAAAAATTTCCCAATCCTCTGAAAATATCAATCCTTCCAAAACTTCTCTCCTTCAAAAATTGAAAACATGCATTCACATAAAACTAAAATATTTAATCTAACCCTAATTCCCTTTTGCATGCAAAGTAGAGAATTAGATATTTATTTTCTTTTCTCATTTTCGAAAACCCAAAATTGAATTAAAATACAATTTCCATTCCCTTTTCAATTTCTCATGATTTAATTTAATTTAATTTAACCCAATAACTTAATTAATTAATTTTAATTATTTAATAACTAAATTTAACCCTTTTGAGATTAAAATTTAATTAATTAAATAAATTAAAATTTAATTGAATCAAATTTCATTATAAACTTTTAGACAAACATCAAAGCATAATTTTAATTTAATATTAAAATAATCACTACTATTTCCAATGCAATTATTCTAAACATTAATTAAATAATAATGCATCTAATAAAATCATATAACATTCAATCAAGTAAACATGACTCACAAAACAGGACTAACGACACACTAAGGCTAGGGCATAGACCTGACACATGTTACCTAGCTACTATCTCCCTTTCAACTTAACTGTTGGATCGACACGCTCAAACCTGTGAAGCCAGGTGGAGTCGATGTCATGTACGTTCAACCTGAAACCAAGTAAACAACATAATACAGTATATCTAATATATAATACACACCGTGAAGAAGAAATCACGGATTCGCAGGGCGCTCGCAAGCGAGTGATGCGAAACCATCCTCTTCACCAATCCACTCATCAAAGACTGACATTACATCATAATCAATAATCACATAATAATAATATCTCATGCTAACTCTACTAATATCAATAATCCATAATGTATGTGAAACAATAGTCAGATAATCCACATCACACAATCATCATTGTCGCTCAATAGTAGCGATCAAAACACAAACAAGGTGTGTCCAGTATAATAGTCGCTACATCCCAAACATAGCATAAAGCAAAACAACAAGAAGCAAAACGAAGGGGTATTACATTCTCCCCCCCAAAGACCAGGCTTACTCCTGGAAGCCTGTAAACAAGTAGGGATATAACTCCCTCATCCTAACTGCATCCTCCCAGGTGGATGAATTATCATCCCTGGGATCCCACTGTACTCTGACCTGCTCAATATCTCGCCCTCGAAGAGCGAGCGTTCTGCGCTCCATTACGGCCACGGGCTCCAAAGCCAGCTGCCCGTCCTCTACCTGTAAAGAATTCCAATCAAGGACGTGAGTAACATCTAGATGATAAGGTCGAAGAACTAAAACATGGAAAACGTCATGTATACGTGCAAGACTGGGTGGCAAAGCAAGTCGATAAGCAACTGGACCAATCTTTTCGAGTATCTCGAAAGGTCCGACAAAGCGAGG
The DNA here is from genome assembly GCA_007115665.2 of Sequoiadendron giganteum. NCBI lineage: Eukaryota > Viridiplantae > Streptophyta > Pinopsida > Cupressales > Cupressaceae > Sequoiadendron > Sequoiadendron giganteum. Next base: position 657,302,788 of record CM021105.1, on the reverse strand, counting down.
CGCCAACTTAGAACCCTTTCCATATCGGATAGGACTCTTTCGTGGACGCACCCGCAAGAACACTTTGTCGCCAATAGAAAATTGACGATCCACTCTATGCGCATCCGCATACTTCTTCTGCCTATCCTGTGCTACCACCAAGTGCTCCCTAATCCGATCCACCTGCTGCTCCATATCCTGTAACATCTCAGGTCCCAATAACACTCTGTCCTCCAATCGATCCCAACTAAGAGGAGTACGAAAAGGACGACCATACAAGGCCTGAAAAGGTGCCATGCCAATGGAACTCTGGTAACTATTATTATAAGGAAACTCCACTAGATAAAGATAATCCTCCCATCGTGTCTGCTAATCCATGACATACATGCGTAACATATCTTCGAGGATTTGATTAACCCTCTCTGTCTGTCCATCTATCTTAGGGTGATATGTTGAACTCAAGTTCAATTGTGTCCCCATAGCATGCTGTAATGATGTCCACAAAGCTGAAGTAAACATTGGATCCCTATCAGAAATAATTCGACGCAGAATACCGTGCAACCTCACAATATCCTCCATGAACACTCTAGCAACTGATGATGCATTATAGGAAGCACGCATAGGCGAGAAGTGTGCTACCTTCGTCAACCTATCGACTGCCACCATAATGGCATCATGTCATCGCGAGGAGTTGGGTAAACCAACAATGAAGTCCAATGAGATAATATCCCACTTCCACTCAGGTACAAGGTGCGGCTGTAGAAGCCTTGCTGAATGTTGGTGTTCATCCTTCACCCGCTAACACTCCAAACATCACGCTACAAAATCTGCAATATCCCTCTTCATCCCTGGCCAGAAATACAACTGGCATAGATCTACGTGCATCTTCTTCACCCCAGGATGGGTTGAATAAGGCGCACGATGAGCCTCAGTCAAAATCAAAGATCGAAGGTCACCTATTGAAGGAACGCAAATACACTCTGAATGCCTAAGTAACCCATCTGACTCATGTGAATAACCTATAAATCTTCCCTCAAGAGGTCTACTTGCCTCAATCTCTGCTCTCACATCCTGGTACCAACTATCTGCTAGAAGAGTAGCAAGAATCCGACTCCGTAAATCTACCATAAGAGTCATCTCGAAAATCTCATGCCTACGTCTGCTGAGTGCATCAGCTACAACGTTCTCTTTTCCCTGAATATACTTCACCTCGAAGTCATACTCGCAAAGGAATTCCATCCAACGCCTCTGTCTAGCGTTAAGGTTCGGCTGAGTAAAAATATACTGCAGACTCCTGTGATCACTATGTAGTTCAAACTTGTGCCCAAGTAAAAAGTGTCTCCATCTAGTCAATGCATGGACTACTGTCGCTAACTCAAGGTCATGTGTGGGATAATTAAGTTCACGATCCTTAAGCTTACGTGACTCATAAGCTATCACTCGTCCCTCCTACATCAAGACTGCACCTAAGCCCTCTAAAGATGCATTTGTACATACCACAAAGTCTCCTGTGGGATCAGGTATCGCTAAAATCGGTGGACTAGTCAGCTTATCCTTAAGAATCTGAAAAGCCGATTCACACTATTTTGACCATCCAAACCTCTTCCCTTTCCTTTGAAGAGAAGTGATAGGATGACCTATCTTGGAAAAACTCTGCACAAACCTCCTGTAATATCCTGCAAGCCCCATAAAACTACGGATCTCTACCACATTCGTGGGCGCAGGCCAATCTAGAATAGCTTGAATCTTCGAAGGATCCACAGATATTCCCTCTCCTGAGATCACATGACCAAGATACTTGATCTCAAAATTAAAGAACTCTCATTTCGACAAGTTGGCATAAAGTTGGTTTTCTTGCAAACACTGCAGAACCTGTCGCAAATGCTCCTCATGTTCCTCTACTGTCCTGGAATATATCAATATATCATCAAGGAACACAAGAACAAACCTATCAAGGTACGTGCAGAATACTCCATTCATCAAACTCATGAACATAGATGGCGCATTCGTCAACCCAAATGGTACCACAGTGAACTCGTAGTGACCATACCGCGTCTGAAACGCCGTCTTATGTATATTCGCGTCAAAAATACAAAGCTGATGGTATCCCGACTTAAGGTCTATCTTTGAAAAGATGGTAGCACCTTTGACTTGGTCAAACAAGTCATCAATCCTAGGAAGTGGATAATGATTCTTGATCGTTAGCTTGTTCAATTGCCGGTAATCAATGCACAACCAAAGTGAACCGTCCTTCTTCTTCACAAAGATGACAGGTGCTCCCCAAGGAGAAACACTAGGACGAATAAATCCCTTCTCTAATAACTCCTCCAACTGCAAGCGAAGCTCTTTCAGCTCCTGAGTAGTCATACGGTAAGGTGCTCGTGAAATAGGCTCCGATCCAGGTACTAAATCAATCTTAAAATCTATATCTCTCCTCGGTGGCATCCCTGGAATGTCATCAGGAAAGACATCTATGAACTCCTGAAGAACAGGATGACTATCAAGAGTTACCTTCTCTCCATCTCCTAAACCCAAGTCCTCAACTGTGACTGCAAACAACTAACATCCACAATGAACACATCTCCTCAACTGCATAGCTGAGATGATCCTCAAAGATATTGGTCTCTAAACTCCTATAATATCCACCTCTCCACCTGTTGCATTAATGCACTGAATCGACTTATGTCGACAATCAATAACTACTCGGTGAACCTCTAACCAATCCATACCTATAACAATATCATAGGATCCCAATGGTATAACTCGAAGATCTAAGGTAGTGAGAAGTGGTCCAATCTCCAACCTACAGTCAGGTACTACAGAATGTGATGCAACCTTCGCACCAAACGCTAACTCTACCTGTCACCTATCGGCTTGCCTTACGGCTCCTAGTTTGCAACGTGACACTATCGATGAAGAAATGAAAGAATCAGATGCTCTTGAATCGAAAAGAATAGTAACAGGGTTACCCAGTAACATACCATAGGTCTCTACTATGGTACCCTGGTGCTTTGCTTGGCGATTGTCAATCGCTGCGAACACACGATGTCCTCTGCCAGCATCTCCCACTGTCGGCTCTGACGTCGCTGGTCTTTGTGTAAATCCCGATGTGCCCTTATTGGGACACATCCTAGCAATATGGCCCTGTTGACCACAAGAGAAGCAACCTGTGCCTCTACCATAGCCTGTGCCTCTTGCTGGTGCACTAGACTGCTGTACACTGCCTCCAAAAGTGGACAAGGCGCTCTGAGCGGGTTGCTCAACATTGAAATGCTTCATGCGCCTCCAGTTCCTACCACCCTGTCCCTGCTGGAAACCTTTACGTTTCCCCTGAAATGACTGCTGCTGACTGCCTTGTACTGATACCTACTGAGTCTTAGGAGGCACAACTCCCTGTGTTTGTCCCCCTCGAGCACTAGTCCCAACTCCTGTAGCACTGCCAATACTAACACCTGTATGACCTCCCAGTGCCATAGTCAGGTTCTCCTCCACCAGCCGTGCCTTCTCCACAACTATCTCCATAGACTTGGGTTCAAAGACCTGAACACCACCACTGATACAGGCGTTTAAGCCCCTGATGAAATGCTGCACAAGCATTCCCTCATCCTCCCCTATTCCTGCAAACTGTTTAAGTTCATAGAATCGCCTCTCATACTGATCAGCTGTCATGGCTAGCTGACGTATGGCATGGAACTCATCGCCTCTATGTTGACGCCAATGATTGAAGAGAAAGCGGGCTCTGAATCGCTCAAGAAAGATCTCCCAAGATGTTGTACTCGTGTCTATATGGAGCTTCTACTCCTCTAGCTTCCACCAAGTGGCTGCAAATCCCCGGAGATGAATAACAGCGCATCGTGCTTTGGTGTTACTATCAAACGAGTGCATGGAAAAACATCGATCAAGACCTATCAACCAAGTTTTGGCCTCAAGACCAGTACCTACTCCATCGAATCAAGGTGGCTGTGATCGAATCAAGTCCTTCATATAGTTCACTGCTAACATATCAGAATGAGTTGTAACTGTCCCAACCACAGGGTTACCTACAGGTACTTCCTGTCGCGGACCTAATAACGCCATAGCCTCCTCGAAGGCTCTACGTGCAGCTTCGACCCTAAGAGGATCTAACTGTCTACCACCACCTGGATCATTCTGCGAAGCCTGAGGCTCCTCCTGCTCTGGTATATGTGGCACATGAGGTGGCGAGTCATGCTGACTCTCCCCTAGACCGTCTACCTAGCCACGTCCACATCCTCTCCCTCGTCTGCGTCTAGGAGGCATACTCCTACACAGACAAAAAAGGGTATTAGACAAGGTACTCTTAAAAACCTACGCAACTAAGCTTAATGGGTACATCATAATCCTAGACCACCCAGTGTTTAAACCTTGGCTCTGATACCATGTGTAATGCCCCGCCACACAACCCTAGATGAAGTTTCAATTCACTATAAAAGCGTACTAATTTTTTTTTTATTAAAGTGAATTATACATACATGTTCACCTATAATTGACAATCTCCCCTAAGGCTACGTAACTGAGATTACTTAAATACCAATTAAAATACATCATCTAAATTACACTGCATTAAATAACTCAAGTAATAACATTCATTCAACATAAGTAAATACAAGATAAGAAAAGGAATATCCCTTACATAAATCTATTACATAAACCATTACAAGATTACAATCCTCATTCCCAGAATGAGTCGAAATACAAAAGTATTACAATTACATAATCCACCTCATAATAACAAGAGGGGTAAATACAACTCATTACAATTAGAATTACAATAGTGCTAGGAAAGAATAACAAGATCTGCGAGTTGTCCAACTGGATGTCTCGCTTCCTCGAACTAAAGAACAAGGGGGACCCAACGGTTTTGGTGCATGTTCCACCCTACCTAGTGGTACCCGAAGGCCCACCCCCCATGCTTGGAGATAGTAAAAATGCAACATGGACAAGAAATCTACTACCTCTAACCAAAGGCAGACTCATACTGACACATACTGACTGAACCAAACATATGCACAATATAAATCAAACACTAACATGGTTACATTGCTTCCAGACATAATAAAATCAAGTGTGCTAAAGAAACCATACACACAACATAAACTCAAGGTTATCCTAGATAGAGTGTCATCGCAAGGTGCATCATGAGATCTCCTCTCGACAATCTTCATAGGCTCCGGTAATCTTGGTGACCTCAACTGAATCCCGGCCCTCATACTCACTCATGCGGAATCAACTACCTTTCGTATGGACAAGATAGTTGACCTTGCCATTCTAGGCTTTCTCACTCACCCCAAGTCTAAACAAGCCCTTGTGTCTGCGAGTGAGGTTAATTTATCTTGATTAATATGAATGCATCCTAGTAATCTAAGTACATTACTTTAATTATCACTTATTAAAAACACTTTTGAAGGTTACCCGGTTTACCTCTTTGGGCTCCGGCTCTTAACAAAAGCCACTCCTCTAACGGATAACATGCTACTCAAATCTAGACTCCAAGGGTAACTCAAGTACTATAGAACTGAATAACTCAATCTCTCCTAATCTAGAAGACGACAATAAAGAATCCAACTCCAACATTTGGAGGAAAACAACCTCACAAAGTACTAACCAAGGAAAACGAACATAAACTAACATGGGAATGACCCACATTCACTGGAAGACTTCTCAATGTTTAACACGATTACCCGTTCCCAAAGCATTCACTAAAAGGGAAAATAATATAATAATGCATCGATAAAGAACACTATGTTTGGATATATTAAATCCATATTTCTACTTAAAGCATCTCGTAGAAAATTAAACTAATAACCATTCAAATATTCATTAACTAAATAAATCCCTCTTTTAAATAAATATTTATCACAACTTAATAACAATGCATAAAAAGTATTTCACTTAACCCACTGCTTAACTATTTGCATGCATTAAAGTGCCTAACAGAATATTAAAAGACAAATATATAACTCTCATATTTGATTTGAAATTCTAAACTAAATAAAAATAAATAAAATCTTAATTAATACTCATTCTAGGCCTCTGTTTTACACTAATTACCAGTCTGAGACAAAATAACTAAATTTTGTAACCTGTTCACACTCAGACACTAATTTTCCCCATTTATAAATAAAATTTCTTTTATATTAAATATTATATTTTAATATTTAATATGCCAAAGGTATACAACCTATTTAAATAAAATACATTATAGATAATTAAACAAAACATAAATAAAACAAAATTACAAAAAAAATCATGAAATAATAATTAATTGTAAAGTCATGAGATAGGGCCTGTACTTGTACCGACGGTACCCACGCCTGGCGTCGATTGTACACTGTACAATGGCTGATGTACCTTCGCCATCGCTGACTGTACAGTGTACAGTGGCCAGTGTTTGGTAGGGGAGGCCGCAACTCCCATGGGGAGTGCGTCCCCCAAAAAGGTGGGCGCACTGCCCATGGCAGGTGCGACCATCCCTTTGGGATGAGTGACGGTGGGGATTTGACCTCCCCATCCATCATTAACACAAAATTACAATTTAAGAACCCTCAATGAAATTTCAGGTTAAACAAATTTAGATTCCTAATAGTCATCACGGGTTTCAATGAAATTCGTTTCCCAACCTTGCCCCGTACGACGTTTTAACATATAAAAATAAATAATACATATATGTGTATTTTTATATATACTATATGTGTATACATATAATATATATAAAAATATGCATATATATGTATTATTTACCAGAATTTCTGATTTTGATAGGTAAATTGACATAATATTTTTAAAAAAATACAGACACAGGGAATTTAATTAAATTTTTCCCAGAATTTCTTTCAAAATATTAAGGAAGTAAATTTAATTTCCTTCAATCTAATCTTTCTGATTTAACAATAATTTAAACAAAAGAATTTTGAATAGATCTAAATTTTGTTTGATTTTCAATGTAAGTTTTCTACAGGGTTTGAATTTGAAATACAGATCTGATTGTTTTCAAAAGTAGAATTTCCATATTAAATCCTAAATATTTGAAGCACATCATAAATTGAATTTCAACAATGGATCTACGGGTTTTTGTTTACTAAATGATTTCCTACAGTAAGTTTATCAAATTTTCACAAACCCTTAAATTGAAAATTGAAATAAACAACAAGTACAAAACCTAGAATATGAAGCTACAAAAGAAGATGAAATTTCTTTGATAGAAGCCTCCTCCAAGATTTTCCTCAAACGTGCAACAATTCCAATTTCAAAATCCAAAAATTGTTTCAAACCCTTCTTGTACAATTTCTTCAAAAATTCCCCAATCCTCTAAAAATATCAATCCTTCCAAAACTTCTCTCCTTCAAAAATTGAAAACATGCATTCACATAAAACTAAAATATCTAATCTAACCCTAATTCCCTTTTGCATGCAAAGTAGAGAATTAAATATTTATTTTCTTTTCTCATTTTCAAAAACCCAAAATTGAATGAAAATACAATTTCCATTCCCTTTTCAATTTCTCATGATTTAATTTAATTTAATTTAACCCAATAACTTAATTAATTAATTTTAATTATTTAATAACTAAATTTAACCCTTTTGAGATTAAAATTTAATTAATTAAATAAATTAAAATTTAATTGAATCAAATTTCATTATAAACTTTTAAACAAACATTAAAGCATAATTTTAATTTAATATTAAAATAATCACTACTATTTCCAATGCAATTATTCTAAACATTAATTAAATAATAATGCATCTAATAAAATCATATAACATTCAATCAAGTAAACATGACTCACAAAACAGGACTAACGACACACTAAGGCTAGGGCATAGACCTGACACATGTTACCTAGCTACTATCTCCCTTTCAACTTAACCGTTGGATCGACACGCTCAAACCTGTGAAATCAGGTGGATTCGATGTCATGTACGTGCAACCTGAAACCAAGTAAACAACATAATACAGTATATCTAGTATATAATACACATCGTGAAGAAGAAATCACAGATTCGCAGGGCACTCGCAAGTGAGTGATGCGAAACCATCCTCTTCACCAATCCACTCATCAAAGACTGAAATTACATCATAATCAATAATCACATAATAATAATATCTCATGCTAACTCTACTAACATCAATAATCCATAATGCATGTGAAACAATAGTCAGATAATCCACATCACACAATCATCATTGTCGCTCAATAGTAGTGATCAAAACACAAACAACAAGGTGTGTCCAGTATAATAGTAGCTGCATCCCAAACATAGCATAAAGCAAAACAACAAGAAGCAAAACGGAGGGGTATTACATATGCTAAATGCTTCAATCTTGAAGAAGAGATTGTTTCCTTGAGGAAAGAATTGGATAAAGCAAAAGAACAAATTGACAAAGGACTAAAGCTGAATGAGGTTCTAACATTATTGATGAGATAATGAGCTCTCAAAATCCATCAAAAGAAAAATCTGACCTTGGTTTTGAGAAAGGCAAAAGTCCTATAACCAGTCCATCTGCAGACCTATATGAGAATTTCAAGGTAGAAGGAAAGTCTGAAACAAAGGAGGATAAAGCTTTCACTGAAGAACCTAAGAAGAAACCCTCTAGAAATACAAATTAAGATCAAGATAGCAAGAAATAAGGTGGATTCATTCCTATCTGGAGACAAATAAGACTGAAAGGTCCTCCACCTGCTAGTCAGCATGCCCCTACCAGGTTCACTCAATATTTTCAAGGTTATTGTTATTGCAATAAATTTGGGCATAAGACTATTAATTGTAGATCTAGAGAAAGAAGAAATGACTACATGGGTAGAAAATCATTTGTGCCTCAAATATATGATGTTTCATTTCATGGATATTACTATGCTTGCAACAATTCTGGTCATGAGGCTGTAGAGTGCAGAACTAAAGTTAGGATGAATAACTTTGTTCCAAAGCACAACATCGTGTGCTGCAATTACAATAAGGTTGGACATAAAGAAATTTTTTGTATAAGTGGTTTTGTGAAACCACCTGTTCAGAACCGGAAAAAGGAAGAAACCCAAACTCAACAAAAGAAGGGAAATGAAAAAGCTTCAAAAGAGAAGCAAGGTCAGGAAAGTGTGAAGAAGGATGACACTATGATTTTACATTCTGCACAAGATCTTGTGAAAAACTAAGATAGAACATTATCTCAGGGGAGATATCATTTGAAATCCTTTAGCCCCTTAAAAAGGACAAATTTTTGATCATTTCAACATGAAAGATGAATTGGATCAATTCCTCTAGTGAGCAAGTTTGCTGAGAAAGATTGAACCTTTTGATCAAAGTTTCAGAGAAAAGGAATGATGTGCAGAGGTGTGGTGAGCATCCTTGTATCCCTGCGATGACATAGAGAATTCTAGAAGAAGGTTTACCTAAAAATTATGAATGCATTTATGACAAAAAGTTAGGGTAAATTGAAGGATTTTTATGTTTCATTTGAACATTTTGTTCTTATTTGCAATCGAAAGCATTTGCATTTGGAAGCAAAGAAGAGAGATTTTCTTTTCTATCTTTGTGAGTTTGTGCCAAACCCTAGCAACGATGTTTGAACATTTCAGAAGGAACATCAATGGTGACCCCACAGGTGATTGATGTTGTGGAGAAACCTATGCCAAAGTACAAGAAGTTCCCATTCAAGGCGAGGGATGTTGATAAATATGGAACATCTCAAAAGTTATTGTGGATGTTGTGTATTTTGAGGATGTAAGAATTTGCATCCATGCCCCACTGAATAAAATTGATCACACATCATCTTTTGAAGTGGTTCGACATGAACTCCTGAATGAGAATTGAGTTTACAAGTCTGAATATGCAAATGTGGGTGTGAAAGGGTTAGACATCTGAAAATATTTTCCAGACCTTTGTGAGTGCAAAGAATGGGTAAGAATCATCTTGAGTCGCATTCATGAAGAATTCATTTGGCTAGACAAACTATACATGATTACAAAAGAAGCAATTAGGGTCGTTACTAGTCTTTGTGCCTCCAGACCAGTATTGATGTTGAAGTCTATATGATGAAAGGGTTATGGAGCTTATCAAAGCCAAATTTGATAAGAGAACCCTAACTATGAAAGATATCAAAGATCCTAGAGTCTGTTATGCCACTATGCGGATTTCATACAAAATTTACTTCAGAAATAGAGAAGGTTCTGCCACTGCCACCATAATTCACACTTCTTATCAAATGGTGAAGGAAGGTGCAAACTTTGACCTATGTGAGTTGTTGAGAGAGTAACTGATGGAGAATTTGAAGAGGACAAAGGAAACTAGATATAATTTTAGTTTTGGATTATTGATAATTTTCCTTTCTTTTTCTTGAATGAATTACCTAGTTTTAAAGGCAAGATATGGGATAAGTTCTCTTTGGTAGCTGCACAAATCAAGAAACACATAGATGGTTTCCAAGATAAACAAGCATACAATACTTTCTACTGGGGATTCTTTAAGAATTTGCAAGCAAAGATGAAAAGTAGACAGAGGATACCCTCTGATTTGATCTGGAAGTATGAGAATGAGGTGACATTCATGGTGGATAAGGATCGTTACTACATGGAATCTATAGAACCTAGAACCTCATGGATTCCTACTTTTCCTTATGAGGTTGCATCTAAATATGTACAAGGATATGTGGATATCCTACTGAAGAAGCCAAAATATACAACTAAATTAAGAGATTGGCACATATGATGAGATAATGGATAAGTTGTATAAAAAGTGTGCAAAGGAGCATTTTGAAAAACACGAGGATGAGATTCACAATAAATGGGGTCTTCCTCCAAAGACTACATATGATGCCTCTACGGAGAGTTCTGAAGATAAATTTGTTCCTATGAATCCAACAAATAACCAAGAAGGTCTGGTAGATCCACTTCTACTACTACATCTACTCTGTAGCCCTCTGGATCTACACAATCTTCCAGTGCAAGGAGAAGAGTTGCATCAGAAACTCCATTGTAGAAGAAAGCCACAAAAGGAATGCATACTAGGCGTAAGCAGAAGGAAAAGAGGAAGAAGACAAATGAGGAAGATCCTGAAGAGGAGGAATGAGTTGAGGACGAAGGTATCTCCACACATAAAAAGAAAGGGAAGAAGATAGCAAAGTAGGGAATAGAGAAAAATCCTCTGGTTACATATGAGCCCTTGGATTTTGAAACTATTTTGAATTGAATTGTTAGTTTTGGTTTATTGAATGAAACCATGGAGATCCATTTGGATGCCCCTCTGGAAGATCAAAAGACTATTGAAAGGGCTATCATTTTACACGTGCTCAAACATAACATGTCCTTCAGTGACATTATTGATAAGGCTTCGAAAAGCCTAGCTGAGGCTTTGAGACATAGAATAGAAAGTGTTATCAAGGTAGATGAAGAACTGAGACACCATGCAATAAAAAAGGTTGGGTCCTCTATCTCCCAGGTAGAAAAGGAAAATATTATCTAGAAGCAGGCTAAGGATCTCTACAAAAATTAGAGAATAGATCTTCTGATGAGCATGGATGATGATATTAAAAAGAATATTAAGAGTAAAAAAAAAGAAATCACAAAGAAGATCATTGAAGAAATGCAAACTGAAATTTGAAGTGAATGTATAGGAGCCTCAAAAAGAGCATAATACTATTAATGATCTCCCTGCGGAGAATACAAATGAGAAAGTTATCTCTGACAAATAGGAAGAACAATTTGTTTCTGGTTAGCAAGAAGAACAAGGTGTCTCTGATTTGCAAGAGGAACATGATGTCTCCAGTAAGGAGAAAGAGATGGAAAAGGAAAAGATAAAAGAGAAAGAAAAGGAGAAAGAGATGGAAAAGGAAAAGATAAAAGAGAAAGAAAAGGAGAAAGAAATGGAAAAGGAGAAAGAGAAAGAGAAGGATGATAAAGAAGGAAGCTCAAAGAAAACATATTCCTCTTCGATTGACTCCATCAAGGAGTTCTTGGTTTAGGAAATGCAGATACAACCAGTGGTATCTCCTCAATTGCTGCATGTTCCTACTTTTGATGGACAAGTTAATTTATGTGGTATGTCTCTCATGCACAAGATGAAACTTGGAGATATACTCCACTCCACAACAAGACAAGAGTTGCTACAACAATAGGTGGAGAGTGTTGATATATTGGAAGAGGAAATGAAGACATTGGAAGAAAAATTGCCTAAAGAAAAAAGAGATACATCATTGCCCCCTACACAATAGATGAAGCAATTAATGGAGTCTTTTGAGACTTACTCATCTCATCTAGAGAAGCAGGAAGAATTGAAGATTAATGAAAAGAGATTGAATGATGCCTCCGGGAAATGTGACAACACATTGGAAAAATTGTAGTCTTGTATCAAAGACATCAAAAAATGCTTGGGGGAAGAATTTTTTTTATATGTTTTCTATTTGAAGTGGCTAGCCACAACTAAGAGTATAAAGGATCAAATTAATGCAATTGAAAAGAAAATCACTAATGTGGCTGCCAAATATGATCATGTACAAGAAAGTGATGGTGCCATAAGGACACAAGTGGAAAGTATCCACTCCCAGATACAAAAACTGCAAGATCAAAGGGAGCAATTCAAAGGTCAGGTGAAGAAATTGAGAGAAGTAGTGAGACTAAGATTGGCTTCACTCACTGGTTTGTTGGAAAAAGCTAATGGCGTGATTTAGAAATACAAGGCACCATCTTCTTTGGAAGAAACAAAAGGTACATATGTGTAGCTAAAATGTCAAGTCCAGACCCTGACCGCAAAAAAGAAGAAATGGGATAGTAGCTTGATCCAACTCAAGTCTATTTACAAGAACATTCTGCCATCCAAGTGAGTTGTGCCTATTTTTTATGTAAGATATCTTTCTTTTTATTTTTGTGTATATATACAGAGTAGATATGAAGATATTTATTGATAACATCCTAGAGAGAGTAAAAGTTGTATATATTAAGGGGGAGTCTATAATTTTTTCTTGTACAAAGAAATTTTTGTTACCCTTTGTCCTTGATGTCAAAGGGGGAGAGAGAAATGTGCATCTAAGGGGGAGTGTTTGTTCACATCTTTTTTTTTGGTTTTTCCATCAATGAAAAATGGGGAGATTGTTGCATCTTGATAATATTGGTTGTCATTGATGTCAAAAGTGTGTTGAAGATTGTATATGCTCCAGAGATAGTTGACGTGTTGAAATATCAAATGGTGCAAAGCAACAAAGAAGCACATATGGATCAGTTTGTTGTCTAAGTATGATGCGAAAGTGGGTACACATGTCCTAATATATTTTTAGATTTCCTACAATGATATCTTTCCAGTTTGGTCTACTACACTTAGAGAAAAGTTGCAGAAGTTGTGTCTAAGGCATTCATAGTATATTCTCTAAGGTAGAGACATAGTGTTTTGCTCTGCATCCTTCTGTAGAGCAAGATTTTTCCTTGAAGTTTTGAAGTTAAGTTGATGAAGTTGTGAAGGTGTTATATCTAAGGTTTCATGCCATTATACCTTCTGCAGTGAAAGTTAGAAGTAATAGAGTTCTAGTCTGTGCTCTGGCAATGCAAAGTGGATATGAAGGCTTGTTGGAATGCTCCACATTCCTTAGGATGTAAAGATTTGGCCAAGTGGATTTGAGGACATGTCCAATGACGTCAAATTCATGCTATATTAAATACTCAAGTGATTTGGTTCTCCACAAGTTCAAATTTCAAGTGACAAAGTGTTACAGTTGGTTATGGATTCCTAATCTTCAACATAACTTATGTTTGATTGCTTGTGTCAGTAGAAGATTGTGTAGATTAGTGGTATGAGTGTGTGTAGACACTCCACATGTCTCACAATGTCTAAGGTATGAAGCACACAAATATTTCTTGTTTCCTATACTGCACAATTGTTTCAAGTCATTTTGTGAAGTTGTGTTGTTGTTGAGGCTGACTTGAGTATGTTGATGATATGTGCCACAAGTTCAAGATTGAGCGGAATCTGATAAGTGTTTGCATATGTTGTATGGGTCATTTCAACTGATATGGGATAAATGCAAATAATTTTTTTATCATTTTTGTATATTGCCAATGAAGATGTAGGCCAACATGCTACAAGTTTCATAATTTCTTGTTTTTAGCCGACTGAATTTGTATTCTACAAGTGTACGGATGATATATATAGAAGATCAAAGATGTGAAGAGTGGGATGGAAGTGTGAAAAGATGTATGAGAGCATGAGAAGAGCATGAAAAGATCCACTATAGACCTAATATGCAGAATTGATGACTATTAGTGGTTGAAGCCATAAATCAATCATACTTCAGTTGTTCCTTTTTCAATTAGGGAGTAGTAGCTTCCTTGGGTTGTAGCAAAATTTTTTTTTTTAAACTATTATTTACTTGTGAGGTTGGATTAGGACAATAGCTCTAAGCAACATTTCTCACTGTGGTTTTTCCCCTGTTGGATTTTCCACATAGTTCTAGTTTCTATTGTGTTCTTGTGTGTGTGCTTATCTGCTTTCCTATTTTGATTAATTAGTTGAATGCTCAAATGGTATAACTAGCTTCAACGATGATTAATTGGGATTGAATTTTTGAAGCATATTGATTCACCCCCCCTCAATATTCTGGTGTGTTCTTCAACAATCTTGTGGTCTCTTACATATAGGCAATAATTGATATAATCCCACATTATGACTAATACCTTTTGACACTTGAAACTTATGTAATTATACACAAATCTATTCACATCTATGTGTAGCTTAGACCATTATTCTTTTTAAATCACTTACGTTTTATCAATTCCAAATTTCTTGCTAATCCACCATTACATTTTTTCAACCAAAGAGTCTCTCATTGAGCTCTTAAGAATACAAAATTGATTTATTAGGAATTACAAGTAGAATAGAGAGTTCAAAATACCAATTAAATATAGATTAAAGTAATCACATAGTAGAATAAAATAAAGGAATAAATAATTCACAGAAAAAAATGAACAAGTTTTTAATGTGGTTCACCCAAAGCTTGGGCTACGTCCACCAACAACAATCCAATTTATTATTAAACTTCCAGTAAAAGTATTTACAATGAATTGCAACAATAGCTACAACTTGTAGCAACATATTGAAACATTTACTAATGCTTTTTAATTCAGTGCATAGTGCACAGTGCGCCTAAAGCTTCAACCTGTGTTTTTCTCTATCACAATGTTGTGACTTTTTGTTAACTATTTCTCACACACCCTGCAACAAATCAAAAAATAAAAAAACCACATGCATATTTGACTTTCGTGCGTGCCCTTGCTATAAATGTCCAATTTGTGGCTCTTGGTTTCCCATGCGTACAATAATTAACCCTTTGTTTCTAGGCAATTTTCTAACTGTTAATAGCAAAATTTCAATAGGCAACGGATAATAAATTTCTTTTTCACAATTTATATATGGATTTTTGCTTCGGGGGCTTCACCCCCCTTTCATTCCCCAATTGATTGATTTGGGGGGAAAACATGTCGAACAAAGTGGGGAAAGTTTAAACTCAGAGTCTGATCGGGCTCCACATAACAACATGATTTCCTTTTGAAAATAATTCATCTTGAATTGAGTAATCCAACCATTTATTGTAGTCAACACTCATTGATAACTTAGATTTTTTCCATGTATTACTTACATTAGTTATGGTCTCATACAAATTATTTATTTCATTAAAACGATTTTTCTTAATTCTCATTGGCATCAACATTATGTCTTATACTCAACATATCAACTACTCGATTGGACTTACCGCTTCTATGTTTCAATAAAAATGCATAATCTACAATATTCAACCCACTTGACATTTATTTGACTTAATTTAATTTGAATATTCATATATTACAATGCTTGATAATAAATATACAAAATCATATTTTGATAATAAATAATGTCTACATTCCCTTAGTTTACACAATTACATAAAATTCCTTTTCATAGATAGAATATTTTCTATTAACATCATTCATTTTTTCTCTAAAATAAATGATAGGTCTTTATTATTGACTTAGAATGACTCTAATTACAGTCCAACCTACATCATAATCAAATTGAACTAACTTATCAAAATCTAACAAAGCTAACATTGGTTGTTTTGTCACTTCTTCAACAACTCAAAAAAATTATCAACTACAATAGTCCACATGAAATATTTGTTATCTTCCCTCACCATTTTAGTAATTGCTCCCATATTCCAATATTTTTTTGATGAAATTTCTAAAAAAATCAAAACCATGAAAAAATATAACTTCATAAACATTCCCTAGTGTATGTCATTCAACAATTGCTCTAGTTTTCCTAGATCTATCTTCAACCCATCAACACAAATAACAACATCCAAGCATACCAAATCTTCTTTCACATAACTATATTTTTTACATTTATTAGTGAATTTTTGTCTCTTAATCTCTACAATACTAGTTTGATATTCTCCAAGCATTCTTTTGTATTCTTACTTAAAGTGAAATATCATTCAAGCATACAACAAAACTACCAAGATATGGTTTCAAAACGTTATTCATGAGCCTCATAAAATTACTGAGTGAATTATTCAATCCAAATGGTAAAACCAACCACTTATATAAACCTTATTTTTTCTTAAATATAGTTTTCCATTCATCTCCTCTAATTCTAATTTAGTATACTCACTCTTTAAGTCTATTATGCTGAAGTATTTTTTGACATTCAAATAATTCATGAGGTTATCTATTTTTGGAAATAGAAATTTATACTTAATAAAAATCTTATTAATTTCTCTCAAGTCTATACACATTCTCTATTCTCCTCCTTTCTTTGATGCTAATATCTTTGGTACTACACATGGACTCAAAATTTCTTTAATCAATCATTTCTTCAACAATTCTTGAACTTATCTATTTAACTCTTCAAAATAGTGTCAATTTATGAGTTATTTTATTAAGTAAATATTTATCTCATAATTAGATCCATTTGATGAATTATACTTCTCATTTGTGGAAATCCTTCTAGTAGGCTATGGGAAATAATATCATTGAATTATGTCAACAACTCATGGATTTTAGGATGAATGGGCTACTAAGTATCTATGGTGTTTTCCACTTGCATACACTTAGGAATAATAATTAAAAACTTCTCTTGCTTAATATTTTTTTTAAAAAAATTCTGCTTACCGACAACACTCTTGAAAGACCATTCATTCTCTCACCTTCCTCTATCAAAGGCATAAGTACATGTTTCACTCCATCTTTGATCAACCTATAAGTATTTTCTCTACTATCTTGTATGGTTTTTATATCAAACTACCATGGTCTACCATATGAAAATATATATTGGACAAAATTTCATCTTCATAAACTCTAATTTTAAATTTCACAAGAAATTGTTCAATAACAAAGATTTTATGATCCTTCTACAACCAATATGCTCTATAAGAATATAGATTTTCTATCCTTTTCAAATTTATTTTTCTACCATTTCATTTGAAACAAAATTATTAGTACTACCACTATCAATGATTACCTCACAATATTTACCTCTAGAATTAAACATAGTCTTAAATAAACTTTTCCTTTTTATTGGTTTATTTTGATATTTTGTAGGCTTAAAAAAAAATCATCAATAATTGCTCACATTTTTCTAGCATACTTAATTGGTCACCACTACAATAATTTTCCTCATCCACATTTGCTACCTTTATTGTTCTCTAAATTTTTTGTCATATCCTCCTTATGATGATGCATTTAAATACTTTTTGACCTTCAACTCCACATTTAAAACATGTTCCTCTTAGATCCAATATATTCCTATTCCTTGTCAATAATGATTAGATCCAAATTTATGGTATCTCTAAGTATCTTATTTTGGTTTAGACTTATCCTTAAATGGTTATCTACCTTTTTCTTAGTTACTTCCTTTTGGGAATCTACCACCTCTTCCTTGCTTGCTATGCTTAGTCTAAAATATTTTGTTCAACTTATCTTCAATTTTAAGGAAAATTGGTATGCTTCATCGATAAACTGCATATTCAACATGCTTAACACTTCTTTATTAGACCCTCTTAATCCATTGATATATACCTTTCCAAATTCTCTTGATTACACTCATCATGACTGGCTCTTATTACCAATCTATAATATTCTTTGATATAATCTTTCACCTAAATTTTATAAAATTTTCAACAATTCCAATTGACATTTTACATGAATGAACTTGGATTTAATTCTATATAGCATTTTTAAATGGAGCAAGCTAACTCCTGGACAAAATTCACCTATGTATATAACATAGCATATGCCCCCCATACCGCATGGAGAAAAGAGCCGTGACGGAAAAAGGTGGGACCCGCGACGGAAAAGGTTGTCGGACGGAAGGAAAGACTTGACGGCCTGACGTCTCATCCCGTCTGCCGTTTCCTGTCCCATCACTCGGAAAACGTGTTAGCGCCGACGGGTTTTCAACATAATTGTTCGGCGTGGATGGACAAAAATCCCAAAATCGTGGCATTCAAAACCATTATTAGCAAATATCAAAAAGCCCAGACGAGGTCCCATTTTCTCCATTTTTGGACAGCGACGTTTTGGTGGATAGCAAGGGGAAGACTTGCAATTGTTCGGAGCTCCTTAAGGTATGCATATCCACTCTGTGTATGTGCCATTTTTCCATTCTTCCATGAACACTGAAGAAATGAACAACTATTCGTTGTGGGGTTTTCGTTTTGTGATTTTCTCTTGAGTGTTTTTTAATTTCGTTTCCTCCCGTTTGCTCGTTTTGAAAATTTGTGGTTGCCGAATGAAATAGATGACAACCCATCGTGGAAATATGAGTGGAATAGCCGAATAAGGTTTACAAAGATCACAAAGCATTGTGAAAATCAAAATAAGTGAATAAGGTTTACAAAAACCACAAACTATTGTGAAAATCACATAAAGCCCAGAACGTCACCATTGTTCACATTCTTATTTTGAATGTTGCAAGGTTTTTGTTGGGAAAAGGGCTATTTAGTTGAAATGCAGGTTTGATAATGTTTTTTTGTGTCGAGGGTTTTTAAATTTTTGTTTCGTTTCCTCCCCGTATGCTAGTTTTCGAATTTTTCCATTTTCAAATGAAATAAGCGACAACCCATTGTGGAAATATGAGTGAAATTACTGAATAACGTTTATAGAAAGCAAAATCTGTGGGTTCTGCAATGAAATGCTATATTTTGAAAACAACATAAAACCTAGAATGTTGCCATTGTTCACATTGTTATTCAGAATGGATAAAAAAGTGCAAAACGTGGCATTCGAAATCATAATTCACAAATAGCAAAAAGCCCACATGACATCCCATTTTTTTCGCCATTTTATACAGTGTCGTTTTGGAAAACACACTGTCTCCTAAAAATCGGACTATTGTAAAACCCTTTAGAAGTAACTACCCAATTGGTTACTCACCCCTGACCTCAATTTGGTATGTTTTGTGATTGTGTGGAGAATCGTTAGTGATTTTGATAGTAGGAATGTAATGAAATTGGAAAACAACAGGTATTATGAGACCTACAAGGCACAATGTTATATATTGTTTGCTGTGTTGGAAAACATAATGTCCTATGTTCGCCATAGTTCACATTGTTATTCAAAATGGAGAAAAAAGCAGAAAACGTGGCATTCGAAATAATAATTTGCAAATAGCAAAAATCCCAGATGACATCCCATCTTTGCCGCCATTTTATACACCGTCATTTTGGAAAACACAGTGTTTCGTAAAACTGTGTGTTGTAAGGGCCCTTAGAAGTAACAACCCAATTGGTTACTCACCCATGAACTCAATTTGGTATGTTTTGTGATTTTTTGGAGAACCTTTTTGGATTTTGATAGTAGGAATGTAATGATACTCTTTGCATTTCATTTGAGCCTGCGGAGAAAGCAAACTCCTGGAAAAAATTCACCAATGTATATAACATATTATATATGTTATATTTCCCCCCATACCGAATGGACAAAAGACCCGTGACGGAAAAGGTGGCCGAATGGAAGGAACCCATGATGGAAAAGGTGGCTAGACAGAAGGAAAGACTTTATGACTGGACGTCTCATCCCGTCTGCCGTTTCCTGCCCCGTCACCGGGAAAACATGCTAGCGCTGACGGGTTTTCAAAATAATTGTTTGGCGTGGATGGACAAAAAACCCAAAACATGTCATTGAAAACCATTATTTGCAAATAGAAAAATGAGGTGCCAAGAATGCAATTAAATTGGAAAATAGAAGGTATTATGATACTTGCAAGGCACATTGTTGTTATAGATGGTTTGCAGTGTTGGAAAACACACTGTCCCATTTTAGTTAGTTCATTATGAAGAGTTTTATTTCGTTACTCCAAGAATGTAATGTAGTCCACTTTCAAATTGTGGGACAACTCTTTGATACAGTCAAATGTCATTTCAGTTTCTCTATTTGATTGGAACAAATAAAATGCTTGCATTATTTGCAGTGTTGGAAAACACACTGTCTCTTCTCACTTGCAGAGGGTTTTAGAACAGTATATGCATTGCTTGTTTCTTAACACCTAGAGTTTTCGAACATGCATTCTTACTAAACAAAAACAATGTCTTCAAGAGCTTTTGTAATATAGACAGTCTCAATGTATTCAAAAGCCCTTTCAAAATTTATAAGGACTTTTAATTTGGGGAAAAATTGCATTTAAATTTCACACGACTGAAAAAAAAAGTGAACAAAATAATTGCAATTTGGAAAACCCAATGTTGGGTTTCAGTTATTTGAATGTCCTTGTTGAAATGTAAAGGGTTGTCTCATGGTGGGTTGCTTGATTCTTAACACCCATGGTTTTGCAACATGGAATGTTACAAGATAGTACGAATGTCTTCGAAATCACACATTCAATTGCTGTGTTTAAATTTCGCACCATTGAAAAAAAAAACTGCACAAAATAATTCTAAATGGGAAACACAGTGTTGGGTTTCAGTTATTTGAATCTCCCTATTTAAATGTAAAGGGTCGTCTCATGCTGGGTTGCTTGCTTCTTAACACCCATGGTTTTGCAACATGGAATAATACAAAACAATACGAATGTCTTCCAAATCACACATTCTATTGTTGTGTTTAAATTTCAGTTGATTGAAAAAAAAAGTGCACAAAATAATTGTGAATGGGAAACGCAGTGTTGGGTTTCAGTTATTTGAATCTCCTTGTTTAAAAGTAAATGGTTGTCTCTTGGTGGGTTGCTTGCTTCTTAACACCCACAGTTTTGCAACATAGAATGTTACAAAACAATATGAATGTCTTCCAAATCACACATTCCATTGTTGTGTTTAAATTTTAGTCGATTGAAAATAAAATGCACAAAATAATTGTGAATGGGAAACACAGTGTTGGGTTTTAGTTATTTGAATCTCCTTATTTAAATGTAAAGGGTTGTCTCATGGTGGGTTTCTTGCTTCTTAACACCCACGGTTTTGCAACATGGAATGTTACAAGATAGTACGAATGTCTTCGAAATCACACATTGCATTATTGTGTTTAAATTTCACACCATTGAAAAAAAAAGTGCATAAAATAATTCTAAATGGGAAACACAGTGTTGGGTTTCAGTTATTTCAATCTCCCTGTTTAAATGTAAAGGGTCATCTCATGTTGAGTTGCTTGCTTCTTAACACCCACGGTTTTGCAACATGGAATGTTACAAAACAGTATGAAAGTCTTCCAAATCACACCTTCCATTGTAGTGTTTAAGTTTCAAGTATATAAAAAATTGCATGCTTCATGTAACACATTGCATTTTTCAACCTCCACATCACAACATACCCAAGCCCTTTTTGGTTTTTAATCCAGTATATCTAGGTGTGCACATTGTGTAGTGCATGTTGGAAAACATAATGTGTTTTGAAGCCTACCTTTACTTATACCCAACCTTTGTCTTGTAATGCAAATATACAAACGTATAGATGGTGTTGTATTTGATCAAATAGCACATCTCTCATTTAAGGGGGACTCTATTAACCCTCAACACATAGTATGATTCATAGTACACACTTCATTCTATTTTGCAACAATTCATGTTGGAAAACCCTAGGTGTTAAGAAACAAACAACCCAAATAGTGTTGTAAAACCCTTTGCAACACTATTGGATTGTACCTATCACCTCAATTTGGTCTGTTTTCTCCTCCAACTTGTCCACGTGCACTGAAACCTTTAGTTTTCCCTTTCAACATGCAGACTGGAAACAAATAGTATTTTCACCTTTCTTTCTCGAAACAGAAAAGGCCCAATACCTGCAATCGTCGCCGGGAAAACGTGTTAGCGCTGGTGGGTTTTCAAAATAATTTTTCGGCATGGACAAAAAGCCAAAAACGTGGCATTTGAAACCATTATTTTCAAATATCAAAAAGCCCAGACAAGCTCCCATTTTCTCCATTTTTGGATAGTGACGTTTTGGTGGATAGCAATAGGAAGAGTTGCAGGTGTTCGGAGCTCCCTAAGGTATGTATATCCGCTCTATGTATGTGCCATTTTTCCATTCTGCCATGACCATTGAAGAAACGAACAACTATTTGTTGCTAGAAAATATTATTTTCACCTTTCTTTCTCGAAACAGAAAAGGCACACGTCATTCCCTTCCACTTTTCCTGCGCTAGACAAAAGAAAGTTGTCGACAAAGCTAACCCGCCCACTTTTTTGCCCGACAACAGGCGGGAAAACCCACCTGATGGTGTTGTTAACTCCTACCTAACCATCACCCAGACATTTCGTCCTGTCTGTCAGTTTCGCATTGATCACCGGTCTGGCGGGCCCCACACTACAACGTCTTGTCATGTTATGTATGTTTTTCATGCATTTTTGTATGTACATAGGTGAATTTTGTCTAAGACTTAGCCAACTCCTATGCTCCAAGAATGTAATGAAGTTTGGTTTCAAAATTTTGAACAACTCTTTGCTACAGTCCAAATGTCATTTCACTTTCTTTATTTGATTGGAACAAATAAATTGCTTGCATTATTTACGGAGTTGGAAAACACATTGTCTCCTCTCAATTGCAGAGGGTTTTATAACACTATATGGGTTCCTTGTTCCTTAACACCTTATATCGACACAATGTGTTTTCCAATACTGCAAATAATGTGAGCACTTATTTGGTCGAATCAGACGATGAAAATGAAAATTCCATTTTGATGCCGTGTTACATACATAGGTGCTTTTTGTTTACGAGTTAGCTTTGTCCTGATTGGAACAAATAAATTTCATGCATTATTTGCACAATTGGAAAACACACTATCTCCTCTCAGTTGTAGAGGGTTTTACAACACTATATATGGAGATAGTGTGTTTTCCAACTCTGCAAATAATGTGACCATTTATTTTGTAAAATTATATGAGGAAAGTGAAATGCCATTTTGATGTCATGTTACATACATAGGAGTTTTTTTTGTCTAAAGTCAAAAATCTAGACAAAATGCATGTAACATTGCCATTTTCCACATTTTTCATTTCTTGAGTTTGGTGGGTGGGAGGGATGCTCCGGAAAGGAAAATGGAGTTGCAGGTGGCTGAACCACTAGAAACCCCTCAAACGCATTGCTCGCTGCGGTGCATAGGCATTTTCCACATTTTTATTTTTCAGTTTGCTAGCTGGGAAGGGACTTGCGGTCAAGGATGGAGACAGTGTGTTTTTCAACACTGCAAATAATGTGGGAATTTATTTGGTCGAATCAGATGATTGCATAGTTGGAAAACACACTATCTCATCTGAGTTGCAGAGGGTTTTACAACACTATATGGGTTGCTTGTTTCTTAACACCTTATATGGAGACAGTGTGTCTTCCAACACTGCAAATAATGCAAGAATTTACTTAGTCGAATCAGATGAGGAAAATGAAATGCCATTTTTATCTCATGTTACATACTTAGGTGCTTTTTGTTTATAGAGCCGCTTTCTCTTGATTGGAACAACTGAATTGCTCGCATTATTTGCACAGTTGGAAAACACACTGTATCCTCTCTATTGCAGAGGGTTGTACAACACTATATGGGTTGCTTGTTTCTTAACACCGTATATGGAGACAATGTGTTTTCCAACTGTGCAGATAATGTGAGCATTTATTTGGTCGAATCAGATGAGGAAATGGAAATGCCATTTTGATCTCATGTTACACAATTAGGTGCTTTTTGTTTATGAGTTAGCTTTCTCTTGATTGGAACAAATGAATTGCTCACATTATTTGCACAGTTGGAAAACACACTGTCTCCTCTATGTTGTAGAGGGTTTTACAACACTATATGGGTTGCTTGTTTCTTAACACCTTATATCAAGACAGTGTGTTTTTGAACACTACAAATAATGTGAGCATTTATTTGGTCGAATCAAATGAGGAAAATGAAATGCCATTTTTATCTCATGTTACATACATAGGTGCTTTTTGTTTAGGAGCTAGCTTTCTCCTAATTCCTTATTGGAACAAATGAATTGATCCAACAAAATGAACGTTCATTGCTTCACAGTTCCAGCAAAATGGCAAAATGATAGATATGATTGCTGATATATATACTAGTGTTAGCGATAGGTTAAATTGGAAATTAAATTCCCAATGTATAGTTTAATATGTTTGTTTATTGTTTGTGCAAGTTGGCATTTTGCACTCAACAGAACATATAAATTGTATATTGGTAAAATTTGAAATAAAAACAATTATTTCTAGCACTAAATGTCTTTAATTTGCCAATTTAATCTATCGCTAACACTTGTCTTTCTTCCAGGTGGTTTATATAGGTGAAGAAATAAAATTGAACAAAATAAGGGCAGGCCAATTGAGAAGGATGCTTCAGGAGATGTGAACCTTATGCAGTAAATACAAGTGATTTTGGCTTCCATAGCTTGAATCGCAAGTGTAGTGGATAGTTAAATTTCCAAAATTTATTATGCATTTAGAAGTACTAATTTGTTTGAAATTGTGAAATGCCGGGGTTTTCAATCAACTGTCATTTTCATGTGATTTTTAAGTGTTTTAGGCTAATTTGAAATCTTTCAGCAAAAGAGTTTATATGTGGACATGTAAGAATGTGAAATTACTTACAAACAACATTCAAAGTGAAGAATCTAGTTCAAGGGAAATGCATGTATAGATTTTGAGTTTGGACCATATTCGTGGTTACCTGAAATTGTATCAGTATCTAGACAAGATGTAACAAAATTTTCTTCACTTGAACTGGGTTCTTCACTTGAACTGCATTCTTCACTTTGAAATGTGAGCAACAACAAAGGCTTTTGTGAGTATTCCCTATTTTACGAAATGGTCAAAATACGTCCTCTTGAGAGTCCATCCTATGATCCTGTCCTAATTTAAATCTCCTTTCTCTCTCTCGAGTTGAATATTTCTCCATATCTAAAAGTTCTATTTAATGTTAGTTTTCCAACATCTGTCATTTTTTTGTGGTTAGTAAGTGTTTTCGTAATAGTTCTTTTTACAATTTCGCTATTTGTCTAGAATATTTAGTAAGCTAATGGTTCATTTTTAACATCTGATGGAAATTTTCTAGAATGCTATTTTTATATCCTATTTCTACTCTTTTTCAGTATGTTTTGATTTGACCACCACACTGCAAAAAGATGTGCAGATATAACAAGTCATTACTTGAAATAGTTCTATGCACTCTATTAAATAGAACTCGTAAAGCCAATGGGTAGCAATAACTTAATTGAAAATTTGGCCTACATTACTTGGCCCTAAATATTATAGAAAAATAGACAAATTGTAAAAGAGCTATTAGAATAACAACATACATGGAAATAAAAAGTGACGAAACTGACAGATGGGATGAAATGTCCGAGCGATGGTTAGGTAGGAGTTAACGGTGCCGTCAGGTGGGTTTTCCTGCTTGTTGTCGGGCGAAAAAGTGGGTGGGTCAGCTTTGTTGATAAGTTTCTTTTGTCTGGCGCAGGAAAAGTGCAGGGGAATGACGTGGGCCTTTTCAGAGCCTTATCTGTTTTGAGAAAGAAAGGTGAAAATACTATTTGTTTCTAGTCTGCACGTTGAAAGGGAAAGCTGAAGGTCTGACTACACGTGGATGACTTGGAGGAGAATACCGACCAAATTGAGGTGACAGGTACTATCCAATAGTGTTGCAGAGGGTTTTACAACACTATTTGGGTTGCTTATTTTTTAACACCTAGGGTTTTCCAACATGAATTGTTGCAAAACATAATGAAGTGCATACTATGAATCACACTATGTGTTGAGGGTTAGTAGAGTCCCCCTTAAATGAGAGATGTGCTATTTGATAAAATACAACACCATCTATATGTTTGTATATTTGCATTACAAGACAAAGGTTGGGTATAAGTAAAGGTAGGCTTCAAAACACATTGTATTTACCAACATGCACTACACAATGTGCACACCTAGATATACTGGTTTAAAAACCAGAAAGGGCTTGGGTATGTTGTGATGTGGAAGTTGAAAAATGTAGTGTGTTATGAAGCATGCAATTTTTTATATACTTGAAACTTAAACACAACAATGGAAGGTGTGATTTGGAAGACTTTCATACTGTTTTGTAACATTCCATGTTGCAAAACTGTGGGTGTTAAGAATCAAACAACCCATCATGAGGCAACCCTTTACATTTAAATAAGGAGATTCAAATAACTGAAACCCAACACTGTGTTTCCCATTCACAATTATTTTGTGCAGTTTTTTTTTTCAATCAACTGAAATTTAAACACAACAATGGAATGTGTGATTTGGAAGACATTCATACTATTTTGTAACATTCCATGTTGCAATACCGTGGGTGTTAAGAATCAAGCAACCCACCATGATACAACCCTTTACATTTCAACAAGGACATTCAAATAACTGAAACCCAACATTGGGTTTTCCAAATTGCAATTATTTTGTGCATTTTTTTTTTCAGTCATGCGAAATTTAAATGCAATTTTCCCCCAAATTAAAAGTCCATATAAATTTTGAAAGGGCTTTTGAATACATTGAGACTATCTATATTACAATAGCTCTTGAAGACATTGTTTCTGTTTAGTAAGAATGCATGTTGGAAAACCCTAGGTGTTAAGAAACAAGCAATGCATATACTGTTCTAAAACCCTCTGCAAGTGAGAAGAGACAGTGTGTTTTCCAACACTGCGAATAATGCAAGCATTTTATTTGTTCTAATCAGATAGAGAAACCGAAATGGCATTTGGATTGTATCAAAGAGTTCCAAAATTTGAAAGTGGACTGCATTACATTCTTGGCACCTCTTTTTGCTATTTGCAAATAATGGTTTCGAATGCCATGTTTTTGTGGGTTTTTCACAATTCCAAAATATGATTTGGAAAACCCGCTAGTGCTAACATGTTTTCCCAGCTACGAGACAGGTCATGGAGTTAACGTATGACCATCAAGTCTTTCCATCAGTGGCATTTGTCCATCCGACCACCTTTTTCATTGGGGTGTTTTGTTCCAATTAGATGAAGAAAGTGAAATGAGATTTTGACTATAGCAAAGTGAAATTTGAAAGTGGGCTTCATTACATTCTTGGAGCATACCAAAACAAAACACTTACATATTGTGCATGGTTTCTGATTTCTCTAAACATTATTTGGTAGTTTTAGTCATATTTCCACAATGGCTTGTCAGTTATTTCATTAGGCAATTGCAAAATTTCATATTTCCCGTTGCTCTCTACCAACCTGCAAAACGTAGCTATGGAAAATGGTAGCGAAAATGGGACCTCGTCTGGGCTTTTTGCTATTTGCAAATAATGGTTTTCAATGACATGTTTTGGGATTTTTGTCCATCCACGCCAAACAATTATTTTGAAAACAAGATGACTGTTATGATGCATGTGACATGCATTTTTGTAGGGAGAATAGCTTGCTCCCAATTGTAGAAGGTGATCTCCTTGCGACATGGCTTACACATGATAATGCATTTCCCTTCTTCAGGGATAAGATATATCTGCTTATCATTGCTAATTGATTTGTCGATTCAATTGTGTAAGAATTTTTGCATCAACGTTGTAGACCAGATTCCATGATCCAACATCAGAATGACTGATGTTGTCTTCTTTGTCTTGATGTTGGATCATGGAGTGTGATCCGAAATGTTGATGCAAAAATTATTACACAATCAAATCCACAAATCAACTAGCAATAATCAATATGGATTGTGGAAAATTGATATCATTTATGTCTGATTATGTTATCATTTCAAACACATGTTTTTTCAGGGATAATAGCTTGATTTTACTATATTTTGTATGGAGATTAGCTTCTTCCTTGCAATTGGATGTCACTATTATCCCTAGAAGAATGCATGTTAGAGGCATCATAACATGCAAAAACCCTATGATGGGACAGTGTAATGTGGAAAATAATTGGCGGCTAGAAAACACACTGTGTTGTGAGTTCTTTCATTCTTCACGTTGAAATCTGAAGGTTTGAGAGAATGGGGTGGACTTGCGGGTGTGGGATATACAAAATAATCCAAATTCAACTGAGGGGTGATTAACGAATTGGGATGTTACTTGTGAAGGGTTTGTAAATGGTATTTGGTTTGCAGGTATAATAACACCTAGTCTTTTCCAACCTACAATTACACATTGTTGGCCTTGGTATTCTATGAAAATATCGACCTCTGCATCCCTCATACAAGCATTAGATAAAAGACATGTCAACATTTGATGACAACTGGGCATCTTTCGAGCTACTTTGCAATATTTGTAAAACAAGCTCTTCTCTCCAACACACATCACCACCTCTTCCACAATCTCATCCACTCAGCTCCATGTTGTTGGAAGGTGCCATCCATGTATGATGGAGAGAAGTGCATTCTTTGGAAATGAGAAAGGTATGCTTGAATGTTTCCCATTTTTCATGAAATGTTGTCGCCCTAGGGGGGTGGGGGGACAACCCTGTGTGTTTTCCACCCTGCAACCTTTTTTGTGCATCTTGTGTTCGAAATGTATAACGGTATTGAAATGGAATGTTTGATGCAAGTAAGGGTTGTTATAAAATATGAAGGTGAACTTTAATACATTGTGTTCTTATAGTGTACATAATAGAAAGTGTTGTCTTTCGAGAAGAATTGAGAAGCAAGGGACAACCGTCTGGGTTTTCCAGCCTGCAAATTTTTTTGCAAGCAAGGGCAGTTATAAAATCTGAAGGTGGCCTTCAATACATTCTCTTATTATGGTGTGCATAACACTAGCTGTTGTCATTGAACAAGATTTAAAAAGCATGGGACAACCCAGTGTGTTTTCCATCCTGCAATTTTTTTGTGCATCTTCTCTTCGAAACGTATTACGATATTCAAATGGAATGTTTGCTCCATGTAATGGGTTGTTATAAAATATGAATGTGAACTTCAATAAAAAATTTTTTTACAGTCTGCATAACAAAAAGTGTTGTCTTTGAAGAAATTCAAATGAGATTTCAACTGCAGCAAAGTGAAATTTGAAAGTGGACTTCATTACATTCTTGGAGCATACCGATACAAAACTCTTACATATTGTGCATGGTTTCTGATTTCTCTAAATATTATTCGGTAATTTCAGTCATATTTCCACAATGGCTTGTCAGTTATTTCATTAGGCAATTACAAAATTTCATATTTCTCGTTGCTCTCTACCAACCTGCAAAACGTAGCTGTGAAAAATGGAGGCGAAAATGGGACCTCGCCTGGGCTTTTTGCTATTTGTAAATAATGGTTTTCAATGACATGTTTTGGGATTTTTGTCCTTACACGTCGAACAATTATTTTGAAAACCCGCCGGTGCTGACATGTTTTCCTGGCAACGGGACAAGAAATGACAGACGGGATGAAACGTTCGGTCGTCAAGTCTTTCCTTCCGTCCGACAACCTTTTCCATTGTGGGTTCCTTCTGTAAACCTTATTCACTTATTTTGATTTTCACAATGCTTTGTGGTCTCTGTAAACCTTATTCAGTTATTTCACTCATATTTCCATGATGGGTTGTCATCATCTATTTCATTCGACAACCACAAATTTTCAAAACTAGCAAATGGGAGGAAACGAAATTAAAAATTCCTCAACAAAAAATCACAAAACGAAAACCCCACAACGAATAGTCGTTCGTTTCTTTAGTGTTCATGGCAGAATGGAAAAATAGCACATACAAAGAGTGGATATACATACCTTAAGGATCTTTGAACGCCTGCAACTCTTCCCTTTACTATCCACCAAAACGTCGTTGTCCAAAAATGGAGAAAATGGGACCTTGTCTGGGTTTTTTGATATTTGCTAATAATGACTTCGAATGCCATGTTTTTGGGCTTTTTGTCCATCCATGCTGAAAAATTATGTTGAAAACCCATCGGCGCTGACACGTTTTCCCGACGACGGGACAAGAAAGGGTAGACAAGATGAGACATCCGGCCGTCAAGTCTTTCCTTCCGTCCGACAACCTTTTCCGTTGTGGGTCCCACCTTTTTTCGTCACGTCTCTTTTCTCCATGCGGTATGGGGGGCATATGCTATGTTATATACATAGGTGAATTTTGTCCAACAGTTAGCTTTCTCCGTCAGTGCACTGTGCAACTCATCTCAGTCAAAGAATAAAGATTTTGTGAGCACGTTTATATATAGCCTAAATGATCCTAAAGATTTTTAATAACCATAATTATTTAAGGTTTTGAGAAGTGAGGGACAACCCTCTGGGTTTTCCATCCTGCAACTTTTTTTTTTTGTGTGCAACTTTTGCTGCAAGCAAGGGCAATTATAAAATATGAAAGTGACCTTCAATACATTCTCTTCTTATGGTGTGCATAACACTAAATCTTGTCTTTGAACAAGATTTGAAAAGTCTGGCACAACCCAGTGTGTTTTCCATCCTGCAACAATTATGTAAAATTTGTGTTCAAAACATATGAACAGATAGTGAACAAGACTGTTTTTCTTAAAGTAAGGGGTGTCATAAAACAAGAAAGTGAAGTTGAAAACATTCTTTTGTTACAGTCTAGAAAAAAATAAGAAATGAGTCACAACCCATTGTGTTTTCCATGATGCAACTGTTATGTAAATTTTGTGTTGGAAATATATGAGCAGATATTGAAAAGGAGTGTTTTGCTCAAAGTAAGGGTTGTAAAAAAACAAAAAGGTGAACTTCAAAACATTCATTTCTTACAACCTACATAAAATAAGAAGTGAGCCACAAACCACCGTGTTTTCCATGATGCAACTGTTATGTAAATAATGTGTTGGAAACATATGGGCAGATATTGAAGAAGAGTATTTTGCTCAAAGTAAGGGTTGTTAAAAATTATGAAGCTCAACTTAAATACATTGCATTCTTACGATATTCAAATGGAATGTTTGTTGCATGTAATGGGTTGTTATAAAATATGAATGAGAACTTCTATATAGTGTTTTGTTACATTTTGCATAAAAAAAAGTGTTGTCTTTGAAGAAGAATAGAGAAGCGAGGGAAAACTGTGTTAACCAAATTGAGGTGGGGGGAGTAACCAATAGAGTTCTTTCTTGTAAAGGGTTTTAGAACAGTTTGTGGGTTGTATGGTTTATAGCACCCTGTGTTTTCCAACTTGAAAACTCAGATAACAGTTTGAGTGTCTTGAAAAGCTTTTCTTATTTACATTGTATGAATGTAAAAAGGGAACCTCCAAAAATTACAATTGTTAGTTACGGTATAAATTGCAATTCAGTATCTTCATGTGATTGACAATAATAAATAGAAAAAATAATTGCATGTTGTAAAACACAGTGGGTTACTTGTATAGCGTTTTACAACAATCTGGGTTGTGCGTTTCAAATTCTTCTTTTCATTGAAAAAAGATATGCTTGATTATTGCAAAATGGTGCAATAAATTTTGGAACTTTAACTATCCATAACACTTGCAACAATTTTATAGTTTACAAGGAAACCAAGGATGTGTGTTGTAAAAGGGAAAATTCTTCCTACACTGAAGAATGTCATTGACGTGGAAAACACACCTGAAAAGGTGTGTAGTAGTGCAACTTCTTCAGGGCGGTCATGTTCACGAAATGTGCAGGTAAGATCTGGTAATTACAAGATGCAATCAAATGTATAATTTTAATCTCTCATAAGTGGTTATGATGTTGACTAGAAAGTGGGAATGTTTTAATCAAGAGGTAGTAACCACGGTACAGAGGAAGTCCCCTCGGTTTAGGAAAATGGTGAACCCTAAAGCATCGACATGTTTGGTAATTGATTGTGAACTTCCAATTGCCCTTCCCTTCCTATGCGTCAATCAAAATGCTTTTTAATTTTAGTTAGAAAATATCATGTCTGTTACAAATTTGTTGATTTTGGCAATATAGCGTTCCTTTGATTTAGGAAAATAATCAGGGAGATAATCTCGCTCTTGCCATAGTCCATGACCAGAAGGAAAAGCATGAAAAGGGAGACCCTAAGGATGGAGAGGGATCCAATGAAGCATAGGGTGATGTGGCGGACGAGAAGGTAGATATAATAACTGAATTATTGCATCGTTTGGCTATGCGTATATGTTGTGCATTCAATTTGTTTGAATATCAAATATACTAAGTGATTTTCTTTTCCAAATTTGTTGTGCAGGTTGCTGTTGAATACAAAAGAGAAGCAACGAATGGTAGATATATATTATTGTATTGTAGAAGAATGTACGAGAAAGTATTATGATTGGAGAGTGTTCAACATGCATAGGTTTCAGCATCACCACCTTCCTATTCTTCAGGCATCAAAGCGTGGTTCAGGTGTGTTGAGGGGGAGCCAAAACAAACCGCTCCTCCCCCTGATAAATTGAAAGAGTACCTTCTAAAGAAGGTGGAAAATACAGAATACCAAATAAATCTACGACAACAACTGCAACATAAGCGTGTTATTAGACGTGTTTGTCAAAAGTATGGGAAACAGAGCTTCCTTCAACTTCCCCAAGAAGGAAAGGACGAGGTGAAGAAGCTAATGGTGTTATACAACAGTTAGGAGATGAAGGAGCAGAGAAGGCAAAGAATATTACAATTACAGGAGAGAAAGAGATGGGAAGGAATGGTAATGTCGAACTAAACTGTTAAATGTGAATTTTCCTTGCTTCATATTTTCTATTTTGATGCATACAAGGTTCACTTAATGTTAACTTACATGACAGGGTGATGGTCGAGAAGCGGTTTCTTCCCCCCAGTAGAGTAGTGTTCATTCACTAGAGGAAGCTATGCCTATGAAAGGAAAAGATGACGTTTTTCCTCCCACCCCTGCGTCTAACATTCAAAATAAGCATTTTACATGGTTGAAAGTTTCAAGGCATCCTCTGAAGAAGAAATGAAAATAAACGGTGATCTCAATATCTTTTGTTTAATATAATGTTTGTTTCGATTATTTGAATGAATTGGTTGCATGCATATGAGTTTGGTGCAACATTTCAATTCCTCCTATTACACAACAATGATGAACAACAAAATTATTCCCTCGAGCAGGTTTTTGTGATATTTAACAGTGAACCATTGCCCATGGAAGCACAAGATGATGTTGTTCCTCCCAACCCGCTGTCTAACAATGTTGAGAAGAAGAAGAAGAAGAAGAAGAATAAGAAGAATAAGAAGAAGGAGCATACACGGTCAAAAGTGTCAAGGTGACTTGACATGGAGGAACTAGAAGAAACAGTGAATTGCAATTCTTTTATTCAATGTTTGTTTTGATTATTTCAATGAATTAGTTGCATGCAGCTGAATTTGAAATGACCTTTGAATTCTTGCTATTACAGGGCAAGGATGAACAATGAAGTGCTGGCCTTGACCTAATTGGCCATTTCATTTCTATTGAAATGGGAAAGGATAAAAGAGATGCACATGTGGATGGGAAGAGCACTAGCCTGCAAGTGGGATAGGGAAATAAAGATGGAAATGGGGATGGGGAGAGCACTGGCCTCAAAGTGGGAAAGGGTAACACAGATGGACATCAGTACGGGGAGAACACTGGCTTGCATGTGGAACTAGCTAATAGAGATGGACATGGGGATGAGGAGAGCATTGGCTTGCAAGTGGGAGAGGGTGATAAAGATGGACATGGGGATGAGGAGAGCGTTGGCCTGCAAGGGGGAGATGGAAAAAAAGACGGACATGGGGACGGGAAGAGCACTAGCTTGCAAGTGGGAGAGGGTAATAAAGATGGACATGGGGATAGGGAGAGGACTACCTTGCAACTGGGAGAGGGTAATAAAGATGGACAAGGGGATGGGGAGACCACTTGCTTGCAAGAGGGAGAGGGAAACAAAGATGGACATGGGGACGGGGAGACCACTGGCTTGCAAGTGGGAGAGGGTAATAAGGGTGGATATGGGGACAAGGAGAGTGATGGCCTGTAAGGGGGAGATGGCAATAAAGATGGAAATGGGGACGAAGAGAGTTGCGGCATGCCATTTATATCGGTATGAGACCCAACACACTTCCATGCTTATGTTCTTATTTCTTTATGAATCTTTTAATGTGCCTTCAATTGTGCTTCACGTGAATGATGTTTCTATTGCAAAAAAATTCGATGGATGAACAGATGATAGAGCTCAAGGGCATAACTTTTAAGGTCGGTTATCACGTTGACCTTTTGAGGCTGTGTAAATGGGTTGCAAAAGGCATTGTACATGTTGTCAATAGAAATGCTCACACCCACTGCTTTAAGCACCCAGAAAATTGTGTGAGAGTCAGCATTGTTGAGGCCATCGATGGTGCATGCTATGTGCCTTTTCCATGTACTGGCGCAAAGACCGTCAGAGAGTGCGTGGGTGGCTTCATCATTATGGAAGCTCACCGAGATGAAGCATTATGTTCCAAAGGTACACATAAATAATATATTGTTGTATATATATCATACTACATATATTGTTTCCATGCATACATTAATTCTCATTAATTTTTTGCTATAGGGTGAAGGTGTTAAACTTGACATAGACAAAGCAAAAACTACAAAGAAATATGTTGTTTCACGTTCATCATCTGTGAGGTTTCATGGATTTGGAATCACCCCTCCTAAAATACACAAGGACCCTAAGAAACATGCCATTTATTACGCAAGCATGAACTCGATTGCAAAGAATAGGTAGTGTAGGAATTGATGAGACAGGCTCCGAATATTGATTCTGTTTTGCAGGTTTCATAATTTGAATATTGAACAATTGTGGTGTAGAGATACACCATTTTCATATGTTTAAACACTATGGTGTTATACATTTGATACGAGACTTTTCATGGGCCTCTCTAATTATTTTATTATTGAACAATTATGCTGAACATATATACTAATTCCATGTCATTGGAACACATAATTGTTATCCATTTCATATCAGACTTTTCAGAGCCCTATAATTGTTTCCTTATGATCAATAATTATTTCTGATGCTCCATAAATGCATTTAAGTCCACTTTCATTTTTCATGAAATGTTTTATATTTTATACGGTCCAAAAATGTTATCAAGTCCACTTTCAATTTTGATAACTAGTTGGTTGAGTAAAAATGGCATTTCCTTTTTCCATGTGATGGGAACAAATAGAATGCTTTGATTGCTTGCAATGTTGGAAAATGCACTGTCCTATGTCACTTTGTTACGAAAAATTACTTATGTATGTCATCTTACTTACAAATGTAAGCACATTTCAATAAAATATAAGACTATGTTCTTGCAGATTTCATGACACTTTTTGTTTCCATGTAAAATTTCATTAGAGACTGTCAAATGCCATCAAATAATGGTAGGAAATGCCACCTCAAGTCTTATTATTTATTTGAAACTTACTTACAAATGTAACCACATGCAACTACCACTTTCTGTTATGCACACTGTAAGAAAATAATGTATTGAAGTTGAGCTTCATAATTTTTAACAACCCTTACTTTGAGCAAAACACTCTTCTTCAATATCTTCCCATATGTTTCCAACATATTATTTACATAACATTTGCATCATGGAAAACACAGTGTGTTGTGGCTCACTTCTTATTTTTTGCAGGCTATAAGAAATGAATTTTTTGAAGTTCACGTCGTTGTTTGTTCACAACCCTTACTTTGATAAAAACACTCTTTTCAATATCTGCTCATATGTTTCCAACACAAATTTTACATAACAGTTGCATCATGGAAAACATAGTGGGTTGTGGCTCACTTCTTATTTTTTTTCGGACAGTAACAAAAGAATGTTTTCAACTTCACTTTCTTGTTTTATGATACCCCTTACTTTAAGAAAAATAGTCTTGTTCACTATCTGTTCATATGTTTCGAACAAAATTTTTACATAACTCTTGTGTTGTCCCCTCTGGCATGTGTTGGCATTATAGTTTGAGCACGACATGGAGTGGCAGTGACAAGTTTCAAACAAGAAGTGTTGATAGGTGTTTTTTTTCCTTAAACCTCTTTTTTGTTTGTCAAAAATTGAAGGGGGATGTGTTAACAAAGTTTTTGTTTATCTCGGATTGTGTTAAGCTGAGAATTTTTTGGTTGTAGTTATTGTTAAAGTTAAATCTCTTCATTTTTATTTGAGTTTGTATTTCGAAAAAGGGGTTTCTTGTCTATGTATCTGTTTATGTTTTGCTCAAATCAAAGGTTGTTTTTTAAAGAGATTAACTGTGTATTAAGGAAATAATTTTTGCATCTTTTAATCCTAGTACGGGTATGGGTTTTAGTTGGTTTAATATACATACAGTTGATCATGTCCACATTCTTTATTCATTTTGGAATATCATAGAATGATTACTATTGTTTATTAAAAAGGAACATTTTGAGAAGGATAGTTGTAAATTTGGTTGTAACAGTTATGAAGACAGTTCTCTTTGTATTCAAAAATAGAGAACACTATTTATGCATGTTGTTGAAGGAATTCAGTATGGAGAGTGTGATTGCATCAGAAAGAGACATCATTCTTGATATGAGAGTTATTGGCTTACAGTGATTCAAATTTTATGATTATTTGATTTGTATATCTGATACATTGAGAAGAATCTACAGAGTATTGATTTCATTGTATGATGTATCATTGTTTATAATCACAATATATACAATGATATATTGTATGTGAAATAAATTATACTTTGCTTCTGAATCTCAAGTGATATGAGATCAGGAGATGTTGTGTAGATAAACATAGATGATACTCTGTATGTGAATTGAAAAATATTTGAAAAGTGATAATGTATAAGATAGTGAGGCACATTGCTTAGCTAGTGAGACATTTTAAATCTATCAGTGAAATAGCATTTTCAGTGAGACACATTGTAGCCAGTGAGGCATTTTTGTTCTACTAAGCTAGTGAGGCAATTTTACGAGTGGTTTTTATACCCCATGAGGGTTTTCCACTCAGGACAATTTTTTTGCTATGAGTTGTCATTATCACTGAAGTGTTTTGGTCCTCATGTTCATTTATTTATCATATGTCATTCAGTTTTAAAGTTGCCCTAAGATTATGTTATCTTGTAAATATTTCAGCTTTTGGGTTTCTATAATGTTCTCAGTCTTTGTGATCTAGTGATGGTCTTTATGTTTATTCATGTTAAAAATCATCAAACATGCTTGATAACTAAATTTCTCTAGAGCTTGCACTTTGCATTTGATTTGTAAAAGTTTAAGTCAAGGTCATTTTGATTTGATATACCACTGATTCACCCCCCCTCTCAGTGGTATCGTACTCCAACATCTTGCAGTATGGAAAACACACTAGGTTGTCCCAGACTTTGTAAATCTTGTTCAAAGACAATAGTTAGTGTTATCTTTTGGATGCTTTATAGTGGTAGATACATATTTTCTTTTGGTTTTTAATGCTAAAGTGGTTGGTATGGGAACAATTGATGTCACCATTTATCAAGAAATTTGAGAAATTATTTTAAAAAATAATCCATGAGGTATGGGATTTGAAACCCATCAAGTGTCGCTTATCTAGTTTTTGATTGTGATAATCCATACAAGTGGATAGAGTAATTCTCTTATAGACTAGTTTGTAGGAAGGATTCTATCTAAAAGCACGTAGGAAGTTAGGTGAATGCCTCTTGGGTCCCTCATGGTGTTAAAATATATGCTATCTATAACTTAACCAAGGGAATTTCTCTTCTAATTTATCAAAGCTAATCATGTGGACATTTTCCTTCAACATATTCATTGCTATGTACATAATTTTTTTTTTACCCCCTTAGACTAGATATTTTTTTGAGTTCAACTACTAGGTCTTTAAAGTGTTAATGTGGGTTGAATTTCTTAGTTTATCTTTTCTTTGCTAGCCATTTCTAAATTGTATTCTTTGGACTCTCTATGGATGGTGGTGTGTGTTGAAATAGACAATATCTATTTGGCTTGATCAAAACACATGGTCAATAAGAAATAGACATATCTTAGTACCTTAAGGAAACCAATGATATACTAATTTTTGAAATGCACCATTTGTAATGCATATTATATATAAAACTACCTAAAAAATATGTTGGGGTTTCAATCCTCTAAACATAAAAATAAGGACTATCCATGAGTCACTCACAAGATCAAATCAACTTCTGAATGAGCAAGTGAAATGCCTCAAGAAAAGAATGATGAAAATCAGACTAATGTCAACAATTACAAAGGTTATTTCAATAGGCGCATCAAAATATCTCAATCTAGTAATGCACCCTTGATTCTCATTATGTACCTTCAACCATATGCCAATGACAACAATGTGATTGGTAAAGTATTAATTTTCATGGTGTGCCCTTACCCAAATGCCAATGGCAAAGCAAAGCATATATTGGTGGATTAGAAAACCTTATTCATCCTTCTAGAAAACCTTTAAAGTAAGGTTTTTAAGTCTCAATATTCTAAAACACCACTCTCTATGAGTGGTTTATCCTCTAAAAACTTAGTTGTTCAAACCTCTTCTCCATTTAAGGAGGGTAATTTACTTCTAAAAAAATATTTATCTTGGAGTATTTTCTCCATATAACCTGAATTGGTTCGTGTATAATAGTTTTTCTACATAACTGATGCAAGATGGAAAACACGCTGGGTTGTCCCAGACTTTACAAATCTTGTTGAAAGAAAACAGTTAGTGTTATGCAAACCGTAAGAAGACAATGTATTTAAGTTGAGCTTCATAATTTTTAACAACCCTTACTTTGAGAAAAACACTCTTCTTCAATATCTGCTCATATGTTTCCAACACATTATTTACATAACAGTTGCATCATGGAAAACATAGTGGGTTGTGGCTTACTTCTTATTTTATGTAGGCTATAAGAAATGAATGTTTTGAAGTTCACCTTCTTGTTTGTTCACAACCCTTACTTTGAGAAAAATACTCTTTTTCAATATATGCTCATATGTTTCCAACACAAAATTTACATAACAGTAGCATCATGGAAAACAAAGTGGGTTGTGGCTCACTTCTTATTTTTTCCAGACTGTAACAAAAGAATGTTTTCAACTTCACTTTCTTGTTTTATGAGACCCCTTACTTTAAGAAAAATAGTCTTGTTCACTATCTGTTCATATGTTTCGAACATAAATTTTACATAACTGTTGCAGGATGGAAAACACATTGGTTTGTCCCAGACTTTGCAAATCTTGTTCAAAGACAACAGTTAGTGTTATGCACACCATAAGAAGACAATGCATTGAAGTTCACCTTCATATTCTATAACTTCTATTTCTTGTATTAAACGTTCCACATCGAAAAAACATAAGAAGTTGCAGGATGGAAAACACAAAGGGCTTCCCAATTCTTCTTGAAAGACAACACTTTCAGTTATGCAGACTATAACAACACCGTGTATTGAAGTTCACCTTCATATTTTATAACAACCCTTACTTGCAGAAAACATTCCCTTTCAATATCATTATACATTCGAAAAACAAGATGCACAAAAAAAAGTTGCAGGATGGAAAACACACAAGTTTGTCCCATAGTTTTCATATCTTGTTGAAAGACAACATTTAGTGTTATGCACACCATAAGAAGACAATGTATTGAATTTCACGTTCATATTTTATAACTTCCCTTTCTTGCAGGAAATGTTTGATGACATTGTAGGGGTCAAACAACTCAACTCACTATGCTATTACAAACAAGTCAGATGACTAAACTGGAAAACTACACCTTTTAGGCAAATTTCCTTTAGAAAACCCTTGTTTGGAAATACCCAAACTGAAAAGCAGGCCCAAAAACCTCTGGAAGATTCCTCAAAACACTTTAACCAAAAACATACGATTGACATAAAGCAATCCCCAACTTAAACATCTCGATATGTGAACTTTCAAAATAGATTGTCCTTAACCGACCTAATTATGCTTCCTTTAATCATTCAATTTGACAACCAACAAAAAAAGACTCTCTTACACTCTTAACTTAGTTCCATGGCATGTAAAATACTCTGTTTGAATGACTCTTCAATGTCTTTTTAGCCTTTCAAGGAAGGAAATTCCAAACACTCCAAATTTTGTTCAATCTACACCTTTTGACAATTTTGTCCTGACAAGATAGTCAATTAATGGTCTCCAAATACTCATAAATTCACCAATCCCTATCTTGGAATGGAGTCACCTATGCCCAAAAACCTCTACAAAACAAAATTACACAATAAGGACTCATATTCCACAAACAAAACTCATCAAGTCACCAATGTACAAAGACATTTACAGATTTTGAATTTCCATTTCAACATTCCATTTCAATTTCAACATTCCATTTGAACATTCCATTTCAATTTCCTTATACGTTTGCAACACACTATGCTGAAAAAAATGTTGCAGAATGGAAAACATGCAGGGTTGTCCCTCACCTCTGAAATCTTGTTCTAAGAGAATAGTTTATGTTATGCAGACTGTAACAAAATAGTGTATTAAATTTCACCTTCATATTTTCTAACAACCCATTACTTGCAACAAACATTCCATTTCAATATCCTTATACGTTTCCAAGAGAAGATGCACAAGAAAAGTTGCAGAATGGAAAACACAGACTGTAACAAAATAGTGTATTCAAGTTCATCGTCAAATTTTATAAGAACAATGTGTATCACACAATGAAATGTAAAAACATTTTGAGTCAATATTATACAATCTGAAGAAAATTACAATCCACATAAATAATACTGGTAACACTGAGGACTATGTCAACCATTTACGAACAAGTATAATCTTCGTGTTCTCAACATCTAGAAGCATTTGTCGCACTCTGATTGTCAAGGTGGAATTGACAACATACAATGTTGGCACCCCGTAATTCTCATGTAGCAACCTGAAGGAGGGCTTGACACGGTGGATCTCAAACCTGACAATGTGGTTGAATTTGAACACGACCAACAACCATTCCTCCACAAGACCTATGTGATTACTAATTAGAGATTCACCCTTGAGGAATCTCATAAAACTCATGCTTAGTTGATTCGTAAGATTGTTCTTGTGTATGATATCTGTTGGTCTAATGTACACCTTCCAGATGCATCTAGCTAGGAAAAGGTCTCAAATTTCTCCGTAAAGAGACATTGGCCAATCACATAAATTGACAATCTCTATTTGTAGATTATAATATTGAACGTCCATGCCCATATGTGCCCATACACCAAAGACGTTGTTGAAGAAGTGAGCAAAATTATCATAGTACAAATCTATGTGGTTTGGCCCCTTTCTATTAATTCTCCTTAACATCTTTTCCTGCAACCTATACGGGAGGCTAAATTACTCAATTCGAGCAAGAATATTGCATGGCAAATACTGGTGGTAGTTGGTCAACCAACTAGCCACCCATGCTTGAGAACTGTGGGACATATTCTATAGAACTACAGCAACAGGTTCTAAAATTCCTAAAATGATAGAGAAAATAAATTTTTCAGAAGGTACACCTGCATTCTCTAATTAGAAAGACATTGTCAATGCAATGGAAACAATAAAAAAATAAGGGAGAAAAGTGGAAGATATAGATAATGTTAGCACTAAAGAGATTGTACCTATTGTTTGGAACTTAACAAGGCAGCACGTGTAGTATCTCCAATGGGCATATGGAAATGCGCGAGTCGAACAACATGAAGAAAAATGTTGAAAGAAAAGAGAACAAAAATTTCAGCACATACAACAACATTCTCTAATTAGAAACACACGAAACAATTGCTAAAAAAATTGAAAGTGAAAGAAAATTTTTCATAACTAACTAACTGTGTATGGACAATTTATTTTCCAACATGGAAAATAATTTAAGCATTCTATTTGTTGCAATTAGATGAGTTGAACTAATGAATTGTAGAAAACATATTTTTGTTATGAACACAAAATGCACATCACAGTTGCAGGATGGAAAACACAGTGGGTTGTGCCTGACATTTTTATTTTCTGTAGACTATAACAAAACAAGTTCTCAAAGTTTACCTTCTTGTTTTGTGGCAACCCTTTCTTTCACAAAACATTCCATTTCAATATGTCTTCATATGTTCCAAACACAAATGCACATAACAGTTGCATGATGGAAAACACACTGGGTTGTGACTCACTTCTTATTTTAAGCAGACTCAAATTTTTCAACTTAACTATCTCAAACTCTTAACAACGCCTACAAATAATCATCATTATAGAGACCCATTTCAGTCCCCCTCAACATACTTGAAACCCACATACAAATTTTTTGGAACAACTTGCACAAAAACAAGAAATAACACTGTCCACAAGGCCAATTACGCCAAATTTCAGCAGACACACCACTCTAATCATACAACCAGCCTAGGAAACCAATAGGGCAGATCTCACCAGCCCTCAAAACCACCAAATCCACCATTGGTTTGCAAAGAATGTATTTCCCAAACGCCTATTCATGAAACCCTTATTTCAAGCCATTGACATGAGGGTAACTTGGAAAACTATATTCCACTCTTTCTAAAACCTTCAAACCAACTCAAACAACTTTATTCAGGCCTACACATGCTTAAAAGAACAAGGGATATCACTACCCTCAAATTTTGGATGAAACCCTAACCTTAAACCTCACTTGTCATGCTCTTTTCCACTCACAATCTACAGGGACAACAACTCAAACTGCCTAATGCCTTTCTCCCTCCAGAAAACCATCATCCCAACAAAAAAACCTAACCTATCAGAATCATTCCCCAAGTGAAAGAGATCACATCGCTGATTACATCCATTGCATCACACATCTTTCATAAGGAAACTTTTAGGTGAAATATGGCGGGTTTAGTAAGTGAATGCCTATCAAACTTGGGGGCAACAATGTTTAAGGTAAGATTAAGTTTTTGTAGGCTTAATTAGTCGTGTTTGAAGAATGTTTTAGGCTTAATTAGTCTCTTTGTAAAAGAGGCCTATTTTGGGGTCCACGACAGCGAAGAAGAGCTTGTTTGAAGTGTTTGTTCCATAAGGTATTTTCTGTTCCAAAAACCCATTTGTGCCAATTTTTACATATCACAAATTCATATGCTATTGTTTTGAAAAGAATGCTTGAAAAAATAACTGTACTGCTGGAAATGCACTCAATTAGCCCAAATTTACAAAGGAGGAGGTCTTAAATCATCATCAAAAAACCTAATGACTTCAAACAGTCCTTTCACAACTCTCATACCTTAGGAATCATCTACTTTTACGAATACAAAGGCTCAAGCAAACGCTGATCTACTAAACCCTTACTTTATGCACAAAAAAAGCTCCAACAAATGAGGGTTTAATAGAATACTGTATTCCAAACCTTCCCATGCTCTGCCACCATATGAAAAATGTTTACAAATGTCTACCCATGCTTTAGGAACAAACTTTCAGCCCCATTGAATGCACTTTCCTTAATTACCAACTTGTACGCATCCTTTTTCATTGAAAAACTTTTGTATTTTCTCAAGATCAGCAACCAAATATTGAACTATGCTTGTGCAATCCTTGGTAAGACTTGAAGAAGCAGCAGAGTGAAGGCACGCTGGTCAACATAAGCCTGTCACCGTAGATAAATTTTTATAAGCATGTTATTGCATAACATCATACCAAAAATTGGACTTATGTAAGCAAAGTTATTAAATCAGAACCATACCTT
Source organism: Sequoiadendron giganteum (assembly GCA_007115665.2). Taxonomy (NCBI): domain Eukaryota; kingdom Viridiplantae; phylum Streptophyta; class Pinopsida; order Cupressales; family Cupressaceae; genus Sequoiadendron; species Sequoiadendron giganteum. The sequence goes on along the minus strand of CM021105.1, from coordinate 657,258,859 downwards.
CCATTGGGTTTACACTCACGAAAGACAGTCGCCGTCGAGGACTCCTTTCTCGAGATTGGAATGCTAAAGTAAAAAAAAAAATCCATAAAAGAAATCATAAAGTTTATGACATGGTACAAGCATATACTGGAAAAAAGAAATCTGCAATACCATTTCCTATTACAATATATAAATTGAAATGGTTTTCTCATACTCACCCGTATTAGATGTTGTATCCTCTACCACATCAATAGAAGTTGCGCTTGAAGTCTCACATTGCATATTGACATTCAAATTCAAACTATTGTTCGCAGACAAGGGAAAGGAGTCATCCAAAGGGGTTTGGTGATCTGATTGTTGTGCGGAATGCTTCGTACACTGTGTTGGACGTCGATGATGATCCATGGTTGCACTAAACCATGGACGAATGCGAATGGTGGTAGTTGCAGCTTGATCAAGATCCAGAATGAATTCAAACAAAAACACATTTGATTGTCATAGGTCCTCTAGAAACTTGTTCACACATTCTCCATATCATTGCACCTATTGTAGATATTGTGGCGGTGCACGCATCACTTTCTTCAAGAGTTCGTTAGTGTCATTCCAACGAGACATTGTCACCAAATGTTCATCATATACATGAGTCATAGAAGGAGCTTGCGTAGGGGTCAAAACATTAGGATTTTTTTCTTCTACGACCCCCTCTGAGAATGTCTCGTTCAAATCTATGCCTGTATCAATTGGTTGACCTCCCTCGTCTAAATGAGCACATAGAAGAAATTTGTATTAGGTTGTAGAAAATGAAAAACACAATTGACTCCAATAAAGTAACACAATTCAAATTGAAATTCACTTACTGTGGACCACCCCTTCAATGACAGATGATCTTTTGATCAAGTCAACAACCTTGACAACATGTTTGCAAGTGTTCCCCTGCAAACTCCAAGTTCAGTCACAAACGAAAGGGTGCTCCCCAAATTTCCGAACAAGGTAGTGCATTGACCTACTTTGAATTTTCACCCAGTACCGTCTAGAATCTGTTTCATTGGGAATACAGTCATCATCTGGAATTGCCTTGGCCCACTCCATAGTAGATCGCATATTTAAACACTTTTTGTTCGTCAAAAAACCATAATGCTGCAACTTTTCCTTTTGCCTATAGAATGGTTCCATTTTATACACAAGTGTGTAATACAAATATTCCATTCTCCTATTGCATTCTTTTGAACAATCACACAAGTATCGAGTTTTTAGTGCACAATGGTATGACTCAATTGCTGCATCTGTATCCTAGTTGGCATGTGGCAATAGGCTGCAATTTTTTGACCAGATGGTTGCGAAAAAAACATCCAATAGTCAAGTAAGCGACAATGTATTAGAGGTGACATCAAAGAATTTGAATGGTGTGAATCATGTGAGGTGACAAAAATTTTCAACTCACCAATTCGACCTTCTGCTTCACACCAGGTCTTGTTGAAGTACTCTAAGAATCGAGGCTGATCATTGAACTCTTGAAAGAAAGAGTTCAATAGCTGAGTGACACAATCTTCGGTGTCACCGATTGCCATCATGATTGCGCCAAGACTGCGAAAGATGTCCATTGCCCTTTCCTTGGCTGCATACTTATATACATTCTTTAGCCAAGCCCTTTTGACATGCCAAAGGCATAAAAGCACACGAAATTGAAAGACAACCCTAATAGACAATACAAACGATATTGTTTATCACTCGAATGCATGAGAAAGTGGCATTGAAAATGAATAGCAAATGAGAAAGGTACACAAATGAAGAAAGGGATGCACATATTGTATGGCTTGGATTTCTGCAATGACATCATTGGTCAAAAATGCATTGATTCTCCAGTCGGGCCTAGCTCTTCTTCCGCAGTCGAGCAATACGTGTAGCCACATAGATATGTCCTCAATCTTGTTTTGTGAGGAGACTACCCATGCAACTGACACACCACTCTATTGCTCATCGAAAATGAGGAGAGTATACAATGGATACAGTAGACAGAACAACTCAACGTGAGCATTGTGAAGTTTACATCCAAGAAGATCATTGAAAACATGAAGAACTATTTGTCAATGTTTGTAAGGCCTCACCTCATATTTTTTAGTTGTAAATGTGGAATCCATTGATATGACTAAATTGTGCGAGCAACTAACCATCCTATCCAACATCCATGGAGTTTGAACCCCGATAAAAAAGGTGTATTGTTCCCATCGGGCCGTTGAAAGTAGAAGAATTTGTCAAAGTCCTGTCCACTCCATAGTAGGATACTTGTCGAATCGACTTTGTGTTTCTGTGCGTGAGTAGAACACACCTTTCTCCAGACATTCATTACATCCTTTCTTGTAAGGAATTGATCTCTCTTGGACATCATGCCACATAACACAGGATCACTGATGTGTCTATCCATTATTGCATTGAAACTGACATCCATGAGCAAAAGGCTTTCAATATAGCTTTTGCACTCTGTGGATAGATTAGCGGAAACATAGAACACTTCTCTCCACTTGTGTCATGAATACCATGGAAAAATTCATCATTTTTATCAACGTGGAACATTTCTTTGTAGATAATATAGGAAACATCGGGTTTGCCTTCCATAACCTTTACCATGAAGTGGTATTGACAACCTCACATTTGTATAAAAATCTTATGTGGTTTCTTCTCTAGTGGAGGTTGATCTCTCTTGTCTTTAGGACCGTATTGACACTAGTAGCTGTGAGAAAGGCATAATCTCATCATGTTCAACCAAGAGAGAGTAAAATATCATTCGACCATAGAAATGAATGTCAAAATATACAAACCTCTGATACAAAATTGTTTTGCTACAAGTTTTGTTGTAGACGGGACACGAGGTGGTAGGTTCTCTTGTTTTCTTCTCCACAAATTTGGTTTCTACACCTTCAATGGACATTTCACCATGAATGAAATGATCAAGTCTCATAAGAGGAATTGTTGCAACAAGGTCAGGGACCTTATCCTTGTTGACGAAAATAGTATCCCATTCCAAATCGGAAGACGAAAAAAGAGAGCCTCCATTTTGTACATCTTGCACCTACAATTTGTCTTGCTTCTTCCATTTCAAACCTCTCCCCATTCTAGGAAGTGACATAATCTGATGAATATTTAAAATTAGTGTGGATTGTGTGAAGAAAAAGAAAAAAAAATCACTAAACATAGATAAAATGTGCTTGCATTGCTCTCACCCATGTGAAACCAATAGGACGTTCTGACTTCAACCGAGGAAAATTAAAGGTGATAAATTCAATCAAGCTACGCATAAAATATAACACAAATGCAGGCTGGAAATCAGACAGTCGAACAACCCAACACTTTGTTTTTCGAATCACAATTATTTTCTGCACTTTTCTTTCAATCATGTGAAATTCAAACACAACAATGGAATGTGTGGTTTCAAAGAAATTCATACTGTCTTCTAACACTCCATGTTGCAAAATCGTAGGTGTTAAGAATCAAGCAACCTACCATGAAACAACCCTTGAAATTTGAACAAGGAGATTTAAATAACTGAAACCCAACACTATGTTTTCTGAATCACAATAATTTTTTGCACTTTTCTTTCAATCATGTGAAATTCAAACACAACAATGGAATGTGTGATTTTGAATACATTCATACGGTTTTGTAACATTCCATGCTTCAAAACCGTAGGTGTTAAGAAGCAAGCAACCCACCATGAGAAAACCTTTCACATTTAAACAAAGACATTCAAATAACTGAAACCCAACACTGTGTTTTCCAAATCACATTTCTTTTTTCCAATTGATTTTTTCAATCATTCGAAAGTTAAACACAACAATGAAATGTGTGATTTGAAAGACATTCATACTATTTTGTAACATTCCATGTTGGAAAACCATGGGTGTTAAGATGAAAGCAACCCACCATGAGACAACCATTTACATTTAAACAAGGAGATTCAGATAACTAAAACCCAACATTGTGTTTTCCAAATCACAATTATTTTTTGCACTTGATTTTTTCAATCATGCGAAAGTTGAACACAACAACGAAATGTGTGATTTCAAAGAAATTCATACTGTCTTGTAATATTCACCTTTGCTCTGCATCAAACATTCCATGTTGCAAAACCGTAGGTGTTAAGAATCAAGCAACGTACCATGACACAACCCTTTACATTTGAATAGGGAGATTCAAATAACTAAAACCCAACATTTTGTTTTCCCAATTGCAATTATTTTGTGCACTTTTTTTTTTCTTCAATGGTCCAAAATTTAAACACAACAATGGAAGGTGTGATTTGAAAGACATTCATACTATTTTGTAACATTCCATGTTGCAAAACCATGGGTGTTAAGAAGCAAGCAACCCACCATGAGACAACCCTCTACATTTAAACAAGGAGATTCAAATAACTAAAACTCAACACTGTGTTTCCCATTCACAATTATTTTGTGTAGTTTTTTTTTTAATCGACTAAAATTTAAACACAACAATGGAATGTGTGATTTGGAAGACATTCATACTATTTTGTAACATTCCATGTTGCAATACCATGGGTGTTAAGAAGCAAGCAACCCACCATGAGAAAACCCTTCACATTTAAACAAAGACATTCAAATAACTGAAACCCAACACTGTGTTTTCCAAATCACATTTCTTTTTTCCAATTGATTTTTTCAATCATTCGAAAGTTAAACACAACAATGAAATGTGTGATTTGGAAGAAATTCATATTGTTTTGTAACATTCCATGTTACAAAACCGTGGGTGTTAAGAAGCAAACAACCCACCATGAGGCAACCCTTTACATTTAAACAAGGAGATTCAAATAACTGAAACCCAACACTGTATTTCCCATTCACAATTATTTTGTGCAATTTTTTTTTTCAATCAACTGAAATTTAAACACAACAATGGAATGTGTGATTTGGAATACATTCATACTATTTTGTAATATTCCATGTTGTAAAACTATGGGTGTTAAGAAGAAAGCAACCCACCATGAGATAACCCTCTACATTTAAACAAGGAGATTCAAATAATTGAAACCCAGCATTGTATTTCCCATTCACAATTATTTTGTGCATTTTTTATTTCAATCGACTAAAATTTAAACACAACAATGGAATGTGTGATTTGGAAGACATTCATACTATTTTGTAACATTCCATGTTGCAAAACCATGGGTGTTAAGAAGCAAGCAACCCACCATGAGACAACCCTTTACATTTAAACAAGGAGATTCAAATAACTGAAACTCAACACTGTGTTTCCCATTCACAATTATTTTGTGCAATTTTTTTTCAATCAATTGATATTTAAACACAACAATGGAATGTGTGATTTGCAAGAAATTCATATTGTTTTGTAACATTCCATGTTGCAAAACCATGGGTGTTAAGAAGCAAACAATCCACCATGAGGAAAGCATTTACATTTAAACAAGGAGATTCAAATAGCTGAAACCCAGCACTGTGTTTCCCATTCATAATTATTTTATGTAGTTTTTTTTTTCAATCGACTGAATTTTAAACACAACAATGAAATGTGTGATTTGGAAGACATTCATACTATTTTGTAACATTTCATGTTGCAAAACCGTGGGTGTTAAGAAGCAAGCAACCCACCATGAGATAACCCTCTACATTTAAACAAGGAGATTCAAATAACTGAAACTCAGCACTGTATTTTCCATTCACAATTATTTTGTGCAATTTTTTATTCAATCAACTGAAATTTAAACACAACAATGGAATGTGTGATTTGGAAGACATTCATACTATTTTGTAACATTTCATGTTGCAATACCGTGGGTGTTAAGAAGCAAAGCAACCCAACATGAGACAACCCTTTACATTTAAACAAGGAGATTCAAATAACTGAAGCCCAACACTATGTTTCCCATTCACAATTATTTTGTGCAATTTTTTTTTCAATCAACTGAAATTTAAATAGAACAATGGAATGTGTGATTTGGAACATTCATACTATTTTTTAACATTCCATGTTGCAAAACCGTGGGTGTTAAGAAGCAAGAAACCCACCATTAGACAACCCTTTACATTTAAACATGGAGATTCAAATAATTGAAACTTAGCACTGCGTTTCCCATTCACAATTATTTTGTGCACTTATTTTTTCAATCAACAAAAATTTAAACACAACAATGGAATGTGTGATTTTGAAGACATTCAAGAAACTGAAATACTCCACATTGTGTTTCCCAAAATTCAAATTAAAAGATCTTGTAAAACCCTCTGCTTGCAACAGAATTACCCCTCACCTCGATTTGGTCGGTATTCTCCTCCAACTCCTCCACGTGCACTCCACACTTCAGCTTACAACCTTGATTTGGTCGGTATTCTCCTCCAAGTCATCCACGTGCACTCAGACCTTCAGCTTTCCCTTTCAACATGTAGACTGAAAACAAATAGTATTTTCACCTTTCTTTCTCGAAATAGAAAAGGCTCTGAAAAGGCCCACGTCATTCCCTTCCACTTTTCCCGCGCCAGACAAAAGAAACTTGTTGACAAAGCTAACCCTCCTGCCTTTTCGCTCGACAACAGGCGGGAAAACCACTTACGACATGGTTAACTCCTACCTAACCATCACCCGCACGTTTCGTCTCATCTATCGGTTTCTTGCTGATCGCCAGCCTAGTGGGCCCCATACTACGACTTCTCATCATGTTATGTATGTTTCCATGTATGATGTTATGTATGTTTTTCATGCATTTTTGTATGTACATAGGTGAATTTTTTCTAGGAGTTAGCTGACTCCTTTTCAAATTTTAGAATTTCCTTTTCTATTGATTTATAACTAAATTTCTTTCCACCAAATAGTAGCATGACATTTTAACTTAGTATTAAAAAAAATTACCATGTTACATATTCAAAATGTTCTTCTTTGTTAGTTATCACATTGATCAAATCTTCTTTTATCTCACACGCCAACATGATTAGAACTATCAACTCTAGTCAAGGAGGACCAATGTTTAAAGCATGTCAGTTTATTAGTAATTTGCATCTCCACCTTCTTCAATGTACCTTGAAGTAGGAATCTATAAATTTTATTCACTTACATATATAACCCCTCCTATAACCTAAGTTTGAATAGGTAACCTTGGGAATTGGCACAAGATTCAAGTGTTCATCGTAAAGCACGATCATTATTTTGTTGCATAATGAATAATCTATTTTAAGGTCCTCAAAATTAGAAAATAGATGTAGGAATCCAAACCTTTTGAGATTTTAGTGTAATGTGTGCAACGCTTTGTAGTTCATATTCCAAACCACAATATGAAATATGCCAATGTAGTAAAATACAACATGAAATGATGTTTCATGTGCCTATCATGATTGATATGAATCTTGAACATAAAAGGTAATTGGAGTGAGGTGTGGTGTTGTAAAATTGTTCCACTTTATTTGAAACAACTAGAAAACTTGTAAAATACCCACAAAGAAAATGAATATTAAAAATAAATATTTGTGAGCGATACAAGATTTCTCTTACACCTTGGATGATCCTGCATAATTCTTCTTATCATATTAGTACCGTACCTTCCTCTTTTCCTTATATCCTTCCTACCTTTTATCTCACTCTTTCTAGTGTCATATATTTTCCTCCCATCCATGTTTATTCTATCCTTTTTTTGTAAAGTTCCCACCACCACTTATCCTATAGTCACCCTTGATGCACTACTACAAAATCTTGATACTGTAGAGAAAAATTTGATTCCATACTGATAGATAGGACATACATGATTATGTTCCACTATACCAAACTTATCTTTGTTTTTATATTGTGATGTATCCATTACTTGTTGGTTTTGTGGCACCACACTTTGAGACGTATAATGGAAAAGTTGACCCAAATATAATGGTGCTGCCACAATAGTGGTTTACACTTTCTGGGAGATCCTGATTTTTGTTGAAATACATATTTTTTTAAAATATAATTATTTGAGCCTTGAAAATTTTCATTTAAAGGATTCTAATTGAAGAGGGTTTGATCAAACCACCTTAGACCAAACCCCCTTGGATATAACCCCGCTAGTTTTAAACCATACATATAATGCAGTCTCCTTTACACCTATCAAAATGCTGATAAAAAACCACTTTTGATTTACCTTTTGGGGGATCAAATGATTTCATTTATTTTTTTATTTTTTTAAGTATGTAGTCCTTATTATAAGCTTCCAAAAAAGTATAATTTTAACGAAATTTAATTTGATTATTATATTTATTTTTTATTTCTTGTGAATGTAGGTTTTTCACCAAAAATCAGGCTCTATGTTCTGCACATGTGGAAAAATAGAATATTATTAAATAAATTAATTAAAAATATGTTTAGGTTGGTATTGATGTCCTTGATCCATTAAAAAAATAAAAAATTGATACATACAAAAAAAATTATGTTGTATACAGTCCGCCTATGTCTGAATTGTAATTGGTTTGACTTTGAAACTTAATTAAGGAAAAAATATTTAATGAAACATTATGAAACCAAATGAACTAGTTAGATATCATAGTTACAAATCTAAATTCAAAAAAAAAAAAAATTATCCTTCATACAAAAAAAATTATGTTGTAAACGGTGAGCATCACTCCTTAAAAATGTTGTTTATTGATAACAACTAGTTTTCAAAGGAGATGAAAATAAAGTGCAATTTGATTCCAAAATTTTTGAAAAAAACATATTTAGAATCTATAGATAAAACTTCACAAATCACTAGTTTGCATCATCTTCAAATTACTCATATAGTTTAGCCACTATAGGAGCCCGAAAGTGAAGATTTTGTTAAAAAAAATCAGTTCAGCGTCTAGTTTGCCCAAGAATTATAAACCAGTATTGTGGGATCGCCCATAATTTTATAATATTTTCAAGTTGTATATAATTTAGATTGTGTTTATGAAGATAAACTAATGGAAAAATTATTTACATACACATAAGGGATTATTTTATACAATTATTTATTCTTTACCTAATGGGTCCTTTTTTTT
>CM021105.1:657205025-657249778 GCA_007115665.2 Sequoiadendron giganteum | reverse complement strand
TAATATTTGATTGAAAATAATATGATATGTGTGGAAGTTGTAAATGATGGGGTAAATATTTATGTGGCTCATCCTATTAGAATTTACAAATTTATACGAATTCTTTTCCATCATCTAGTCAACCTAATAGTGTGGACTTTCACAAAATACTTGACCATATAGATAGTGATATGAAACATAAGTATATGGACACAAATGATATGGATGGACATGATATTGGGATTCCTTCACATTCAAGTGTGGATACTTTTGTAGTTATGGTTCATCTCATGATACTCCAATAGTTTCATTTTATGATGAGACCCCTCATAAAAACTATTATTTCCCATGTATGTGTGTGGTTTAATACACTATTATCCATGTGATGGTATTATTATTGATCCTTTTAATCAATTTAATGTATGATTTCAAGATTCATTATATAAAATTCATCTTCATCAAAGTAGTTATTCACATTTGGGAGTTTCTTTGAAGATGACTAATATCGTACTTATTGATAACTCAAGGTGTATTATTTTACATTACAATTGAGTCTTGAAGAGGTGCATTCTTTATTTTATGTTTTTCCTACTTCCAATATATATTTTATTTTATTTGGTAGGCATTAGATTGAACAATTCAAATTAGTTCCTTCTATGGTCCACTAGTGTGTGAAATATGTTCGTGAGTGTAGAATTTCGAAAGTTGAAGAGGTCCATATGACCCAATATAGAAATTAAGTCATTTTACCTTGGATATGTTTATGAGATACCCTAAGGAGCCACCATATGAGTGCCAAATTTTGGTTCATAATTTTCATCGTTTCTAAGATTATATGATAAAAGGTGAAAATATATAATTATTAGGCAACTTGCCAAGGAATAAATACAACATTCCTCTATGTGTCCATTACCATATTCAAAGGAGTTAAGGCCTCCAATACCTCAATTTATACATCATGCACCTTAATAAAGACGTTTTTGATATTTGTGAGCCTCTTAATGGTATAAGAGATCTATAGTTTCTATGTATGTGCTTACAAAAGAGGGAAAAAACATAAAATTATGAATGGAAAAATTACTTCATATTTTAAGGACACTTCTACCATATGCATACCAGAGAAAAAATCCAATGCTAATAAAGCACAAAGTACACATATGGAACCCCATCAAAAAAAAGAGAAACAAGTCAAGAAGGAAAAATTAACAATCGTACCTGTTTCAATCATTTCAACAATGACACTAATTCATATGATAATGAGAAGCATTTACTTGAGGATATAGAAACTAGACATAGTTGGAATGAGTATGATTGATTATAGAAAACCTATAAGACAAAATATGCTTAACACATAGAAATATTATAAAGATAGGAGAAATATAAATTTTATTATGTTTGTAGTGCCACTTTGAGAGGGAAACCTCCAAACAAAGAATACACTTCACTTAAAAATATCCCAAGATGTCATTCCCATTCATAAGTCATTATAATACATATAGCTTTATTATAGTCGACTAATATCATCCAATGCATGTGTTATACATACTTTATTCTAACAACTAATAAGATTACTTGCAAAGCATATGCATCCCTTTATCAATTCTACCCAATGGTGAAATGCAAATAATATATGCTCAACTAGTACTAGTTATTCAAAAATAGAAAGGGACACATAACATTGCCTCTCCCTTCAAAAATATTTGTCCTCAATGTAGTAAAGCTCCCATGTGGCATATTCATATTGTGGACCCTTACATTATTGAATACACTGACATTTTGAGAGGGGGGGGGTGGTAAATTAGCATATACTAAAACTTAAACAATTCCATTTTTCAGATTAAACATCAAAACTCATTAACTAAAAGAAGAGAAAAAATGAAAACATGCACCACACAAGGACACCAATATTTTTATGTGGAAAACCCAATGAGGGAAAAACCATTGTGAGAGTTAACTCACATATATGAAGCTCACTACTTACAAAAATTACAATGTTGTTTAAGGCTCACTGCCTAATGATTTGCAGACTAAGGCGCACAATCTTAGGGAAAGATACAAGGACCTACGAAGACTCACTATCTTAGAGTAGGATACATGAAAATTATAATGAAAAACATGAACATGAACTGGTGTAAAGAAGCATCCAACATATGTTGATGTTGTAGTCCCTTTTTGCACAATCACTCCAGCATACTAACTTCACACACTTCATATTCAACATACTGCTCAATCTCAATTCTCTGTACTCGATTAATTTCACAAATGAATTTTTTCTTCTATAAGTACCCTCCACAACAACTCAAAACCTCAAATAGGTTGGCTCCAAGATGACCTTTATATGAAACATATGTTACTACATAGGTCGACTCCAAACATATACATTATGGACATAAAATGAGTTGTGGATCAACACACGACATAATTGGGCTCAAATATATCTCAACACATCCTCCAAAGTAAAATTAATTAATTAGGATCAACCACAGATGAAGGAAACAAGCAGGTGTTGGCCCAAACAACATCAATATTACCAAAATTGTCAACTATTCATCTTTACATCATCGGGGAGAAACCAAAACATTATACAGACCAAGATGTGAACAATATAGACTATGCACAATATCTCTTCAACCTTCTTCTAAAGTATCCAATCATTATGTGTTGGTGCAAGAAGAGAAACATATTGAACTAATGAAAAAATAAAATCCTAGACAGACTGTAACAGTCTAATACTTAGGATATTACATTCTTGTACATAAAAACATCTAATACTTTCAAGATTAACCCATACACATTTTTTAGCATATTCCCAAGTCCACACTACCACATAAATCACTCCAGAGGAATGTAGAGCATTCCAATAAGCCTTCATCAACACTTTACATTTCCAAAACATAGACCAGAACACTATCACTTATATCTTTCACTATAGAAGGTGTAATGAATTGAATAATTGAATATAACACTTTCACATATCAACCATCTTATCTTCTAAACCACAAGACAAAATCTTGATCTGGAGAATGATGCATACCAAAATAGCATGACTTTGTCTTAGAGTATACACTGTGAATGCCTTAGCAAATATTTTGCAACTTATCTCAATGTGTGGTACACCAAATAGGAATGATATCAATGTAGGCATGTAGGAAACATATTGGAATGTGTACCCACCTTTGCATCACACATAGACATTAGATTGATCACCATTCTATCTCATGATGTGTTGTTGTCTTGCACTAGCTGATATGTTTGTTCATACTCTATCTGTGGAGTATTATACAATATTCAACACATATAATAGACATCAATGGAAAACATCTTGAGGTGACATCAATGACAGCACATATTCCCAATTATCTCCCCCTTTGTCATTGATGGCAACACATATATCTATAAAACTTCTCTCCCCCTTCGACATCAAGGGCAAAGGGCATAATATCTTCTACTTATATTAGACCAAAAACTATATGAACTCCCCCTTACTGTATGATTTATATCAAAACTCTCCCCTTGAGATCGAGATGCCCCAAAATAGATGCTATGTACAAAATATTTTCAACAAAAACTCAAAAAGATACTATAATCCTCCGCAAAACTATATGAAGACAAGATTGTCTTATCTACACCTTTGCAACTTCCTTAGAAGGTAGAATATCCTTGTAAATTAACTTGAGTTGCGCTAAATTTTCAACCATTTTTCTTTTTTTGAGGTGAGAATATGATTTTGACATTCAAACAGTATACATAAATCCTCAACCTCAACCACACTGCTTGGAGCCATCATTTTCTAATCAATTTTTTTTGCATCAACAAGCAACCCAGATAATGAAACAAGTCTCAAGTTGATTACTTCCCTCAACTGACCAAACTATTTCTTAATTTTTTCTCTTTGATCCTGAAGCAATGAAAATTGCACATGAAGATTTTCTATGTGAGCTTTGGTTGATCCATCCTTACCCTTTGATTGATTATATATCTCGACCATTTGTGTGATCTGTGACTCAATGGAGTCAATTTGGTCTTTGATGTTTTTGGTAGAAATAGGTCATTTCAAACAAAATTGATAAAGTGCAGTGACTTCATCAACACAATCCTTTAACACCTTTATGTTTTCCTACAGTTTATTATGTGCACTAGCACACCGGTGAAAAGATTCGCCCATTATCTTATCAGTTATCTTCCTCGAGGCCTCTTGCTCTTCCTTCTGCTCAATCTGTGAATAATGATCCTTAAAAGAATCCATCAAAAGCTTCAATTTTTTTTCCGGAGGCAAGTAATAACTTATGTTTACCTCTAGTAAACCTTCTTGAATGATCTTCACAACATCATCAATTAATCCACTCTTCTTCACATGTTCTTGTAGAATCTCCTGTTGCACAAACAATTGGCGTTGCACCAAAAGATTGACCCGTTAATGCCCAATACAACCTCCATAATTAATGAATCCATGAGAGGCGATTAAGCCATGTCATGAAACCAAGCATTGTGCTACACAACACACGAAGACCAAGGGCGCACACCTTGCAACAATCCCCCCTAGCACAAGCGAGGAGTTTGAACTCGTGAGCCTGGCTTTGATACCATTTATTGCACAAACAATTGTCATTGCACCAAAAGATTGACCTGTTAATTCTCGATACAATCGCCAAAGTTAATGAATCCACGGGAGGCGATTAAGCCATGTCACGAACTCGAGCGTTGTGCTACACAACAAAAGAAGACCAAGGGCATACACCTTGAAACATCTCCTTCCTTGCAGAAGCATGCAAAATATCACCAAGATATAACTTATGGAGGGGAGAAATTTTTGATAAGTCACCTTGTCCCTCATGAGTAGGAATTTGTAGAATTTGTGGTGTTACCATAGGTTGAAACTGCATTTGTAGTCCTAGCAGGTCCTTGAAAGAATTTGAAGATGTAGAACCCTAACCTAAATTCATAGAAGCATCTTGCTTCTCAACTATCTACTCCTTTGCATCCTAAAATTTATTAGGACTATCCTCTTTCTTCTGCTCATCATTTCCTAAGTTCTCTAGAGGAGAAATATTATGTTCTTTATCAAAATTAGTGTTCCCCAGAGTAGGGACACTCACTTCACCTTGATCTCCTGCACTAGTATTATCCAAAGGAGTAGTCCGCTCATTCTGCATATCATTTTTATCTTTCTCATCACCATTTATCACATTACCCTCAAAAACAGATAGATCTATGTCTTGAGTTGACACATCAGATATATCCTGTAGAATAGAATTATTCGAAGGAACTTGTTTCTCAACAATCACCTTAGCCTTCTTCATTTCTTCAAGAATTTTGTGTATCTTTTCTTTTGTCTCTTTCTTTATCATTTCTATCTCTTCTTTGTCTTTCCCCGTTAGAGTATTTATCCTTTGTTTGGTTCTAAACACTTGTGCTTAATATTGGGATAATTTAACCCTTTCTTCATGAGAAATAGATAAACTGGTCTTCTCTAATACATGTTGCCTCATTTTAGCTTCTTCCACTACAACTTCATTTCTCTTATTACTGAGTGTATCTACAAGACTTATCAGATGTTGATCAATAACCTCATTTAGAGCCATATTAAAGATATTCATATACATAACTATAGCCTTTTCAATTGTGGCCTTGTCAACTGGAGGCTTCTCATCATAAAGATCAACAATCTCTTTTAGTGCACCATGTTGTGCAATTGTATTGATAGTAGCCTCAAGATGTAGAGGCTCATCTTTAGGTGTTTTCGAAGGAGCTTTCTTAGTTTTCTTTACTTTTCCTTTTTCTTCTTTCAAGGAGATGCCTTCATCTCCACCTGATTCTTCCTCATTTGTCTTTTCTCTCTTTTCCTTTTGTTTAGGCTTGGCATGCATTGTTTTAGTGGTCTTTTTCTCTAGAGGAGTTATAGATGTAGCTTTCCTTTTACTACCAAATTTTTGTGTAGACTCAAAGGGCTACAGAGAAAATGCAGCAATAGAGGAAGATCTACCTGATCTCCTTGGACCTTGACTAGCTTCTAGAGGAACATATTCAACTTTGGAAACCTCCGCAAGAATATCAGATGTAGGCTTTGATGAAGTACCCAATATCTTGTGAAGCTCATATTTATCTTTTATCTTTGAATACTGTGGAGCACCCATCTCCTTAAGAACCCTTTCCAGTTTCTTTTCATTGGCTTCATCTCTCTACTTTTGGTAAATCTCATCCATGATTTCTCTATATGTACCAAATATTTTTTCTTTGGGATCCTTAGGTTTTAACAATAAAGTATCTATATAACCTTGTACAAATTCATGTTCAACCTCATAAGGAAAATCAGGAATCCATGAGGGTTTGGGCTTCACTGCTTCCATGAAACAATGATCCTTGTTCACCATAAAAGTTACCTCATTCTCATACTTCAAGAACAAACTAGATGGTATCATATATCTACTCTGCATCTCAGTTTGCAAATTCTTGAAAATAGCCAATACAAAATAGTATATGCTTGCTTATTCTGAAAAAAAAATCATATGTTTAATTTGAGTTGCTACCAGAGTGAACTTATCCCAAATTTTACCCTTAGAACCAGGCAACTCATTCAAAAATAGGATAGTAAGGCATATAATCAAGGAACCAAACCTGAAGTTATAATTGGTTTCTTTTTTCTTCTTCAAGTTCTCCATTAGTTGCTCTCTCAACAACTCACATAGATCAAAGTTGGCACCTTTGTTTACTATTTGATATGTAGTGTGAATCGTAGTGGCAGTGGAAGACCCTTGTCAGTTTGTGAAGTAAATCTTATATGCAATCCCCATTGATGCATATTGGACACTAGGATCAATGATATCCTTTATTGTTAGGGATCTCTTATCAAATTTAGCACTAGTGAGCTCCATAACAGTTTCATTATTTACAAACTTTAGCATTGGGACGAGTCTGGAGGCACAAATACCTGTAACAACTCTAATTGTATCCTTTGTGATCATGTAGGGTTTGTCTAGCCAAATGAAATTCTCATGAATGTTGCTCAAGATAATTCTTACCCATTCCTTGCATTCATAGAAGTCTGGAAAGTACTTCCAGATGTCCAACCCTTACACAACAATATTTGCATATTTCGGCTTGTATACTCCATTCTCATTTAACAACTCATGTTGGACTACTTCAAAGGATGAAGTATGGTCAATCTCATTCAACGGGGCATGGATGAAAATCATTATATATTCACAGTACACAACATTCGCTAGAACATTTGAGAATGTTCCATCTTTGTCCACTTCCATTTCCTTGAAAGGAAACTTCTTGTTTTTGGTCTTGGGTTTCTCAACAGCATCAATTACCTTAGGTGTCTCCATTGGAATTCCTTCAGAAATCTTCAAACATCGTAGCAAGGGTTTCATACAAATAGCTTGAGAAACTAAGCACGTTTCTTCTTCGCTCTCAAACACAAACACTCTTGAATGCAAATGAGATCAAATGATCCAAAAATCACATAAAAGGCCTTTTAAAAGCCCTAACTTTTTGCCATAAATGTATTCGCACTTTGTTTGGTAAACCCTCTATCGGATTTCATTGTGTCATCATAGGGATAAAATGATAAACCCTCTTGCTTTGGAACCATCATCAATAGATTCAATATTGTTCAAGAAATTTGCATGCCAAATGAATTGTTCCAATTCTTCTCCTATGTTGAAATATTCAACATCTTGTCCTTTTTAGGGGGCTAAAGAGTTTGCAAATCATAACTCCCTTGAGATAATTCTCTATCTTAGTTTGTCTTAGAATCTTGTGCAGAATGCACAAGTGCAAAATCATCCTTTTTCTCATTTTCTTAAACTTTTTTTCCTTCCAAACCTTTTCATTACCCTTCTTTTTCTAATTAATGTCAGTTTTATTTTGAGAAGCACAAGGTCTTACATTCTTTCCCTTGTAGAACCTTGCAATACGTCCCAATTTATTATAATTATAGCAGGTAATACTGTATTGTAGAGCATAATTAATTCTTCTCACATTAGATCTACAATCAACAACCCTATGACCAAACTTGTTGCATGTGTAGCAGTAACCATAGAAGGATTGAGAATTCATAGCATTACTATTCCTTATCACTTCACTTCTACATTCATTAGCCTTATGACCAAATTTATTGCAAGCATAGCATTGACCCTGAAATGATTGAGAGTTCATAGAATTTTACCTTGGAGGCCTAAATGAATTCAAACTCATCTTGCTTCTACACTCAATAACCTTGTGTCCAAAATTTTCAAGAATAACGATAGCCTTGAAAATATTGATTGAACCTAGTAAGGGTATGTTGTCTAGCTGGTGGAGGACCTCTGAATCCTTTTTTTCTCCAGATAGGAATGAATCCACTTCCTTTCATGTTGTCTTGATTTGTATTTTCATCTTCGAAGGATATCTTCTTAGGTTCTTCAGGGTAGGCTTTCCCCTTCTTTATTTTAGGCTTTCCCTTTGCTCTGAAATTTTCATATAAGTTTGCAGAAGGATGATGGAATTTTTCCTTTTTCAAAACCAATACTAGATTTTTATTTTGATGGATTTTGGGAGTTAATCAACTCATCGAGAATTACATATCCTCTTTTTAGTTTTAAGCCTTTGTTAATTTTTTCTTTTTCTTTTTCCAGCTCATTTCTCAGAGTGACAATCTCTTCCTCAAGCTTTGAACATTCAGTTGCTTTATCATTGAGCATGGTATTCAGGAAACCCTCAATCCTCTTGCCTTATTCAACTTTGAATTTCAAATTGGAGATCACATATTTTGTCTCCTTGAGTTTAATTTCACATCCTTTTCACATCTTTTATCTCCTCCCATTTCAAATTTCAATTTATCAATTTCTTCTTTTGATCTTCCAGCTTGTGCCTTCAATTTGGAAATTATCTCCTCTGATTTTTCAAGAATGACCTCATATTTGATGTTTAGTGTTCTTGCTTCATCCAGATCTTCAAGAGAAGATTGGAGTTCTCCTTCAAAATCTACTTCACAATCTTATGGATTAATGTCCAAACCTTCGGGTTTCATTGACTCTAGATCTGGTTTTGGAATAAACATCATTGATCTTTGCTATAGACCCCGTGTGTTCAAGTGGAGGATATACCTCAATTTTTAGGATTCTGAAAGGCACTTGGATCTGATACTAATTGTTGAACACGCTGAAATACTATGAGGGGGGTGAATCAACATATACTAAAACTTAAACAGTTCCATTTTGCAAATTAAACATCAAATCACATTAAGTGAAAGAAGAGCATAAATGGAAACATGCACCACACAAGGACACTGAGATCTTTACCTGGAAAACACAAAGAGGGAAAAACCACGGTGAAAATTAACTCACAATATATGAAGCTCACTGCTTACAAAAATTAGAATGTTTTTTAAGGCTCACTGCTTTAGTGTTGGGATTAAAGTGTCTCAACCTTTGAGTGCTAGCATTAATTTTGAGATAAATATTTGAGCAAATATTGATATATCCTAAGTTGCCAACTATAATAGTTGTGATAGCACTTTGTGGGACCTGTCGGGGAGTGTTATATCCTACATGCAAGGTATGGACCTCAATGAATTGTCACTTGTCACCTAGGTGTTTATTGGAAGCATTATTAATTGTGCATACTCCATGGAGTGCACCATAGTGTCGCTTGTCACTTGGGCGCTCATTTTGAGAGAGGAGTTTGTTAAAACTTATCAGAGTTGCAAGGTGGCGACATGTGTCAAGGCATGTTGAGTTAAAGATGGCATGTTCCTACTTTTGTGGAAGTTGGCACCCACTTTGAAAAGTCAAGGT
The DNA here is from genome assembly GCA_007115665.2 of Sequoiadendron giganteum. Lineage (NCBI taxonomy): Eukaryota > Viridiplantae > Streptophyta > Pinopsida > Cupressales > Cupressaceae > Sequoiadendron > Sequoiadendron giganteum. The sequence goes on along the minus strand of CM021105.1, from coordinate 657,240,017 downwards.
TGGAAGTTGCTATTTTTAATTGGAGTTGTGCAAGGATGAAGTTTCTATTCCTAGTTGAGTCAAACTTGGAATGTGGATGCCCAGATTTTTGATAGGTTATTTTTTGCATGTGCATGTTGCATGGTTTTGCATGCAATACCTTTCTTTTTGCATGTTCATGCATGGGTATGGGTTTTAGGAAACTTTTATCTTGAGTACTGTAGACTCTATATATACAGGTGTTATGCTAGATGAGTTGGGAGAGAGGCTTTGTTTGCAGGGGTTATGCTGTCAAATTTTCTCCAAAAGAGCAAGATGTAATATTCAATGCAAATTGGAGATGCAATCTCCATGATACGGCTATGAGCCTGTAATTGTATTGTAACTAGATTTGTTGCTAATAATACAATGGTTCAATGGTTTGGAGTGTGGGGTTTTTTTACTAGAAAGGGTTTTTCCCACGTATATTTGTGTTCTGCTTCTTTTGTCTATTCTTGTGTTCTTTAATTGTTAATTAACATGTCGTTATGTTGTTGAAACGTTAATAGATTTGAATAACTATATTTCTTTCCTCTAAGGATTAATGGGTGAAATTAAAAATATGTTTTTTTTTTCTATAAGATATAATTGTATGTACTTGTATTAGAGAAAATAAAAGATATCGGATGTACATATAGGTTCTCAGATGTTATTTTGAGATCAAAATTTCCCTTCACTAAGGACTTGTAGACTAAGGCGCACAACCTTAGGGAAAGAAACAAGGACTTGTTGAGACTCACTATCTCAGAGTAGGATATATGAAAATTATAATGAGAAAATGTGTGTGAACTGCTATAAAGAAGCATCCAACATATGTTGATATTGCAATCCCTTTTTCGCATAATCAGTCCATCTTATTGACTTCACACACTTCATATTAAACATACTGCTCAATCTCAATTCTTTGTACTCGGTTACTTTCACAAATGATTTATTTCTTCTATGAGTACCCTCTATAAAAACTCAAAACCTCAATTAGGTTGGCTCCAAGATGACCTTTAGATGAAACATACGATACTACATAGGCCAGCTCCAAACATATACGTTATGAATATAAAATGAGTTGTATATCAACACATGACATAATAGGGCCCAAATATATCTCAACACATCCTCCAAAGTAAAATTAATTAATCAGGATGAATCACGGATGAAGGAAACAAGTCTATCAGCCCAAACAACATCAATATTACCAAAATTGTCAACTGTTCATTTTTACACCATCGAGGAGAAACCAAAAACATTATGCAGACCAAGATGTGAACAATGTAGACTATGCAAAATATCTCTTCAACCTTCTTCTAAAGTATCTGATCATTATGTGCTGGCACAATAAGAGAAACATATTAAATTGATGAAAACAAAGCATCCTAGACAGACTGTAACACTCCAATACTTAGGATATTACATTGTTGTACATAAAAATATCTAAGAATTGCAAGGATGAACTCATACAATTTTCTGAGCATATTCCCAAGTCCACACAACCACACCAATCACTCCGAAGGAATGCAAAGCATTCCAATAAGCCTTCATCAACACTTTATATTGCCAGAACATAGACCAGAACACTGTCACTTATATCTTTCATTGTAGAAGGTGTAATGACTTGAATAATTGAATATAACACTTTCACATCTTGAACATCTTATCTTTTGAATTACAAGATAAAAGCTTACTTTGTGGAAGGATGCAGACCAAAATACCATGACTATGTCTTAGAGTATACATTGTAATGAATGCCTTAGAATTTTTTTTGTAACTTATCTCAATGTGTGGTACACCAAAAAAGAATGATATCAATTTAGGCATGTAGGAAAAATATTGGAACAATTGTACCCACCTCCATATCACACATAGACATCAAACTGATCACCATTCTACCTCATAATGCACTGTTGTCTTGCACTAGCTGATATCTTTGTTTATCAACTCTCTCCAAAGTATTATACGGTCTTCAACACATATAATAGACATCAATGGCAGCACATATTGAGTTGAAATTAATGAAAACACATATTTCCAACATACACTAGACTAATCACTCCTTAATAGATGTATTGTGAATTTGAGACTACTAACTCATTACATGTAATGAATCTAAAAGATAATTTTAAGAATAAAAAATTATTTGACCCAAATTTGGTGAAATCCTAAAAACAATAAAACTTAGTAAAACATTGAGCCCCCAAAAGCTCATCTAGTAAATCATCAATAACAAGGATAGGAAAAATTTCCTTGATGGTTAATTTATTTTAATAGGAATTTATTTATTTATTGAGTTCATAAAAATTAGGGCACACTTCTCAACCCTCATATTTCTTAGGAACCATAACTACCAGCCAAGAATAAGTACTATTAGTAATATGAATGATACATGCCTCTTGGATCTCCTTCATTATTTTCTCAATTTTATTATTTTTCTCAAAAGGCTAGTGATAGGCCTAAATGTTAAGAGGCTGGTTCCACAAGAGAGAACCAGAATGGTCATGTTCCTTAGTGGGGGATATATTTTGGGTTCCTACTAGTTGATACCTATCATGGAGGTACTATAAATATGTTGGAGGAGAAGAAGGAGAAAGTGGGTGAGCCTCTAGAGAATGAAGTTGAGCCAATACACTATTTATTTAATAAAAATACATACAAAGAGAGCTAATCATTTGAAATTTTCATGCCTTTATTCATTGTAATGTATACTCTTGGCCATCACAATGGAATCATAACTAAATTTCAAAGTAGTCACAAGTGATCAGGCCTAAGGTTTTCAACCACTAGACACCCAATGCCACATATGTGCTCCCTAAAGAAAGAGTTAACATATATGTGGTCAATTGATAATCCCCCATTATAGGCTTCACATTACAACACTTTCCCATAGGACATAGTATTACCATTGGCCACCATAATTTAAAATTTATTGCAAGCATATACACAATCGTATAGTTGGTCAACCAACTTTTTTGACAAAGTTATGAGTGTTGCACTATGTTATCATTGATGTCAACCTCTAGTGTGGTCATGATGAGAATGTTTTTGTGGTGTTGAGTAGGTGTTGTTGATGCAGCATGGTCACTTGGTTTCCAAGTGCTTTTGAGAAAATTTGTATAAAGAGTGTACAAGGTGACAAAGATGTGTTTTGTATTTTTCTCCACATTTCTTCATGTTTGAAGATGTTTTTGTGTGGTTTGGATGTGATGTTAAAAAGTGTCCAGAGGTGTTATATCCAGAGTTTCAAGTTCTGGATCATGCGGCAATGGAAGATGTGTTTGATAGTGTGTTGGACTGTGAAGAAGGTTGTCTAGGAGAAATGGAATTGCTCCACATTTCTCCGCATTGAATTTTTATGTCTTGCATATTTGGGAATATGCTAATGATGCTTGTATCTATCTTCCCTTAAAAGGTTTTGTGTTTAGTTGTTTCCAAATCTTGGTTCTTGTGTTGTGTCTCAGTGGTAGTTTGACTGGTTGCATAAGATGATAGTATTCTTAGTTGTAGGTGGTTTCGATAGAGTGTTTGAATATTCTATTGATGTTGAAATATTCCAAAATGTTGTGTGGCATTTCTATGTGGTCTGTAGGATGTTTTTGGACCTGGTGAAGTGTGTGTGTGGTTGCTTGGTAGTGTTAATGATGGTTTGGTCAACCTGGCATGTTAGCGCTACTTACGGATGTGCTTCGTGGATTGTGGAAGCTTGGTGTAGTTTTGATGTATATTTGGGTCTTGGTTAACCCTTGGTGTGGTTTTCCTTCACTTCTTTCCACCGCGGAAGTGTTTGGTGCCGACCTATTTGGTAGTTGCATATTTGAGGTGCATGTGTTTCATTAAAGCCGACTTGGAGAAGGTTTTAGTGGTTGTGAAAGGTATATATGAAAGGTCATTTGTTGGAGAAGTGTGTGGTGTGAAATGATGTGTATGTGATCAAGTGTTGAGATTTGAGTGTGAGAATGAATGCCTATGACTACCGAAAGTAGTGAGAAAAAGGTTTCTACAGTTCAGTGTACCTAAATTTACTGGAGGTAGTGAGTTGAAAGTTGTAGATGGTATAGAGTTGTTGTTGTGGTTTCTCCTATTGCTTTGAGGTAGTGAACCTCCTTGTAACCGTTTCTTTGTATTATTTTTCTATCCGAGCAGTGAGCCCTTATTTATTTTGGATATTGTGTCTTTTGGGCAATGAGCCCTTCCGATAGTGAACCTTTTGTAATCGATGTTGTTATTCATATATATGTGAGTTAATCCTCACCATGGTTTTTCCCTTATTAGGGTTTTCCACATAAAATATGGTGTTATATTGTGTATAGTTGTTGATGTGTTGATGTTTCATGTGTTTACATTAATGCAGATGCTTAATAAGGGTTTAATGCTTAATGAGGTTTTGAAGGTTTTAATGTACAACCAGCTCACCCCCCTCTTAGTTGTCTTGTGTGTCTAAAAATGGTATTAGAGTAGAGGTTCCTTGGAAGAAGCTTAACCGCTTGAGGTAGATTTGGATGGTGCACAGGAATGGTTTCAAAGCTCCTATGTTCGATGGAATAAATTATGCTTTCTAGAAATCCAAGATGGAAGTATTTCTTGTCTCATTAGGGTTTGGTGTATGGAAGTCAGTTGAAAATGGATATACTATACCTACTACTGCTCCAACAAGTGAAGATAATATCAAGGATTATGAGAATAATGGAAAAGAAAGGAATGTTATCTTGAGTGGGCTCTCTGATTCAGAACTTGTGAAGGTGATAAGCTACAAAATTGTTAAAGAGGTCTGGGAAAAGTTGTAAAGTATTTATGAAGAAGATGCTAAAGTCAAGGAAGAAAAGATGCAAAATTTCAAAGCCAAATTTGAAACCTTAAGGATGTTAGAAGATGAAGATATTGCAGGGCTACATGCTAAGGGTGGATGAAATTGTCAATGTCATCAATGGCCTTGGTAGAAAACTTGAGGAAAGTGAAGTCGTGAAAAAGGTATTGAGAACTCTTCCTAAATCTTATAGTGCTAAAGTTTTTGCTATTGAGGAAGCTCAAAATTTGGATCAATATACTAGAGATCAAATTTTTGGTGCTTTAACTACTTTTGAATTAAGAGAGTTTGACCAAGATGCTTCAAGGAAAGAAACTACTTTTAGAGTTAGCAAGAAAGAGAGGAATGATGAATCCGATCTAGATGATCTTGATGAGGTGGAAGAAAATTTTGTAAGGAGATTGAAAAAGGGCACTGGAAAATATAGAGGTAATTTACCCTTAAAGTGTTTCAGTTGTGGAAAGATAGGTCATTATGTTTCCAAATGTCCCGACAAAGTTTCAAATGACAAACATAAAGATCATAAAGTTAAATCATTTAAGAAGAATTATTATGTTAAAGAAGACAATGGTATATCCGATGATGAGGAATCGGACTATCTAAATGATGGAAGTGATGAATTCTTGTTCATGGTTTTGAATGTTGGAACTAATTGTACTAATCCAGAAACATGTGTGAAGGAAATTGCTTTGAAAATAGGTCACAGTATTGGAGGAACTATGTTAATTTCCTTTCATTTAAGAGAGGAGAGAAACTACTGGATAAATGATAGCAGATGCTCAAATCATATGATAGGTGACAAGAGTAAGTTTGTTAAACTTGAGAAGTATGGTGGTGGTTTTGTTAAGTTTAGTGATGACGCATTTGCTAAGATTTTTGGAAAATGTTCAATTAGTTTTGATGGCAAGCATAAGATAGATGATGTTCTTTATGTCAAGGGTCTCTAGCATAATCTTCTCAATGTAGGAAAAATGTGTAGTAGAGGATACAATCTAGTGTTTCAGGATGATGGTAGTGAAATCAGAAAAGGAAGCTCTGAAACTTTGGTTGTTGTAGGAATGAGGATAAAAGGGAATGTTTTTTCAGCTTAAAAGTGTTGGTGGTAAGTGCTATATGACTCAAATCAATGAAATTTGGCTATGGCATAGAAGAATGTGTTACATCAATTTTGATAGCCTAGTGAAGATCGGCTCTACTCATGCTATAAGAGACATGCTAAGAATTACAAAGCCTGTCAATGCAATTTGCAAAGAGTGTTAGGTTGGAAAACAAACAAAAAGAGGTTCAAATCTAAAGAATATTTTACCACAGGACCTTTGGATTTGGTGCATACAGACCTATGTGGACCTACCAAAATAAGAAGCTCTCAAGGTGATAGGTATTTTATGTTGTTAATAGATGATTGCTCTAGAATGACTTGGATGACATTTCTCAAAGAAAAATCAGAAGCTTTAGATAAGTTCAAAGCATTTAAATCTATGGTTGAGAATGAAATGGATCTAAAAATCAAGTGTTTGAGGTCTTACAGAGGTGGTGAGCTCACCTCCAATGATTTTAAAAGTTTTTGTGAATATCATGGGATAAAAAAAAAAATTATTAGCTCCTAGGACTCCTCAATAGAATGGAATTGTGGAGAGGAAGAATAAGACAGTTCAGGAGGCAGCAAGAACCATGTTGAAGTAATAAAATCTACTGAATGTCTACTGGAGAGAAGCTATTCATACCACAGTCTACATTCTTAATAGGGGACAAGCAAAAGTGAATAGTTCAAAGACCCCTATGAGCTATGGTATGGAAAAATTCCTACTATGAAATATTTTAGAGTGTTTGGAAACAAATTTTATATCTGGAGAGATGATGAGAACTTAGGAAAGTTTGATGCAAGATCAGATGAAAGAATCTTCCTTGAATATTCTACAAATAGAAAGGCATACAGGTGTTAGAACAAAATATTAAAGAAGATAGTTGAAAGTGCAAGTGTTAAAGTAGATGAGGAATCACATCAAAGCTCAGTGCTGATAAAAGGATATGAATCTGATTAACCACCTTGCAGAGAAGAAGAAAAATAAGAAGAGAAAGAAAAAGAGATGACAATGAAAGAGGAAGAAGCTACAAAAAAAAATCCTAAGACTCCTAAACTTATGTGCAGAAAAATAATTCTAAGGATCAAATAATTGTAGACAAAAGCAAAGGTGTGTTGACAAGGAGAAAAGTTGCTATGGCAAAGGAACAGGTAGAATTTTGTTTGATTTTTGAGATAGAACCTAAAATAGTAACTGAGGTATACAAGGATGAAAATTGGATCAAGGCTATGCAAGAAGAGTTGAGGAAGATTGAGAAGAATCAGACATGGGAACTAGTCCCAAGACTAGCAAACAAGAACGCGATAGGAACTAAATGGGTTTTTTAGGAAAAAGTTGAATGAGAATAGAGAATTTGTCAGAAACAAGGCTAGGCTTGTGTATCAAGGCTACTCACAAGTGGAAGGAATAGATTTTGAAGAGAATTTTTCTCCGGTGGCAAGAATGGAAGCTATCAAGATTTTTTTGGCTTTTTCAGCACATAAAGAGTTCAAGGTGTATCATATGGATGTGAAGTCTAAATTTTTGAATGGTGAGTTAGAAGAAGAGGTACTCATTTAACAACCAAAAGGATTTCAGTTATCAAAAGATCCTGATATGGTTTGTAGATTGAAAAAGGCATTGTATGGTCTCAAATAGGCTCCTAGAGCTTGGTATGCAAGATTGGACAAGTACTTTTTGCAGGAAGGATTCAAAAAGGGTACCGCAGATATCAACCTTTACTTCAAAGTTGAGAGAGATCAAATCCTACTTGTGGTTGTGTATATTGATGACATAATCTTTGGAGGTAATGAGGTAATGTGTAAGAAGTTTGCAGAGGAGATGAAAAATGAGTTTGAAATGCCAATGTGTGGGGAGATGTCTTTCTTCCTTGGGCTACAAATCAGTTAATCAGAAAGAGGTATATTCATGACACAATCAAAATATGTTAAGGAAATGTTGAAGAATTTTGGAATGGAGGACTCTAAATTAGTATGTACTCCCATGGTTACTAGTTGTAAGCTGGGTAAAAATGATGAATCTCCTAAGACAGATCAAACCAAGTATAGATCAATGAATGGTGGATTACTATATATAACTACAACTAGATTGGATATCATGCATGTAGTATGCCTTGTGGCAAGATTTCAAGAAGATCCTAGAGAATCACATGTAGCATCAGTCAAGAGGATATTAAGATACTTGAAGAGCACTCTGGACTATGGTCTATGGTATTCTAAGGATACAAACTTCTCATTGAGTGCTTATACAAATGCATATTGGGCAGGTTGTGTGGATGACAGAAGAAGTACAAGTGGATGTACTTTCTTTCTTGGAAATAAATTGGTTTCTTGGTTGAGTAAGAAGTAGGATTCAGTGTCACTATCTACTACAGAGGCAAAATATATTGCTACAACATCTTGTTGCACATAGGTGTTGTGGATGAAGCAGAAACTGAAAGATATCAAAGTATCATATGATGAACCTATCTCTATCTTGTGTGATAATACAAGTGTTATCAACATTTCAAAAAATACGGTAATGCATTCAAGAACAAAGCATATCTCTATTCGATATCACTTTCTAAGAGAGAAATTTTTTGAGGGTGAAATAAAGTTGGAGTATGTTCCTACAAAGGATCAAATAGAAAATATTTTCACAAAGGCTCTTCCAAAAGATACATTTGAGTATATCAAAAACAAGCTAGGGGTTATTGCCCTTACTTTCAACTAGATGCATAATATGGTGCATCTGTTCAAGGGTGTAATTCAAGATGAATTCTTTGTCCTAGACTGATGAAGGCTACCTCTCAGGGGGAGTAGGTAGTGTTATCCTTGGTTGGTGCAGTCAAGGGGGGCATATGTTGTACCTAAAAGTGTGAGAGAGAGGAGTGAAGTGTATAGGTGTTCCCCTTTTCCATTGATGTCAAAGTAGGAGAGAATATTGAAAAAAATGGGGAGGGTGATGTCTGAAAATCTCAAGATCAAGAGAGAGGGAGAGAGAGTAGTGGAGAGAGAAGTGAAGAGATAAAGTGTTGGAGATGCAGAGTTGCTTTTGTTGTTGATGGTTTTTCAACAAGTGATGCCATCAATGACAAAGGGGGAGATTTTTGCACTATGTTTTCATTAGTGTTGTTATTGATGTCAACCTATGTCAACCTCTAGTGTAATCATGATGAGAAGGTATTCGTGGTGTTGAGAAGGTGTTGTTGATGTAGCATGGTAACTTGGTTTCCAAGTCCTTTAGAGAAAATTTATATAAAGAGTGTACAAGGTGACAAAGATGTGCTTGTGCGGTTTGGATGTGATGTTTAAAAGTGTTCAGAGGTGTTATATTCGGAGTTTCAAGTTTTGAATCATGTGGCAATAGAAGATGTGTTTGACGGTGTGCTGGACTGTGAAGAAGGTTGTTTGAGAGAAATGGAATTGCTCCGCATTGAAGTTTCTTGTCTTGTGGATTTGGTTACATGCTAATGATTCTTGTATCTATCTTCCCTTGGAAAGTTTTGTGTTTAGATTTTTTGTAAGCTTGGTTCTTGTGTTGTTTCTCAGTGGCAATTTGATTGGTTGCATAGGATGTTAGTATTCTCAGTTGCAAGTGGTTGCGATAGAGTGTTTGAATATTCTGTTGATGTTGGAATATTATAGAATGTTGTGTGATATTGCTATGTGTTATGTGGGATGTTTTCGTACTTGGTGAAGTGTGTATGTTGTTGCTCGGTAGCGTTAATTCTGGTTTGTCCAACCTAGCATGTTAGTGTTACCTGCATATGTGCTTCGTGGATTGTGGAAGCACGGTGTAGTGTTTCAGTGTAGATTTGGGTCTTGGTTAACCCTTGGTGTGGTTCACCTTCACTTCTTTCCACCTCAGAACTATTTGGTGTCGACCTATTTGGTAGTTGCACGTTTGAGGTGCATACGTTTCATTCAAGCCAACTTGGAGAAGGTTTTTATGGTTGCGGAAGGTATATATGCAAGGTCATTTGTTGGGGATGTGTGTGGTGTGGTGTGTGGTGTGAAATGATGTTTATGTGATAAAGTGTTGAGATCTGAGTGTAACCATGAATGCCTATGACTACCGGAAGCAGTGAGCAGAAGGTGTCCACATTTCAGTGTACCTGAAGTTGTTGGAGGAAGTGAGTTGAAGGTTGTTGATGGTGTAGAGTTTTTGTGGTGGATTCTTTTGTTGCTCTGAGGTAGTGAACCTCCCTATAACAGTTTCTTTCTATTCTTTTTCTATCCAGGTAGTGATCCCTTCTTTCTATTAGAAAGTGAGTCCTTTGGGCACTGAGCCTTTTGTAATCGATGTTGTTATTCATATATATGCAAGTTAATCCTCACCATGGTTTTTGGGTTTTCCACGTAAAATCTGGTGTTCTATTGTGTATGGTTGTTGATGTGTTGATGTTTCATGTGTTTACATTCATGTAAATGCTTGATAAGGGTTTAATGCTTAATGAGGGTTTGAATTTTTTAATGTACAACTGATTCACACCCCCTCTTAGTTGTCATGTGTGTCTAACAATGATTGTTACCAAAATCTATCAAAGCTACTATCTTATATATTTTTATATAGCCAATGTCCTTAAGCATTTGGGGGGAAGAGAATCAAACCAAAGAATGAATAGAAATATGGGTATTAGGAGTGGATTTTTGTTTTCAAGAAACCAACTCTTCTTTTACATCTAAAAATTCCTCAAATTCAATAGGCACCATGGTAGAGTCAATGAGATATAATATTTGCTTATAATATTTCTGAACCTTTTTCCATTATTTATCACAATTGTAACATAATCCCCTATCATTTTTCTTCATTATATCTTCTCAAGAGATTCTATGAATTATGGTGGGTTTAATTTTTTGATATAATGTCTCCTTTTAGTTCTAAAAGAGGAGGAACTAACTAGTTTCCACCAACATACCAAATTTTTTTCTATAATTTGTGTCAAGGCTATCTAGTTTAAACATGAGAACCTTTGCCCCAAATATCCTCCTTGAGATCACTAATGAAATAAATATGAAAAATATGTATTCAAGCTACATATTTGATTGGAAAATTTCTCAAACTTTCTCTAATATTCCATTATTGAATGTGTCAAGCATAGTTTAGTGAAGGCACCAACTTAGTTTAATTTTACCTAGTACCTAATTCGTCTTATTCATACTTATTCACACTACTCTTAAGTTTACATGGAGAGACATATCACTTCTTGTCTCATTTCATATGGGCTTAACATGTGTCCCTACACTTGTCCTTAGAGTACTACATGTGTATTTCTCTTGGAAGATTAGTCATACTTTCATTCCTAGCTTCTCACCTCCTTATCATTTCATTTATATGCAAGTCTCTTTTGCATATTTTACATGCTACGTATGATTCTTTTACATCTTGCAATTCTTGTTTCTGGAACGTATTCTAAATTTTCAAGTCGACCTTGGTTGCTCCAATAGAGTTATATGTTGTAGATCATACATTTTATAGGCCTATATAGGTGTAGGAATAATACAAAGAACCAACCCCATGGATCCTAATCTTGATGTAATAGTTTTGGATCAAGAAGAATACTCTTGAAGTTGAAGATGGATTTTATGCAAAGAGAACATGAGAACTATAGAACAAATTATAAATACCTAATTACTATGAAGAATTTGATGTGGTCATATTTAGGGTAGGTAGAACATATGTAGGGATAAAAAAATAAATCACTATAGGGTGTGTAGTTTGTGAGCTCATATATTAGGACCCATTGTACTAATATTTTCTTAATTAATTAATTTTGTATTAAGATAGAGGGTACAAAAGCATCACACACATCTATTTTTTTTAATTCATCCCTTTTTCTAAAGTTAATGTCTACCACATTCTTGGGATGTAACAACTTTGTTTCGTAGAGCGTGTATAATAGAGAGTTTTGAGAGTATAATAGGTATTCATGAGATTATTTTATATTGAACACTACTCAAAGGAGGTTTCCCAAGGCCAAAAATATTGTAACGTGAATCTCATTTTCAATTAACTAAAATTCTTATGTTTGTGTTTATAGAAATATTTCTATACTTTGGCTATTTGGTTAATATTTTGTATTATTAGACCAATTTCTAGGGTTGAGTTCAATAACAACTATTTTCAATTTCACTCCTTATATAATTGTCCACTATATTCTCTCAACTCACACTATTGAGGATCTTGGTGACCAAAAAGTAGTTACAAAAGTAACAACATTGAAATTTTCACTAAATTCCACCTTTTTTCTCTACTAGTAGCTTTTTTTAGACTAGAAACCCTCTATTGGGGGCTTTAAAATAAGAACATAAAATAATTTGGTACTAAGGGTAGGAAAAATTCAAGGCAAAGTCAAATGAGCTTAAAAGAAAACTTGGGGTTATGAACACTAAAGCGAGCTCAAAAAATAATATAAAAACCACACTTGTATGTAATTCATGACATTACATTTCCCCCCCACTTTAGTAGGTTTATGGAACTAGGCAATACAATATGTTAAAGTATAGAAATTAAATAGCATTATAGAAAGGATAGTGTAGAAAAAAAGATAGCTCTCTAATCAAGGAATTATGCCCTTGGTTGAGAAACTACAAAATAAACATATTTAGCAACACAACCTATATAATAAGCAATAATAGAATAACATAATACCTAAAAAATAGGGACATTATAGAAATATAACCAACAAAACAATAGTGTATTAAATCATATATAATCTAATATACAAACATAAACAGGTGGAACATACAAGAAACACATATGTACAAAAAATAAAAATCAAACATTTTCTATCATATGCTCCATTGCTAAGAAATGGAACTTGCATAGTCCCAACATGCTTTGGTGCTCGGATATTATTTGTAGCTAGGTGACTCATAAAAATCAAGCATTTTCTAGCATGCTTCATTTCTAAGAAATGGAAAGCATAGTCCCAACATGCTTTGGTGCTAGGATAATATAGGGTATCGTTTAAGTTATAACACTCTTTGTTGCTTGGAACCATATAATTCCTTAATGAATGGCAATATATAGAATTATTTGTAGCTAGATGACTCATAAAGCATACAAAAGTAGCTAATATGAGTCACATGGACTAGCGTACTCTATTGCTAGGTGACTCATATAAAAATACAATATAAAGGATTACATGGGCTACTGTGCTCTATTGCTAGCTAATGTTATTAATATTAGCAAGTTCAAGCAACTCTTTGAACTTGGGACCACAATCTACTAACTTTAAGGAGCATGTTGATAATGTGGGTGTGAGTATATGTGTGGGCGCACATGTGAAAGTGAAAATATGCCTCCTTCAAATAATTATTTAAACTAAGAATATGCAATTAATTTGATGTAGAAAAGGGGTAAATATGAAAGATCTTTAGGCAACATCTATGAATGAATATTCCCTTAGAGTCACCAAAAGAGAGGTGCCCTCTAGGAGAGACACCAGAGATGATACTATTAAAAGAAAGCATGAAGCAACATAAATCTTGCTCATGGAATGACAAAGGGAAATGAAAGACAATGCCACATAAATAAGTAGCATTACATGAAGTAAACAAATGGATCTTTACGCTTGGGGTCAGTATTAATATATAGGAATGATATGATTAGGGAATAGGGATGGAATTATCATCATTCCCCAAGCATGTAGAACTATGAGCACACAAAATAATGGAAACGTAAATAAAAAGAAGAGAAATTGTTTTTTTGGTCAACATGAAAGAGAACTAGATGTCTCAATTTTTTGTTTCATCCCTAAAATACACAAAAAATGTAATGGTTAACGTAGAGAAGAAAATAGGTACATAAGGAAAAAGATCATAACATGGTATTCTTAATGTATCCATGTACCTACAAAGGTAACATGGGTCTTCTATGAGCAAGAAACAAAGCAAATAGCAAAAATTTATCGGAGTAAAATCAACCACAAGAAACAAGCAAGTTAGCTAAACACATATATACACACGTGAAAAAAAATGCTTCTCAAAAGGATCTTGATCCATAAATTCATCTCGCTCTTAATCTCACCTAGGTGGTAGTGAAGGATGACTCAATGGTGGAGAAAATGCAAGAATATTATAATGATGAGAAGATTGTTGAATATATGTTGTCATTGATTTGTCAAAGGAGTGATGTCAGTAGATCGATGAGAGTTAAATGTAATTACTTTTGTCATGTCATGTTTGGGCTTTTGAAATCAAGAAGTATTACTTATGTCATGTCATGTCTAAGATTTTTAAATTAGGAAGTAGTGTGGTCAATTGCAGAATCTTAATGTTATCATTTATGTGAAGAAGGCTACTTATAGTATGCTTGAAATATCATTGTGTATCTATTCCAATTGTTGGAGGTAGTATGAAAGTGTTTGTGGTAGTATTCAATGGTTTTCTACTCATGCACAATATTATATTGTCATTGTGTTTTTCTTTGTTTTGCTTTGTATTCTACCATTGTTGAATGCTATGGCTTGCGGCTTAGACTTAAAGTAAGGCTACTCATGATGTATCAGATTCCAGAATGACAAAGGTTTAACTTCAACAGATAGAAAGTTAGAAGTAATAGATTGTTGTTTGTATTGGTTGGTTGACGGTGAATGATGTCTGAGTGTTTGTGCCAGAGAAGGGAAGTGTGTGCCAGCTTGAGGAAGCATGTGAAGATAAAATAGGACCAGTTTAAGATCACTGAAGGAAATGCATAACATCATCTATCATTGGTGGTAACACAATTGATTTAGGACTAAGCCGACTACACATTTCATATCAATTTGAATTAAGGTCTACTGTTAGTTGACATAGCTAATTGTGGATGTTGTTAAGAGGTTCTTGGCCGACATGAGATATTGTTAATATGTTGGAATGTATATAAAATAAATTGTGTGTGTAATAGGAATGATATGTAATTATCGACTTCAATGCGAGTATTAGAGTAATGTAATGGGAGTTGCATTCCAATCATTGTGCGCCATTATCGAAAGATCATATGTTGTGTAGAAGAGTATCTGAATGTTGATCAAATAAAGTGCAAGTTGTGTTATCAATCTTGAAGGTTCACAAATCATATCTTTGTAATCCAGTAAGACTGGTGTCTTTCCTATTGAGTTGATGCTCAAATCTTTATGTTGGAGATTGGTGTCTCTAGTAGGTTGGTGCCTACAAGCACAATTGGGGACTGGTGTCTCCAGTAGGTTGGTGCCCAATTCATGATTGTAAGTGATTCATTTCTTTTGTGAGGTTGGATTTGGATAGTAGCTCCAAGCAACTCTTCTCGCAATGTTTTTTCCCATTCTAGGTTTCCATGTATATCTTGTGTTCTTTGTGTGAATGTGTGCATCTGTGTTGCTTAATGGTTAAGGAAATTAATACTTGATGCTTTGATGTTTTGAGGTTTGGAGTTGTTAATGGTAATTCATGTTGAATTAAAGAGTTTTTGCATGTACTAATTCACCCCCCCTTCTTAGCATATTGTGTGCTCTTCAAAAGACATTGTGCAAGAGTAGGAGGAACAAAGTCCTTCTAGGCATCCGTTGAACAAGTGATTGTCAACAATCATGTAAAGATCATAGGCAACATTCGTACCTTCACCATTGATCAAATAAGAACCCCTTTGGGAATGGACCTATGACTTAAATGTAGAGTACACAACCAATTACTAATCATCACTACTCGAAACAAGCATGTGAACATTAATATCAATCAAGTAGGGTGGAGAAAGATCCTCCATGCTAGGGGGGATTGATGTAGAAGATCTTGGAGGTGGTAAAATGGGTTAGAATTAGGCTTACTTAAAGGTAGGGCAAGGTATTGTTTGGGTTTACACTTAGGAGGTGGAGTGATGTCAAAGTCTAATGTGGAAGGGTGGATCTCTAGAAAGACTTGATGATGAGTGTGCATGAAAAGGACCATGGAAGCAAGGATAGCGTTGTATATGACACTCACATTAGGAAAATCAATAGGCTAATAAAATGGGATTTGATCAAAAATCTTCATAAAAAAATGATGCTCGATAAAAGGAGCCAAGACTACTTGGACCCATTTCAATATTTTCTCGAGGCTCATGGGGAGGGTCAAAGGCAGAGGGCATGATGTTTTTGATAAGATAAGCAACATTTACAGGGTGTTGTACCCTTCACATAGAAAGCCCAAAGGGCCAAAGGAAAACCTAGTTCAAACAAAACTTGAACTAGAAGAACAAACAGAAACAACTGACCGACAGTTGTAGAGCAACCAAAAAATTAGACAACCCCCGAACCAAAGGCGTCCAAATTGACTCCCCGAACCCAAGGCCATGAAGAGGCAACTTAAGATGCAAAAGAAGACCGGGGGGGGTGGTCATCTAACATGGGTTGCTTTCCTTGATCTATGATAGGAGTAAAAGGAGGAACTTGAGTAACCAATGGGGGATGAGTAAGAATGAGTGAGGATAGAGAAGGAGAATAAGGAATAAGAGAAGGTTTTTGACTTAACATATATTTTTGATAAAGTTTAAATAGAAAATAAATATGAGGTTGGAGGGGTCCAAAAGGTGTAAGCTAAAAATAATCAACTAAAAAGTTTCTTCAAATGGCTAATGGCTCATACTAGTTGTGAGTCACAACATACACCATACCATCATGAGCAAACTATAGACACTTATGGGTGAAAGAAGGAATGGGACAGATCATGTGAGCCAAGAATGATCCAACAAGATGCAAAAGCAATTTGAAGTAGAAATCACATTGAATGGAATGTCTAGGGTCTTTGGTTTGACTTGGATAGAAAGGTTGATGGAACCCAAAGTAGGAATAGGTGGTCACCATGTGTGCACATAGAGATACCAAACAGATCATTAACATATATATGAACCTATTGGACATATAGAAACTCCTTTTCTACAACATTATCTATGCTCATTGTTGGGAAAAGGTGTTTGTTCACCTCGCATAATGTTAGAATGTAAAAAATAATAATATTTTTGGTGCACCTAGGGGATCTAGGGATTTATACATCACATAAGTTAGACATTCTTGGGGATATTTTATAGACTATATGTAATATTGGAATAAATATTTAGTATGGGTTTTCATACTGAAAAAATATTTAATCTGTGCTTGCTCTAAACTATGAGATAAAATGTAATCAATGACATTGGTAATGATACATTGTGGAAATAAATTTGTGTAAAATTAAAACATTTGGTTCAATTGAGCTATAAAATAATTTCCTTTGTCATTAACATCAACAACATAGACAACATCCGAGTCAATTAAATCTTGAATTAGGTTCCTTAAATATATACATTTTTCTATGTCATGATGAGGTAAATGGTGGTATTAGTAGAAAGATTTATAATCATAGTTCTTCAAAAGTGGTTTTTTTTGTGAAGAGGATGAAAAACTAGTAATTGCACCAAATTTATTGTGATTATTTTTTATAAAATAGAATGAAGTTGATCAGATAATTGTGTGAAGTGCTAGTTACATTACGACATAGATAAAGCTATCATTGAAGAAGAAAGCAAACTTGCACCAATAGTGTTGATAACAATCATAGATGTGTTCTTTTGAGAAAAAAAATCAGTCTTTTTATATATATTTTTAAATAATGTAGAAGGCCTTGATGAAGTAGGAGCTAGAGAGGTAGAAGAAAGTGCCTCGAAATAGCTAATAGTTTGTTGATAATTATGAGGGGTTGTGCAAAGATGAGGAAATGATGAATGTCACATTAAAATAATCTTATCCCTAATGAGGGGTTGAAGTTTTCTTATGAAAAACCTCTACACATCTGAGTTAGGAAGAGTATATGGTATTTATGAAAATAATAATTGAGAAAAAAATTTACTTTTTCATTAGCACCTTAAGATTGTAGAGTTGAGGACCATACTTAAACAACTGCCTCACAAATATTTTTTGTGATATTTCTCAAATAATGGACCATTCAATAAGGAATTCCCTAAAAAGCAAGAGTACACAAGTACTCTTTATGCTAAGTGAATAATCTACTCCACCTAGCACACCATTGAAGAAATAAAACATGAAGAATGCATCTCCTAGAGGTTATTGAAATCCAAGAAGCAATAGTAGATTCAATAACAATAGCAAGGGAGGTAGGATTCAAATCCAATATGTCTCTACAAGTCAACCTAGTATACAATGATTAGAGTGCAATGAAGGAGGCCACTTCACAAGGGACTACCTAAGAAGTCAAGAGACTATGGGACAACTATATAAATGGTGTGGACCTAGTGACCATGATGATATTGGATGTCCAAAGCAGTGTTAGAAAAAAGGGGGTTTTACACCTTGCACAAGAAAATAAATATTTCAATTATATAAAATAAGTATTTACTTGTGGTGCATTTTAGGAGATGTGCTTAGCCGCATTAAATATTTATTTGGGTCCACTTGTAAATTTGTATTGTAACATTGGTTAGATATTTTATATGGGATGCACATTGGAAAAAAAAGATTGAGAAAATTTATTATTAAAAATAAATATTGTGGTCAATGATTTTGTGCTATCATGGTTTTGAGGCACATGGTTTAGCTAATACCACTTGGTAGTTTTGTGTGAGCTTGGATCTATAAAAGCACGTTTAGTGGTTGAGGTTAGTTCTCATTTTTATTTAGCTCTCCTGAAGAGTGCATGTATGAAGCCTAGCATGAGATCTATGGTTGTATGGTTAGTTATTATGCTTAGAGACATGGAGGATGCACTAGAGGAATTTGATGTTTCAAAAGTATTCATGGAGACTTTTTAAGTGTATTGTAATGATTCATTGCTAAATAATACATTGAATTTGGTTGTTTTTAGAGGTTGTGTGTTTCTTTCACAGGGGTTTTTCCAAGGGTATATCTCTTGATAGCATGTTTGTCTATCTTTTGTATAGTGAATTCTAAATACTTGTTTGCATATTTTTCTCTTGGGGTTATGTGGAAATGTTTTTACTACTATAATTTTTCCTTTCAAGGAGAAGACAAGCATTGATATGATTGATGTAGAGATAAATAACAAATTATTGGTTGTTACTCAAACCCAAGCAAAGAAGACTATGTACCCAAACCCATGTACCAAAAAAGAAAGAATTCACAAAGTAAAGAGACAAGGTGGAGCATGCTATCAATAATGAAAATTGCCACTCAAATGCAAATGCAAATATGATAATAAATCAATTGAAATCAAATAAAATGATTGCAAGGCAAGTACTTCAAACCACCATACCAATTACATTGGGTTTATTGCAAAGTGTCTTGAAACTTAGAAATGTTGTAGCTAATATTGTCCCTAAGAGAAAATCCGTTAATATTGATCCCATGCTTTTAATGGTGAATTTGGCAAGGAAGCCAACATTGATTCATATGGAGATTCCAAGCAAGAAATTGACAAATATAATTATTGATAGCAAGTATGGTATGAATGTACTTACACAAGATAATTGGCAAAGCTTAGGTAAGTCAACTATTTGGCTACCAACTTTCCAATTGGTAGTAGTGAATCAACAAGGAATAGGAATTCCTAAAGCCCTCATGTGGTAGAAAGTAATTAGTGGTACTCGAGCATCTCTACATAACTTCATTGTCATCTCATGATGCAAGAAGGCATATGATGCATTGTTGTGTCAAGGTTAATCGATAGCAACCAAAGTCGAGCACAATAGGAAAAATAATGTAATCTCCATTGAAAACAAAAGCCATAAGCATATAATTGATTTCAACAATCAAGCAATGAGTGAGGAAGCAACTTCTTCAACTCTCAAGAAGAGTGAGCAAGGAAGCATGATCAAATTCTAATAGAGTTGAATGCCAAAGGAATCTTCGAATTGCAATTATGTTCAAAAAATGAAACAAGTTCCCTTAATGGGCTATTCCATTAGCAAATAGAGGACTATGAAGCTTTTTTGCCAAATTGTAATTTTATTAAAGCTATGGAGATTAATGAAGATAGAAATGAACTACAAGATAAGAAGAATCAAATAAATAAAACCATTTAAAGTTGACAAAATTCAAAAGAAAAAACTTACAAAAAATAAACAATACAAGTTTAAAAGATTACACACATGGTTCTCAATTAACAGTTTAATCTCAAAAGATGGAAGTTATTGATTACACAAGATTAGTGGAACTATTTGAAATAAACTCAATGTGTGACAATATAAGCAAAAATGTAGTTACTAAAATTTTTGATCTCAAACCAATTAATACATGTGCTAATGAATGTTATAAGAGACCCTACCCATATTGTGTAAATCAACAAATATTACAGATAAAACAAGTTGAAAAGAGTACTACAAGGTGAAATAATGAAGTTGAAAAGAAATACACAAAATAGGCCCAACAAGCAAAAATAAAACACACAATAATTAGAGAAAGCTAACCCATTCCAATGGGCTAGAAAAATTACTTGAGTTCCAATTTTTTACGAAATTGTATGGTTAGCTACATGAAAATCGACCATACAAATTGGAAAAGACTTTGTTGGTGAGTCCTCAAAAGAATTAAGAAGTTATGTTAGGAAGGTCTCCACCATATGACTAGAAAATTTGGTTTCTTTCTCCCACCATATGCTCTAGACTCACATTTTCTATCATATGCCCCCTCTAACATAATCTAACACTGTACACCCAACTATTTCTCATCTTATAGTACAACTCTATGTTAACGTTTCGGATCACACTCAGTGATCCATCTTGTAAGTTAGTTGTTAAGAGATGGTAAACAACTGTTGGGACACTTTATATATGCCTCTTGTAGTCAAAGAAACCAATCTGATTTGGTTCACAATCCTCCCTAGTGTACAATTAGATCATACAAGCACTACCTTGGAATAAAGTATCAATTGATTTCATCTAGAGTTATCTGGTACGTAGTGTTATATTCCATTTATATTACAATAGGTAGTGTTAATATTTGGCAGCAAACAGGTTCCAAGCTCACTCATAGCATCAACATCTTGTTCAGAATGCTTGAATAAACCTCTCGATTCTATATTTGTGTAGATACTAGAAACGCATAAATATTTCAATTAGCATTCCTTCCCTGTTCAGTGATTAGTGCGACTTGTGATTAAAAAGGCTGAACTCTGATGACATATTAAATGATAACAGTGTATGAAACTGAAGGAGATAAGACTCCCCCCAGCCCCCGCAGAGTTTTAAAATATACATTTATCGGCTTCCAGCTCAAGTCAATGCCATTGAAACTATTTTCTCTACCCAAGCACATACTTTATGTAACCTTAGCCAGACATCCAATTACAGTTAATCCAGTGTCATAGCAATTACGTATCATTCTGCTGCTAACCTTGACTAGATTTAGAGCTATGGATATGTCTAAATATGTAAGCTAAATAGTAAAAAGCTTTTGACCATTTTAGCATTAGTCCTTAAGGTATCACAACTCCCCCATACTGTGTATCAGCTGCCAAGTTTCATTATGCAGCTCTCAGAAACCATGTCTCTCAATGCCAATGGTAAGCTCATTTCATGCGCTTAGCAATGTAGCCAAAATGAAAATGACAAACCCTCTTACTCTTCGTAAAGATTCAGGAACCCAAGCAAATAGTAGCATATCCTAATAACCCCAATCATCTTTCACATATCTTCTATAAAGTGATATGAGCCAAACCTTTGATTATGTAGCTTCAACCCTGCAACTCGCGGTAAAATATTCTGCACTTTTCCCGAATAAGTATCCCAATTCTACTCTAAAGAAAGTGATTATCTGTCTTAGACCCTCTTAGGTTCTTTGCAAAAAATTTATCCAGGAGCAGTCAATTCTCCCTAAGTGATATAAAGAAAATTTGTACTCTTTCAGATTGATGGAAGGATATCAGTTGTGTTGTTCTACCTTAATTCAAATCATAGTACCAGAAATCACAAAAAAATGGTGATTAATTCAAATTGTGGTTCGCGCATGCCAGCAATTCAATTGACATTGGATAACTCTTTTTTTGAGGCTATTAAATTGCCAATCTAATTTCAATTTTTCCAAAAATTGGCAATTAATGAGCTTTTTTTAAAATCACGATTGAATTGCACTGTGAAATTTCCCATAAACCACTTGATTTTTAGTCTGAGCATAATTTTACAGTGCAGATTTAGAAATATTGGATCAATTTGGGCACACTCAAGGGCAATAGTTTTTTAGCAAGTATCTGTTCCATTCTCATTCAGTTAGGAACTATTACTGCCTTTGGCCTCGATGACTGCATTTATTGAAGAGTTTGGAGCTCGATTGAAAACAATTAAAATTATAAAAAATGCCATGCACCATGAAGGTCCCTATGCCCTCAAAGGCCTTAATAATGTGCCATGGGCACTGCCCCCAGACCCCGCTGGGGGCTGCCTCCCCTAGACCTCGTTTTGGTTTTAAAAAACAAAACCAAAAAATAAAAATTATTTTGCATTGTACCAGATAGGAAAGCAGCACTTTTTCCCTTTATTTGGTTTGAAATGACAAAAACAGCATCTTTCCACTATTTTAATGAAAATTTCAGCATTTTTTATTTTCCTGAGTTTTTCCCAAGTAATCGAATTACTATTGTACAGTAGGGTTTGTCAAGTAATGCCGATCCTGAGTAATGCAACTATGATTTAAATAGTCCACTTCTTTCGTCTTGAGAGTATAATTGAACTTAGTTTGATAATTCAGTCATTGGTTGTTGGATCCTAATGTTAGTACCAGTTCTGTTAGTATTATTAATTGAATTGAAGCTTTGTGGGGCTCGTTGCTGTCATATTTCCTGACTCTGCCTTTCCAATGAAATTATCCTAAGGTTGGCCTAGATTGAGAGTCCGCTTGAGTTTCCCATCTCATAGTATCCATTTTATAGAAGGGCCTACTTGCGTGCCACCGCAATTTAACAGCCTTCCCTAACCCTTTTTATCTTTGCTTCAGCTCTTTGAGCAGCCACTTGATATAATTTTTCTGCATCTCTATCCAGAGTATCCGTTTAGAGTCTAATAGATGCTCTCTCCAGTTAATGCATTACCTGAAATACATGGAAGAATGACATGTTCTGACCTGTCTGCCATGGTATGTCAAGTTTTTGTATGATTAATTTACTAGTTTAAAGCATAGTTCCACAGAGTTTCCTGACGGGCAGATGCAGGATGTGGGGACGGGTTTCACGAGGGGATCAAGGGCCTAAGTTTGGGGTTGACGGGGGACAGTGGCAGGGTGGCAGCAGTGCAATACATATAGTACTTGAAAAAATAGGTATAAAAAGATGTATAAGTATGAAAATTACAAATGAAATTTTGGCAAACAAGTTTTAAGCATTTGAATTTTGAAGTGAAGATTAACTTGACATCACTCCTCTTCTTGCTCTTCATCTTGCTTCTCCTCACTCCTCTTGCTCTTCATTCTCACTCTTTCACATTACGCTTGCAACTTTCACTATTAGCTTCTTGTTCATTTGTTTTTGTAAATTGAAATGAGGATAGAAGGCAGTTTTATGAAGTTTGTGGGGTTTGGGTGGGGCCCATAGGCCGTTAGGGTTTGGCCTTGGGCACAAAGAAAATTAGTTTTTCAAAAAATACTTGTTTTTTGGTCATTTGGTCGCAGGAGATGCGTGGGCATCTTCGAGATGGTTTGGAGACAACTACGAGTCCCCTAGACGTCTTGAGGACACCCCGACATCCTCAAAGTCCTAGCAACGTCTTGGAGATAGCGGCATTGGTGGTGGATGGTAGCACTGAAGGTTGACTGGTGGGGGAACGTCTCCCCAAGTCTCCAAGACGGGGACGTCTAGGAAACACAGGGTTTTTTTTGGGGGTGCGGCGGTGGGGGTGGGGGGGGTGGGTTAGTACACTAACTGGTGAACAAGATGGATGGAGAACCTAGTGTGATGATACTCTAATTACCCACCAGTTTGCGCTAAGAAACCTAACCTTCCTGTGCATATTGTACGATATTCAAGATTCCAGTCTTGTGTTTTATACATAGATGAAAACACATCGTTTTGAATGTTGATAGAGGATGGCCTAGTCTTAAACTTATGTATACTTCTTTATTTGCTTCCCTACTAAGCTTTCCGGGTAAAAACAAAATACAAAGATACAAAACCAACTACCTGATCAGATTCTTTGTAACCACAAATGACACTTATATCAGAGTCGGGCCCCTCTCCATTGGATCAGTTGATTGTTCAAAATATACATACGCAGACTTACCTTAACTGCACCCAGTAAGATTGACAGCATGCATACAGGTTCAGACAAAACACTAAACTGATATCCAGCTAGTATTAATTCCTTGCCATTGCTGTTAAAGTTTACAATTTAGAACTATCCCAACGCACCTCCTAATTCACTTTAAAATTTGTAATTTGCTTTACCCTAAATTATCAGGTAATGTGAAGCATTAGACTTACTTTTCTGTATTTAGTTTGATTACTTAGGCAATCTGAAACATCCACAAAGGTTTCTCAAACACAAATCTCCTGAAAAAAAATTAGGGCCTGTCAATACGAGAGTTTTTTTTTCAGAAAAACACAACAAATCATGCACGAAAAGGGTGTTTAGTTGGGGCTTTCCATCTTAATTAGAAGTTCTCTTTCTATTTTCCCCGTATGATCACAGATCCTTGATATGAAGATTAAGGACCACTTCGCACACAAAAACAATAATTTTAAAAATTATCAGGGAACAGCAGAGTCCTAAAACACCTCATTATTTACTTATGAAACTGAAATTTGATTTGCTCTGGATTATTCCACAAAACAAAACCTGTTGTATTCATTTATTCCTGCTTATCAGGCAATGTGAAAAGTACTTTAGGCCTCTTATGGGAAATTGGCATTACAAGAGTTTTTAACGTTTTTTCAGCAAGATTGTTGAGTAGTGGGTAGGGCAACATATGCCATGATGAGATCCATGTTCAAATGTAGTGGCATATTTCCTGCAAAAGCATACTGTAGATCTCCTATGCAATCACTAGGAATAATTTCAACTCCTACGCAATTGGGCATCTTGTATTGGAGAGTTCTTCACCCAAAACCAAAAAATTAAAATAGAAATCATTTTGTCCCATCAGATGCTCTTTGCAACTAGAAACAAGAAATCGTTTACTAACCCTCAACACATGGATGCTTGTTACATGTTTTAATGAAGATTTATATAGCACTTTGAAGCCCTCTCTCTCTCTCTCTCTTTTCCCTTCTATTGTAATACAAGAACATTGCCTTTACAAAATACAAAGAAGAAATGGCATTCACTGCATCATATTCCTTGGCAAACGAAGGTACAACCCGGATTCTCAATTATGAAGGGAGCTAAAACCAAATAAGATACAGTATTATGTGGGGAGAATCTTCCAGAGCAACCAAAAAGAGATCTAAAACATACAGAACATTTGAAACTCAGAGGATTTATTAAGTGATTGGAACTGCAAATAAAAACATTTGTAAAGGAACTTTGCCCTCAAAAGCAGTGGAGGGATTTTAACTGGCTTTTGTTTTGTGGGTGTGAGTCCTCAGGTTCTGCCACAAATACCTTCCACTAGCCATATCCACAAATGCCCAGAACACATATGCAATGGCTCCACTAATCTGTAAAATTTCACAAAAGTATGAAAAGCAGGGGTTAATTCAATCTAGTCAGAATTAAATATCTATGTCCACAAGCACCCAAAAATGATCAATGGTTCTGAAAAAAGAGTACACAGCTGAAAAAGTAATCATAAAAGACTCGAACAAAATAAACATAAAACACCCACAAACTCTAAGACATGAAACGACACATTCAATGCCTGAAGACCCCAATAGTTGAGGTTAACTAACGATTAAATAGCTGAAAATGTGTACATGCATACCCTTTTGAGGAGGCTCAATTTCTGGACGTCGACATCTGGTGCTGCATTGCCATTTTTAAGAAGTGGGTCTTGTTTAGGGTCTTCTTGGTCTCCTTTAGACCTCACTGTTTTCCAGGCAAAGTATACAGCCACTATGCCTGAAAGAAAAACCAGTATAATCCTCAAGGGACACATTTTCTTTTAGATCTCCCAAACGTCTGTAACAAAAGTTGATTTGATTTTGTGGGAAGTACCCTAATGGATCATGGAGATTCTGATAGTACTGAAACTTGGAGGTTGAGTTATCTCAGGACTCTGGACAAAGTCAAATTCGCCCCTCTGGAGCAATTCTAATTTAAAATTGAAGTGAAAAGTGAGCCAACAACTCCCAACTCAAGGAATTTCACATTGTCTTTTTCCATATACGGAGCTTATCCATTTCTGCAAGCTAAGGTTGGGGAAAGACCAGATACATGACTGAACGTATTTTAATGGATTTGTTTTCTCTTCAAACTCACTCGTTGAATCGGGTGTGCCACCCAGTACCCACTATTGCGACGTCATATGTTTGGCCAGTTCTTTAGGGAGACACCAGCTGTGAGGAGACTTTTTTGTGCAAATACCTATTCAATAGGGGAGTAATCTTTTTGCTCTATATTGTTTTTAGGTGCACAACCTTACATGTGATTATAGAATATACAAGTCTACTAATATTATATAAAAAAATATTTTATTAATAATACAAGTTAAGCACATACTAATAAAAACAGGTTATTATGGTAGAATAAAGAATAACTACATCTAATATAAGAGTTATAAATTAGAAAAAGGCTGGTGAGCATAATGAAATGGCGAGTTTCTTGTTAGATGATGGTGACTTTAATGTTAAATACATATTTTTTCTAAAATTGATTTATGAGTATTAAGTTCTTTATTAATATGTTGGAATAAAAGTCTTAGTTATATTATGAATAAGAAGAATAGTCTTTACAAGAAATTAAATTGATATTGTCTAAGGTTTTGTGTTTAGATAGTCTTTTATTGAGACCTTAAGTCATGTTAAATTATTAAACCTACTATAAAATACAAACTATATATCTTACCTTGAACTATATGATTTCATATGTATAAGAAATATGTTTGTATAAATACAATACCTTCTTATTCTTAAAATAAAATAAAAACTTATAATCATTCCAAAAACACATTTTTATATATAAACAAAATTTAATTTATACTTTTTTAAACATAATCATTACATTAATTTATATATGCACAACATTTACATATAATTTTTTTAAATATAAAACTTAATATTTAATTAATTATTATAATTAATAAATATTGTATTCAATAACATACTCTAACACCAAACAGAGTATTTTAATTAATCTTAATATAAATACTTTTTAAATTGACATTTTTTGTGTTAATCCTCTTAAACATTTTTACTTTATAGACATGAAATTTTCATGACACTGATGGGGGCCCACACTACCTAAATGCTTTTCCATGTTTGAAAGTGACATGAGATAATCGGGCCCACCATTCATCTAAGATTCCTTTAACTAAAATATGACGTGTTATCCTTCTAGAACAAACACGTTGTTAAATCATCTAGTTTTATCACGTTGTCTTTTCAATAAAATATACATAAATCCCGTGCTGGTCATCTTTTCCAAATAATTCCCGTACGTTTCCATACTCGAAATTAAAAAGGCTAAAGTAGTAAATAGTTTCTTCGAAATTGTATATTTTGTATTTTTAGTGTTTGTATTATATTATTTTGTCTAGATATTTTAATTATATTATTTTAGTTGATGATTTTGATTTATTTTAAATTTAAATTAATATTTACAAATATTATTTTATTAGAATAATTTCAATTTTAGGTTATGATATTTTTAGTTTAAAATTGTACATGTAGTATTATTTAGGTTAGGATTGTAGATCTAGTTTTGATTTATTTTTAATTGTACTTTAATTATGGACTTAAGTAAACTCAATTTAATTCATGCTAACATCTTATCTTACATGTAATTTAAGGAGAATGCACAAGATGCAATATACAAAGATGCAAGGATGGGTCTTGGCTACTAGGCCATTTTAGGCACCTATGAACAAATGCAATCTCTCACAAACAAAGAAAAGGAGAAAACCTAGTGAGAGAAAACTCCTCAAAAGAGAGAAAATATAAAATACTCTCAAAGAAGAATGAGAAGAACAAAACCCCATGTGAGGAAAAATTCCACCCCATAAAAGAGACGAAGAAGAGAGACTATGTGTCTCCCCCTCAATGTAGAGTCTCATGTAATGATGATAGATGCCCAACAATGAATACTAAAGATGATCCAATCTTGTCAAACAACATTCATCTCCTTAGAAAGAAATAAAACCAAGAATGTATGGAAGATGTCTTTGCATTCTTGAAAGGAACATGAGAGAAGAAAGATCAATATATGAGATGTCTCTAAACTCTGCTCAAGTGTTCTGACATCAATGTTGAAAGTTGTCACAATTAAATTGGTGTTCCAAGCTACACTGATGAAGATGACAATCCAAAATCTAGTAGACATGAATGGAGAACAAGATCCAAAGACAAAGGTGACTCCTCCAAATGATGCTCAAGTATCTCCAAGCTAGTCCCAAAATATGACAAATTACCATGTGGAGAAGGAACAAGAGGGTGTAAATGATCCCCCACAATATCTAAATAAGATGTTGTAACTCCATAAGAGATAACATCAAAGAGGCGATGTACATCATCAATAATGTCCTTCAAATCTACAAGATAACTCACAAAATAAACCTACAACAATATTCAAGTCAAGTACCCCTCCCAAGTAGTTGTATCTAGAAGATTATGAATGTCTTGCTAAACTAAATCATTAGAAACCATGGATGCAACAACAGTAGTCTCATCAGAAGCAACAATAGATTGAGGATATAAGATATCAATGCATGTCATTTAACTACATTGCTTGGCCTCAAATGATATGTCCACACAAGATTCCTAAGTGTAAACATCTAATATATTTATTGATGTTGGATTAGTAAGGACCTCAAGATGTTGGCTCGTAGATGAAGAAGAATCTAGCAAATTGATGTTATTGTGGCAAACTTGTTTCAATTGATGAAGTTCATAAAGAATTTTCAAATCATCAAGGTTTTTTAGTAAGAATTTATCTATTGTATGTCTTTTCTTACCACATTAATCACATTTAGTTTTCCATGGATTAGGAGAAATGATTACAACCAACAAAAAATAAGATTTACCCCCCCCCCCACCAAATTACTTAATCAAAGATCCCCCCAACAATATATGATCTTAGCACTTTATACTTAGTTTGATTACAAATGCCACTTTCCAAAAATAACAAAGTGGAATTGATCTTAGTGCATGCAAATATCAAATTTGGTCATAGAAATGAAGTATATTTTTTGTTATAACGAGACCAATCTAATCACACCAATATAAAATACACAAAAAATTACACCAAAAATGTTATTATATGAGCCCAAACGGAGCCACTGGAGTTCCCAAAATGAGAACAACTTAGCAACACCTATGAAAATTTATACTTTCTAAAAAAATTAGACACCAAAATCAAAAACCATTGTACACCATTATGAAGCTCACTAAATTTTGCCACAAAAAAAATTGCTCACAAAAAGGATTATGCATGACTGAGAAAGAATCCTATGAATTTTGAAATTCCAAAATAAAAACTACAATAGAGAGGGGGCAGCTTGCGGGGAGGTTGATAAGTAGGAGGTATTTTCCACAGGGTGTCAAATTATGATATTGCTATCAGGATTCAACTGTGTAGTTTGAGTCAAACTACACAAGAGGTTAATAAGTAGGAGGTATTTTCCATAGCAATGGGTCAATGAGTTTGACTTGAACTACACGATTGAATCCTGATAGCAATATCATAATTGGGGGGAGGTTGCTCGAGGATTTCAAGCTGACATAATCCCCTAAATGTCTATGAAATATTTTCTCCCTAATTGCTTAAATATGTTGATGATCTCAAAATCGTCGTCTATTTTTTGTAAAACCATCTTATTCACTAAAAATTGCCTTATAGATTTGTGAAGCATACTTGCGACAAGAAACGACTTACCGGTCACTCTAGTGGTTTGGCATTATACATATTTGTTTACCAAAAAAATTTCACCAATATATTCCATTAGGAAATTTATGTGTCAACTGACTATGAATGGGGTCACAACTGTAGTGCCTTGCCATAATTGCACCATGTGGTGCTTGTAGGGCCATGTTGTACCCTACATTTTTGTAGGTCTATGGTACCCTACATACCACAAACTGCAATTTTTTTTATAATATATAATATAATTTTGACACTAGAATTGCACAATGCCTACATCAACGTGTGTATGACTATACGGATGATTGTACAACAAAGAGACTAGAAAAATTATTCTAAGAGTTTGGAGTAAAAGTGTCTAATTTTGATGATTTGATAGTCAATCCTTAAGTTTTTAGGCTTCTTGGACGTGATGGCAGGGTCAAATTTGACCCAAAATGCTCCAAATTATAGCTACCTTCTAGATCTAACAACCACATCCCAAGATTAAACCCTTGTAGATCTAGCCTCACATGTCCAATTTGGACAAATAAAACTTCTAGACTTACTTTCTTGGACATCCTAAACTTGATAGTGAGCTTATATTTGCACCAACATGCTCCAAAATGAACTTGCAATATAAAGCCACAAAGAGGAACCCACTTAAATATAGTGTTTCAATCAAGTTTTTATACTTCAGATCATCATGTGATGAAAGAGAAAAGCATACTCAAATTTTCAAGAGCCACCAAGATTTGTAATCTAGACCTCTCATTAAAAACTAAGAAGAAGCACCTCCACAAGCTTTGATATCATATAAGAGTTTGTATAGAATGCTCTATACTATACAATATTTGGCTGAAGATGTAACCCCCCAAGATCTAAGAGCTTCAATAAAAGCACAAGATAGATTTAATATGTGAGGCTAATAATGTTCTATCAAAGGATACAAATATACGATGACACTACAACAAATACCTGTGATTAGCTCCCTTTTTTGCTCTATTTTTTGCTTCCACCCATTGTTTTAATGTATTTTTCTCCAATTTTTTGAAAACCTCGGCGCTATTTATCAGGCTGGCGCCATTTTTGGCCATTTTTTGCGCCAATCAAGACAAGTAGGCACTAAATCAGGCACTAATTAGTGTCAAATTTAGCATTGGATTCAACATCGAGTTTAGATCCAAGTCAACAACATCCTCCATTATTCAGCATACACCTCAGTTGTCAACCAAGTATGTGTATACCCTACACTACCACTCGACAGGTTGAAGACTCTTGTGGTATGGCGGTAAGTGCACTACCGCTCAACTACTAGAAGGCTTTCGCGGGGTGGTGGTATATCGCGCTACCACCAGATAGTCAGAATCCTCTCGCGGTATGGCGGTATGCATCGCACTACCGCCAAGCAGTAAGAAATCTCTTGCGGTATGGTGGTATGGATTTAGCATCGGATTTAGCTTTGAGTTTAGCACCGGGTTTAGTGCCTATTTTAGCATCGGGTTTAGAGCCAAGTCAACAACGTCCTCCACTATTCGGCATACACCTCAGTTGTCAACCAAGTCTGCGTATACCCCACACTACTGCTTGACAGGTTAAAGACTCTTGCGGTATGGCAGTAACTGCATTACTGCTCGGCTACTAGAAGGCTTCCGCAGGGTGGTGGTATATCGTGCTACCGCTAGACAGTCAGAAGCCTCTCGTGGTATGGCGGTATACACTGCACTACCGCCAGGCAGTAAGAAATCTCCCATGGTATGGTAGTATATCGTGCTACCACACCTCTCTCACAATCATCCAACAGTACAGAGGTAAAAGCATAAACTTAACACATTATTTATTTATATGTTGAATATTAATCATTATTTATAAAAAAAAAATTCACAATAATAGATGAATGGTTTGGAAGAAATGCAAGAGGCAGATCTATTTTAATAAAAAAGAGTCTTAGGGTGCAAGGAATCTAATGTAATATCACAATCACAATCACACAATTTTTTTAAATTATAATAATTCAAATCATAATTTAATGATTAAATTATATATTTAATTCATATTCATTTTAGTTTTATTTAAATAAATATTTTTTATATATATTTTAAAATTAAAATTATTAATTGTTAAAGATATTTTTCATATTTTTATTTTATATAAAATAGCATCAATAGTTTTTAATTATTAATTGAACATACAAATTAATAAATTTAGTAGATAATAGTGATTTTTTATTATAAAATATATGTATTTTGTTTTCTAAATTTGT
The DNA here is from genome assembly GCA_007115665.2 of Sequoiadendron giganteum. Classification (NCBI taxonomy): domain Eukaryota; kingdom Viridiplantae; phylum Streptophyta; class Pinopsida; order Cupressales; family Cupressaceae; genus Sequoiadendron; species Sequoiadendron giganteum. The sequence continues at coordinate 657,208,021 of CM021105.1, read as the reverse complement.
TTGAATGGGTAAGTGCACCAAGATGGTTCCCAAAAAGGGGACTTAAGTGGACAGCTTTTTTCTAAAATCAGGAAATACTGACCTTGGACGTGAATTTGAGGATACTTAGATTCAAAATTTTGAGATGGAACAAAAAGAAGGATTCAAGTGCTCTGAGTCTACTTTCTAAACTACTAATTTATTTTGAAAATGGTTGAGATTAAGGGGTTCAAACGAGGGACGTACACAAATTGGTGTTGTTTTTGTCAGAAAAGCATAACATAGCAACTCTTGTACGACCCTCGTATGGTGAACTTTTTTTTAGTATTTTTAAAATCGCAATGGTCAAAAGCTAGCTAACAGTATGTAGTTGATGCACAATTTTTCTGATAATTTTTTAATGAATATTTGATTTTTTACTAATTTGCAAAGTGGACATATCCTGAAAATAGAATTTTGGTCGTGCTACCCCTACAAATTTTGGAAACTAATTGATTTGTTTTTTTTTTAATTTTTTAATTTTGTAGAATGGAGTCTAGTTTCTAAAAATGTAATTTATTTGAAAAATTGATGAACAGTTAATTTATAACGAAAAAAATACCAAACACTGCTTTTTAGCAAAAAAAAAGACATACAGATAAAATAAATTATCAATGAAAGGCTTAACATTTTCAGAAAGTGAAAAAAATTATATTGTTGGATAGCTAAGAGATAACCCAACATTACCCATGTGCTCGATTTTTTCGATATTGAACCACGTGCAATCCTGACGGTGAGCACGAAATCTATTATGAGAAATATGGTGGATTTTTGAAAAACACATCTCTGGTCATTGGGAATGCCCTCCAAGCCTTTGGGTTGGTATTCCAAGGTAAATACCAAGCTTAAAGTTCAGTAATTCCCAAAGCAAGATATAACGCACTCGCGTTATATCTCACTTTTGACATGGTTTTTGCTTCTATGGGGAACATGTCTACTAGCACATAATGCGAGTGCATTATAATGCGCTCGTATTATGTCTTACTTTATTGTAAATGCTAATATATTAATGTATGTTGATATATTTTTATGTACATGTATGTATGTATGCTTGTATGAATGTAAGATTATATGTACATATGTATTATGATTGTATGTATGCATTTATGTATGTCGTTAGACGAAGGGAGAATTTAGATAGAGTCTAGAGAGATGGAGAGGGAGTCGAAGTGAGAGTTTAAGAGAGAGGGAGTGGGAGAGAAGGGGTTGGATTGAGGGGGACTTAACTAGGTAGGGTGGGAGGGATAGAGGGAGGGAGAGAGAGAGAGGGGGGGTGGGAGAGAGAATTGAGGGAGAGGGAGAGAGAGAGAGAGACAAAGAGAAAGAGAGGGTTATGTAGGTAGGGTGCGAAAGGGAGAGACTTGAGAGTGTGAGAGGGAGAGACTTGAGAGTGTGAGGGGGGTGAGAGGGAGAGACTTGAGAGATAGGTAGTGAGAGGGAGTGTGAGAGAGAGGGAGTGGGAGAGAGAGGGAGTGTGAGTGAGAGACCTAAGAGAGGGAGAGGGTGTGAGAGGGAGTGACCTGATAGAGGTAGAGAAAGAGGGGGGTGGAGTGAGAGGGACTTATCTAGATAGGGTTGGAGGGATAGATAGAGAGAGGGGAGAGAGACAAAGAGAGAGTTACCTAGGTAGGTTGCCAGAGGGAGAGACCTTAGAGAGAGAGGGGGTGGGAGGAAGAGACATGAGAGAGAGGGAGAGGGAGAGAGAGGTAGTGGGAGAGAGTGGGATGGATTGGGAGGGACATAAAGAGAGATGGATAGAGGGAGTGAGAGAGGGTGGCAAGGATTGATTGAACGAGAGGTACACAGAAAGAGGGAGACGGTAGATAGAGACAATTAGAGAGGGTGGGAGGGAGGGAAGGAGGGAGAGGTGAGATGTATAGATAGAGAGAAAGCTATAGGGGTTGAGGGTATAGGGTTGAGGGATTAGGGTGGAGGACCTATAGGGTTGATGGTTTCTAGGGTATTAGGGTTTAAGGTTTGAGGGTTGAGGGAATAGGTTTGATGGTAGAGGGTATTTGGTTGAGCTTATAGGGTAGAAGGTTTAAGGTTTAAGTGTTTAGGGTTGAAGGGTTTGGGGTTAAGGGTTTAGGGTTAAGGGTTTACTTGGTTAAGGGTAGAGGGTTTAGGGTATATGGTTGAAGGATTAGGTTCAAGGTCCAATGTAAGGGGTAGAGGGTTTAGGCTTTAAGGATTGAGGGTTGAGGTTGAGAATTGAGGGTTGAGTGTTTAATGTATAGGGTAAAGGGTAGAGGGTTTAAGGGTTGAGGGTTGAAGATTGAGGGTTTAAGGTATAGGGTCAAGGGATTAGGTTTGAGGGTCCAATATATAGGGTAGAGGTTATAGGTGTTGAGAGATTAAGGGTTGAGGGATTAGGGTTTAGGGTAGAGAGTATTGGGTTGAGGGTAGAGGGTAGAGGGTAAAGGGTTTAACAGTTTAGGGTTTAAGGGGTTAGGGTTGAGGGTCGATGGTTTAGGGTTGAGTGTTTAAGGGTTTAAGGGTTGAGGGTTTAACGGTCAAGAGGGTTGAGGGATTAGGGTAGAGAGTTTACTAAGTGGGTTTAAGGGTTGGGGGATTAGGGTAGAGGGTAGAGGGTAGAGGATTGGCGGTAGAGGGTAGAGGGTTTATAGGTTGGGTTTAAGGGTTTAGGGTTTACGAATGAGGGATTAATAGGTTATAGGGTAGAGGTTATAGGAGTTGAGGGATTAGGGTTTAAGGGTTGAGGATTGAGGGATTCAAAGGGTATAGGGGTTGAGGGATTAAAGTTTAAGGGTTGAGGGTTGAGGGTTGAGGGTTGAGGGATTAAGAGGGTATAGGGGTTGAGGGTTGAGGGATTAAGAGGGTATAGGGATTGAGGGATTATGGTTTAAGGGTTGAGGGTTGAGGGATTAAGAGGGTATAGGGGTTGAGGATTAGGGTTTAAGGGTTGAGGATTGAGGGTTGAGGGATTAAGAGGGTATAGGGGTTGAGGGATTAGGGTT